>CAXAMN010018480.1:23165-46199 GCA_963970005.1 Durusdinium trenchii | reverse complement strand
ACCATCATAGTTGAAGTGGGTAAGCCAGCACGCTGGCTGCCATTGTTTCCACGAACACACACATACGCAGACTCGTTTCCACACGGACATAGACACACGCACAGAAACCCACACACTACCTCAACTCACTCGACTTAACACTTCTCACTACACACTTACCGGATAACTCGCACTCTGATTTCCTACGTGATGAAAAATGCTTTCGGGCCACTCGTCGTCTAGTTTCAACAAAAATGGTGTGCCCAGGGCATGTTTGGCCGGACGCCAACACATGAGATAAGACTTTGGAGATGTGCATGCAGTCTGAGTTGGGACTTGTTGGCAATCTGCTGTATGTTTACTCCTATCTCATCATGGAACACCTGCTGTTCTAAAATGGCGGGGTTTGATTTGGCCTCATGAGTTAGGCCTTGTGCTGCACAACTCCTAACTCACTAGTAGCGCAAAGTCCTAACTCACCAGTAGGTAGTATATATATATATATGCATATCATATGTGGATGAGTGAAACTTCCGACACCCTGAAAAGTGCTACACACACCTTTTTTTTTGTGTGTGTGTGTGCACGTGTGTGGTGGTCCCCCCGGTCTCTAAGAGAATCTGCCTGGAGAGAATTCATTTATGTAGTTGGAAGACAACTTCCACTGGCGGCTGTAGAAGCAGCGTTACCTGTTGAAACGATTACCAGATGGCATTCTGAGGAATAGCTTGCCAAACGGCAATCTCCGGACTGTCTGGAAAGGTTTTGCCAGAAGTTGCCACTAGGCATTCTGAGCTCCAGCTGACCGCTAAAGAAGGGAGAAAAGCTTGCCAAGTGGCATTGTGATGGGTGGATCGTGGGCAGCGTGCGACGTCGCATTCTATGTGTCACACATGTGTTTTTTGACAGTTTTTTGACATTTTTGCCTAGCACGTTGGCATTCTTACTGTTGTCTTTGTACGACCATTCTTTGCGGTATATACATACTTTTTAGAGATGTTGACCTTATCAGCGGCATTCTATGTGTGAAGATCAATGAGGGCCCCCGGAGCGGCATTCTAAGTTTCAGTCCGACGGTATAAATTTTGTGTTGAAGTACGACGAAGAAGGTTTGAGTCAGATTGAGATTTGGATGACGAATGGCGCTACGTTGCTGAAGTTCAATCACGTCCCACAGGCAGGTTTTTTGGCAGAACCAAGACATTGAGCCATGCTTAAGTGGCTTCGCACCTTGAAGGTGACTGGTTCGAGGCTTGAGTTGGAGACAGAGGCGCGTTTCTGCCACTCCGCAAGCAGATACAGAAGGCATGTGAAAAGTTTTTGTACCGAAAGTCGATTCTTTCCCGCAATCGTTGCTCCACACAGAGGGCAGTCGGTTTCATTTGCTTTTGGCCTTGCTTTTGCCATTTTCAATGCCGGTGGAGATGTCCGTCGAGCACCTGAGTGACAGCGAGTCATTGGCTCAGGTTTAGTGTTGCGAGGGTCTCCATTTCTTTACTTGAGTTTGATTGTTTTATGTCAAATGTTATGTTCCTATTTGTTTGAACCAGGTTGGAGTCGCCGGCCAATACATCGCAGAAGCGTCCTGCCAAGAGAGTCATCAAGCGCTCCCTCAAGCGTTCCCCTAAAAGCAAACCGGACTTTGCAGCCGGGGGTGTGGTTGACTGGCAAACAGGTGTTGCTTTGCCAAGTTGTGCAACTGTCGTCAGCAGCTCTCGCGTCAAGAGCAAACTTCTGACCTGCAACCTCAACCTGAAGAAAGCTCCGAAGTTGAAGCTCGAGGCGTTTGCGCCTATTGGTTTCATCATGGCTTGTCACTGTCATTTTTGAATGTCATTTGTATCGGGTGGCAGGTCTACAGGCCGCTGACCAGCAAGAACACCAAGAAGGCAACCAAATCTGGAACCTTCAAGGGCAGCAAAATCTTCAACTCTTGGGGAACGATCCGTTGTTGCCTGAGATTTTTTGTTTGAGTGGTGAGATTGTGAGGTGTAGCCTGCTAGATTGCTGACTGCTGCTTCTCACAAGGAGTCTTCTCAGCGACAACGAGGGTTTCCCCTGGGGGACCATTTGATCGCAAAAAAGGTGATCGAAGGTCGTTGTGCGAAATGATCGCCAAAAAAATCATTTGGCCGTGAAAACAGCATCTGGCCGTGAAAAAAACCAAATGACCGTGAAAACGACAAATGACCGTGAAAACGGCAAATGACCGTGAAAATCAGTGATGACCCATCATGGCCGTGAAAACCACACCTGCAATCTGCAGATGTAATTGTATAGAAATCTCAGTTGTTTTATGACCCGTAGCAGCAGCGCTAGAAACTACTACGCGTGCAAGCTGCGTACCTACAAACGCAGCTTCTTAAGTCTCAAATGAATTACCACCTCCGTGGCAGCAGCTGTGGAAAACTCATGTACAAGCTGCAGACGTACTTCTAGCATCCCTGCAAATGCAGCTATTTAAGTCTCATGGTTTATATGGTATTATGGTTTATGCACACGCTCTTGGGAGGGAACTACTAGGTGGTGAAGTCTCATGGTATATGCACACGCTCGAGGGAGGGAACTATACTAGGTGGTGAGGTGGTTGGTTCTAAGGCCGCATACAACACGGTCGGTGATTCCAGCGTGCCGTTCTAAGGATGTAACATGAGCGCGCGCTGGACACACACACATAGAGGGCCATAGTCTGGCAGAAGGAACGAAGTGATGTGTTCGTTGAAGCCGTCAACTACATGTGTCATTTCGCGCAGATCATTTGGCCAAAGAAGATTCTGCACATGGCGATTGACGGTTGCGCTCCTCAAGACAAGATGAACCAACAGCGTGTGGCGTGTGATCACTTCAGCTCGTTGGGCGGGTGGGGGCGCAGTTCCAGAATGTAACCGTATAAGACACGGAAGTCAGAGCCCATCATGTGTCTCAAGAGCAAGCTTTCAACAATTGACATGTTTTTGGCAAACTTTTAACAATTGACCTTTTTCTTACACCGCTCAACACTGGATGCACGCTTCGGAGTAGCCAGCGAACTGCTGGCTTGGGTCTTCCACATGGTTTTCAACCATGTGGGTATATTTGTCACGCTGGGGGACGTTGATCTGCCGCGGGCTAACCGTGAAAAAGTGTGCGATTGATCGTGAAAAACTGTGCAATGACCGTGAAAAACGTGAAAATTGATAGATTGACAAAACCCGGGGTGTTCTCTTATATGTTCCCAAAGTAAGCTGGGACCAGTGTTAAGATTAGATGAAACTTGCAGACGTACCATGATAGAGTTTGTGGACTAAGTTCCTATCATGTTTTTGTTCCGAAAGCTTTTCAAAGGCACGATTGCTTTTCACGCGATTTTGTGGCGAGTGCGCCCTAAACTGCACATTTTCCTTCACCTTACTGAATGCAAGCGGTCAGTGAATCCATCCAGGTACGCTACCTGGATGGATGAAGACTTCCTTAAGAAGATTGCTAAAAGCTTCAAAATGTCAGCTGTGGGAGCTGCTCAAAGCACTGTCCTGCAGAAGTGGTTGATGGCAATACCCCGGCAGTTCCAAAGAGCTGCTGAAACTGTTTGATGTTCTTTCTAGCGTGCAGGTGTACGTGTGTAGTCGGCCATGGAAACACGGAGAATCCGGACTAATCCAGGGCGGTTATCCCATCACCGCATGACTTGAATTGTCCATATTCCAAAAAACATAGCTGTTTCCTGAAAAGGTTCCTGAAAATAGGCTTGAGGTTTGCTTCACTATACATAGGTTCCTTGTTGTTCTTCTACCACCAATACCTGGCTCAAGCATGGCTTCCAGGCCGTTGGTTGCAATAGGCAGCAGTACACCGTATAAAATAGATTTTGCCCTTGCCTCTCACCGCAAGCCTTGTGCTTCATGGTAGCGGAGAAGGGACAGCCTCTGGTTGCCTTGATTGTGGTGGCGCCTCTCTGTTTGCAAGCCTAAATCCAAACGGTCCAAACATGAATTCAATCCAAAAAACATCTAAACCCCAGCAGGCCGTGAACACCGTGAAAAACGGCAAATGACCGTGAAAACGGCAAACGAAACCGTGAAAAACGGCAAATGACCGTGAAAAATGGCAAATGACCGTGAAAACGGCGTATGACCGTGAAAACGGCAAATGACCGTGAAAAAATCCAAGTGGCCGTGAAAAAACCCGAATGACCAAAAAGTTTGAAAAATGTGTGCGAGAGAAGTATGACCATGTTTTTCGTGATCGAATGGTCCCCCAGGCCCAGTGTCCTTCGAACCGAGGAATTTCAGTTCCAAACTCAGGCAGTCGCCTCAATTGTCGGGTTCCTTATCCACCATTTGTCTTTAAGGACCTTGCGAATCGGATCAGATGGTCGAAGCAGTACCTCGAGGCTATTGCAGAGGCCGGTGTTGAGGCTGGCAGAATCCTTTCACCAGAAGCAGGTGAATGGTTTAGTGGACTTCCCCTGCATTGGACAAATTTGACCCCTGGCCTCATCAACGTCTCCAACTTCAATGCAGCATTCCCTTATGCCAGGACCAAGGCCAGGTAAACTGTGTTTCCTTTCTGTCAGGTCTTCGATTTTTGCAACGACAGGAGAACACCAGTGATTTCGCTCTTTAGCGGATGCGGTGCTCTAGAACTTGGGATGTCAAAGCTTTGTCCTCAGCTCGTGCACAGGTTTACTACGATGCTTGAAGTCCTGTATACTCTTTTGGAAAGGCGCACCGTTTCATGCTCAAGTGCCAGCAAACAAATGCAATACAAGAACCTATTGTAAGGGGGTGTGAAGTTGTAACCAATTGGTCCATGTTTTTCAAGTTTCAACGATTTTGAGACAACCGCGCATAGCCATGAAGATTTGTGTACCCACCATGCAGGCCTGATGTTTAGGTCACCTCCAGGCCTTTCTCTTGAAATTTGGTGGCAGGAGCCGGCAGACTCATCATCCACCCAAAAGATTCAAAAGCGCCCGAGCGAACCGTCAGTGGTGAGAACAGTGGGCATCAACCAAATAAGGCTTGAAAGCCATTGTGCTGTCTCCGCCGTTCTTTGATCGTGTTGCAGGGTGCCGTATGGAACACGCATCATAACCAGATGGAGAGGCAAGGAGCTGGGCACTCAGGCAATTCAGCCATGAATGCGATGGTGCCTTTCCCCAAAACCTGCCAAACAAACTGGTTCTTTTTCGCTGTTGGCTTAGATGGTTTTGGTGCCTTGCAAAGAGTGGCTTGAAGTTCCACCATCGGGGTGCTCAGAGTGTTTGCGCTGCGCATGTTGCGCAAGAAATCTCAACGCTCCATGAACTCCATGATGCCAGGCGCAAAGCAAATGAGTTCTGAGTGGGGGTCGCGAGCTGGACAGTTGAGCGCGCGCCGCTGCTATACCTTGCATGAAAGTGAACCGAGCTTCTATTATTGAGTAGTGTACATTGAGATGGAAGCTGACAGAGATGTAGGTGGCCGCGAATGTTGAACACTGAGGTTTGTTTGGGCCACTGATTACGCCTTGCCCTTGGCATTTCAATGCACTCTCGATTGCTTACGACATGAGACCTTTGCACACGGTATGAGGTCGAGATCAACGAATTCTGCAGGAGCATTTTGAAAGCCCGCATGAAGGAAAACTTCCTACACACCGCCCAAATTTGGCCGGATGTCGTCACATTCGAGGCTTCGCCTGGCACAAAGGCCCAAGGATGCGGTGGTGGCTTCCCCTGCCAGGCGCAACTCCTTAACTTGTGAAATCGGGTCCACTTTGCTGTAGACATAGTGCATCTTGTTTCTAGCAGCTTGTGTGAGTGTGGGGTGATGCAATGCTTTTCTTGCCGAATTTCAGTTTATTTTGCCGCCTTGTTCTTGTCAGGGATCTCATGTGGAGGATCACAGGCAGGACTTGAAGACAGCCGATCCAGCCTTCTGGTTCATTGCTTTCAAGTTTTCGATAGCCTTCCGCCCCAGAGAAGGCTCGGTCTGGCCTTTTGTATGACGTGTTTCCATTGTTTACTATTGATTGGCTTCAGCCAGGAAGTTTCTGTATTTAGAGAACGTCAAATCCATCCTGTCGAAGCAGTCTGAGATGCAGAAGGTCATGAAATACATAATCCAGGTGGGGATCACTGTCATTTTTCAGCTTTCCAACAAACCAGGTTGGCGTAACCGGTTTGAAGTATTTTTAAGAGGATTGGTATTTTTTCCGGACAGGAACGCAATCGGCGCAACTTGAAGCTCTTCTGGAGCAGTGTGGCTCTCCAGGACGTTGGCTTGCCGGCCCGAAGCTCACACCAGTGTCAATGTCAGATTCAGCTTTAATTAGCTTCCTACAGAACTCATTCTGTTCTAGTGAACTCAAGCCTCATCAAAATTGTTTCAAAAGGAAAGAGTGTGGAATTCGGGCATGAGGCGCAACGCAAGCGTGTATTCTTTTGGGCGATTGCTCCTGGAGTGACTTTCTTTCAGGACGGGGGAGAGGTATGAGACTTATGCTTTTTGTTTTGCATCCTTGCGCTTTGTGTGCAGGACATCCCATTGCAGCCATTAGGTTCCTTCCTGGAGCCTCACTTCAACGCCTTGAATACTGTAGGCATGGCAAAGTGGCTGTCTCATTCGGAGAGTGAGGACTATGAGGCCAGAATGAAGGTTTTGGGCAATCTGGTTGTTCCATCCTGCGCGAATCTCGGGTGCGCTATTTTGCAGCAGATGGCTCGTGAGTGGTCCAACTCACAGAGCTAGCAGCTAGAGGTGCATGAATGTTTGCTAGGTGCTTCAGCTGGCCAGCAGCTGGTACAGGTAATTTGTTCTGCGCAATTGGCGCCCACGTGTTTGGACTCCGGACTTTAATTGTTTGGTCTAAGCTGACACGTGTCGCTGTAGATTTGACGAGGTGGTTCGCACCCCTGCTTGTGAAAACATTGACCGGCTTCTGATGCTCGATTCACAAGTCTAGTTGTGAAGTTTTGATTCAGCGAAGTCGTGCAAGTTGTGTGAGTGTAGCCTGCCTTTTCCCATATCTCATGGTTGTTGATAAAAGGGGTCGACTGGGTTGCAGAGAAGTCTTACCACGAAGCATGCGTTGCAGGGCTCCAGGTGTTTTGGTTTGATTGTAGCTTTCTGCGCATTCTTGCATTTTGTAGCTATATGGTTTATGATATCTATATTATACATTGAGTATCTAAATATGTACGCATATAATAAATATATATATATAATATATATACTGGTTTTTTACAAGTGATGGAGCCAGCGATTCCAGCTGTGAATGAGCTCTCTTCAAGCTCGTCGGAACCTGTGGAAGCTGCGGGCTCCTCGGGGCGAGGGCGGGGGCGAGGGCGAGGCCGCAGTTCAAAGAGAAGGCGTCAGTCTACCCCTAAAGCGCAGCCTGCGATCGATGATGCTGCTCGTGTACAATCCATGCTGTCCAAAACTTGTCGCAGTAAGGGCACTTCATCCTGCCGTGACCACTTCCGGACCAAAAATGGTGTGCGTGAAGTGATCAAGTTTAGAGAACAGTGGAAAGGCTTGCACAAAGTTGATCAAGACGAAGTGGCGCCCCTGCCGCGACCAGTGTATTTTTTTTGACTCCTGTCATGGAGTCACATTTTCAGGAGGTCAGTTGGGTTTGTTCTCTTTTGCGTCGATCGCAGTTAACAGGTCTGACTTGTGCATTTTCTTTTGGACTTACATTGAGATTTTTTGCATTCGTATATACCTCGGTCAACATTGCCTTTCACATACTGTAATATACTTCTTCAAATTCTTGAGATTTCTTGAGTCTCCCGGCACCCCCAATCCTCAAGGCTTTTGAGCGAATTCGGTCCGTTTGCCAAGATGAACGTGGTGGAGGTCGCAAGCAGTGGCGCTTTTTAGGCCAAGATGTGTGCGTTCGATGCTTCAAAGCTTTGCATGCCTTGGGTGCCTGGATTGATTGTCAGGTTTTTGTGTTGCTCTTTGGAAGGATCCTCATAGTATCTTGCTTTGGGTACATCCTTCGTGCCTTATCGCTCCACTGAATCTTCATAGTATATGGTTACCCGTGCCAACAACAAGTTATATCTTCGAGCAGTTAGATGGCAAACCCCACACACTGGCATAAGGCACAGGGAGATTTCAGCGGCTCATGACGGCAGTTGAAGCAGGGGAACGAAAACCGCCTGCAGATCTTCGCTATTTAAGCAAGTCTGCGCAACACATTCTCAACCCGGAGAATGAGGAGTTGAAATCTGGAGTGCTTTCATTTCTTGAAAGCATTTATTCCTCGGTAGCCGAAACGCTGCCCGATGTCGGTGACACTATCACCGACATTCTTCCGGAGGCTGAGGAGCCAGACCCAGATGATTTGGCTTTAACCGGCTTTAACTTTGGATGCTGGATTCAAAGTGAAGGGCAAGAAAATGAGACATGGAGTTCAGATCGCTCCGGGTAGAACAGTGAAAGATGGATGTGAACCAAACTTTTTGCCACCCGGCTCTGCCAGGGACTTGGCAGCGCTGGCCGACGAGCAAGCTTTCCGACTTTTTGGCGGCTTTGTGCAAGCCACTACAGCTTCATGCGGTTCCGGGCAGTTTCGAGCCACCACCAATGTGACTTGGCCAAAAGCTAAGAAAGGACAGAGTAGTAGATGGATTGATGTCAATGGCATTGTGCTTGCCACTCCCCAAGTTTTGGCATTGTTGCCTTCCAGGCTCCGAGTGTGTGAAACACAAGGCGCTGATCGCAAGTTTAGCGGGTCATCTAGCCGCACGGCAGATGCAGCAACGCTTGCTGTATGATCACCAATGTGCCCAGTTTCGTGACAGATGCACCTACTGGCGCATGCGGGGCCAGTCCCGAAACAAAGGGCTCGACATAGTTTGGATCCAAGATGGCATGGACCAATCAAAGTTTGCGTTACCGAGAGGATCCCAAATGAGGGCAAAGCGCTTCGAGAGCATGATGAGGCCAAAACTGCATGTGGTTGGAACTCTATGCCATGGACACCATGTGGGACTCTATGTGAGCGAATTCAACCTGGCGAAAGATAGCAACACCTCGTGCGAAGTGTTGGCCCACACACTTCATACGCTGGCTGAGTCCGGAGTAGATATCTCAGCTTGCCGCGTTGTTTGCCAAGCTGACAACACGTGTAGAGAGGTCAAGAACGGAATTGTAATGAGGATGATGGCTGCCCTCACCTCCGATGGCATCATCGGGGAAGGGCAGCTCTCATTCCTCAGAACGGGCCACAGTCATGAAGACGTAGATCAGCTTTTCGGAAGAATAGCTGACTACGTCAAGACCCATTTGAGAAGCGCCCAAAGTTCTAGCGACGTTGTGGAGTGTTTGGAATCCTTTGTGAAGCAAGTCGACCGACCGTTCGAGCGGAAGCGCTTCGTTGTTAAGCTGGACGCTACCCGGAATTGGTCCTCCTGCTTCTGTTTGAGCGCTCAGCTTTTCTTTTTTTGGTCGGTAATTGATCGTTCATGCCTTGCGCTCATTGCGGCGCTGTATTCTGAGGCGAGGATGGTGCGATACCTGTTCAACTCGTTGGAATCGGGGGGCCAGGGGCCCCCCATGTACTGCATTTTAGCAGGAGGGTTCAATCAGGCGAGCTGTTTTGTTCTTTTGAAGGTTCAGATTCAGCTCGGCTGTCGGGTTGCGAGGCTTGGAGAGCAGGCCCGAATTAATTCAGAACCAATTCTGGCGGCGCTGCGTTGAACACCCACACGACATCATCCTGAGGCGCCTTGAGAGTGTCGTTAGTCAGGCGAACGTATATGATTGTATTCGCGTTTACTGTCGTTGCAGGACCAAACAGTGGATGCACGAAGCAGAGTTTTCTCACAACTTCTTGTTTCTCCCCCGGATGGCAGCTCTACAGACCTTGCCTGTGGGACTCCCAGCAGGCTCACTCAACGCTGCAGTTTTCCAAACAGGGCATGAAAACAGACCCCACGAAGTCCCCCTTGATTTCCTCAAAAACATGCATGTTTTGCAATTCTCAGGAGACTTGCTGGGGTCCGTTTCATGGCCTATAGCATTCAACGTCCTTGCAATCGGTGGGTGTCGTTGAACATTTTTTTTGGAACGTATATAGCATATATATTCAGACACGAAGTTCAAAAAGGTCGCTCAAGTTGTACTTGTTCTTGTTCATCTTACATGTTGTAATTATGTTCCAACCTCCAGTTCTTGCAGTCACTATTGTTGCTGTGAGGCACGGCTCCGCAGAATGAGATCCCCAGTGACTATGTAGAGCACATCCAGAAATATCTTCCGATTTTGAGACAGCCTGCAATTGGGTTTGGTCGCGCCGCCGATTACCTTGAGAATTTGGTTTCCTGCGCCATGCCCCGATGCCCATTGTTGGATGTTTCAAGGACACTTTGCCAGCTAGTAGCTGATGTTTGTGTTTCCTAGAACTTGTTTGTTGCCAGGGATTGGGCACGACTAGCTGTCATTGTCTTCCGGCAGTGCCTTTTGAAAGGATTCGGCTGTGTCGAAGCCGTGAAGATCGCCGAAAGGGAGAACTATTCTTCAGGAGCCTTTTTGGAGATTTGGTGAGATGTTGATGCCGTGGAAAACGCTTATTGGCAGGACAGCTAGTTTTGATGTGCTGCCCAACCGTTTGAGGTCTTTTCCTCAGTGTTTCAAGCAGCAATTGGTCTGGTGTGCTTGGGCTTTTGTCGGGCTTCACTGACTGTTCAGTCATTGACTGTTCAGGCTATCGGCTCTCTAACCACAGGAAAGAGACACACGCTTACCGAGAGCGTTGTGTGTTCCAAGCCGCCGCCAAAATTTGGGTTGAGGGGGTTCCTTGGGAAGAGGCTATGGATATGTCACGCAAAGCGTTGGCAAAAAGCGACCCGCCTCCAAAAGGTAAGGGCAAAGCAAAAGGAAAAGGAAAAGGTAAGCGGAGAGTTAAGTAGAGTTGGAAAGTTGAAAGAAGAGTTGCAGGCCGGTGTTTTCTGTCTGCCAGCTGTTAAAAACAGCTGTGCGCACCGCTTGTGGCCTTTCAGTTTTTGCTGTACAACGGCAATGTCGTTCGCAGGTTCATGCAAGTGCTTTGTGGCTGGCTGAATCCGATGATAGGCTATCTATTCATCAGTCATCAGTTTTGGTCAGTAGAGGGTGCTTGGAATGTTTGACAGGCCGCATCCAATACATAAAAGAAATGCTAGAAGTGAGAGAGAGAGAGACAGAGTGACATGAATCAGTTAAACCCAAAACCAAACCCTTTAAAACCAACATGTTTGAAGGTTGGTTTTGATGTGTTTTTGTTGGTTTCCAACCGCTGCGGATCCTAAATTAAAGCAAGAGACCCCAAAAGGTTTGTTCCCTGCAATCTTGTGGGCTCATGAAGTCAGAAGTATTCAGAAATCAGAATTTTTCTTGAACGGGCTAGATATTTGGGCCATGTAAATATTTTATATATATTGACCCCTAGTTAGTCGGCTGTTTGTACACTACCCTACTGAAGGCGGGTTCCTAAACCCTAGGGTTAAAAGGGAGCGGCATGGTAGTTAGCTGATATGTGGCCAGGGGTTGGAAGTTGGGTGTGGTTGTTAGTTGAACTAGGGGCAAAGAATCAGACACTCTCTCAGTCTCCTTTGCTGCACTGCGGAAGCCACCGATCCCAGGTCACATCAGTGGCTTCATTCAATTTCAGGCAAAAAGGTTCGGTGACCAAAAAATGTAAGGTTATGAAAAATACTTGGCCCAAGGCTTGGAGCCACCAATGTGACCTTGGATTGGTGGATTCAATGCTTCTGTGACAAGCCGCCTCAGAGTGTCGGATTTTTTCTGCGCTAGCCAGCACAGTGTCGGATCTCACCCGCGATTGGACACTCCAGGTGCCCGTGACGGTTCTGAATGTTGCAAACCCACAGAGTGTCGGATTTTTTTCTTCGCAGCAGTCCGGAGTGTCGGATTTTTTTATCGCAGCAGTTCAGAGTGTCGGATTTTTTTCTCGCAGCAGTTCAGAGTGTCGGATTGTTTTGTCGCCGAACTCCGGAGTGTCGGATTTATGCGGGGTACGGTCCTGTTGCGTCGGATTCTTTCCTTCGCAAGCAGCCGGAGTGTCGGATTTTGTGTGCGCCAGCGAAAAGAGTGTCGGATTTTTTGAAGCAGGTTTGCAATATTATAGCTCCCCGTTTTTCAGACATTCTGACATTCTTGAAGCAGTTTTCTTGTAGTTGTTTGTGTTATCGCTTTGAGCTGTCATCGTCAGGCAAAGTTTTGGCTTGAAATTGAGGGGCAGTTGATTGAGCTGCAATGGCCCCAAAACGGAAATCTGTTGGTGACAAGAAGGATAGTAAGGTTGCGGGGAAGGTGGCTAAGGTTTCTCCTGGGCCAGACGCGGCTGTGCTCCCTGCAGAGCCTGACAAACACGCGTGGATTGGAAAGCTGACGCACTGGTTACTTGCCAGCCTGCCCCAAAGATTTCAATGATTTGCTCGTGCTCTTTTTGTGTCCTCGTCCTTATGACCAGTTTGTGAACCTTCAGGTTGAGAACCGCGGTTCTTGCAAAAGGATCACCTGATGAGTATTTGACCCACACATATCCAAATGAGGCCATCTATTTGCCGCGCTCGCTTTGATTCAAAATTGAGTCGCACTCCCAACGACTGTTGCAGGATGCCCTCATCAGCTTTGCCAGTTGGATAGACAGCTTTTGTCCCGCTGACGGGACGCACTTGGCCAAGAGCATAGATTTGAGTCTCCTTCAAGGCAGATCTACCTGACGGAGAAGAAGCATGGAGGCTTGATTCGCCCGTGGCAATGTGGCTGGAGAGCCGATTTCGGCATTTCGGGTATGGTAGACCCCGAAGTTGCAGAGACGCTCATGGAATTGTACCTTCAAGAAGGGTTACCTGGCTGTTGCCTTTGTGTTGCGCTGTCCTTTCTTTGTGTGTTCTGCCCTCTTCACGTGCCCAGATCTGCGCTGCAGGTTCTTGACGGACCCAAGGAACGTTGGAACCGAGCAAGTAGCGGCGACGGATGTGCCTAAGGAATTCCTCGAGAGCGAATACAAGGAGTGCAGAGCTTTGGAAGGACACAGCTTCTAGGAAGCATTCGACCTTTATGGTTCTTTTGCAGTCACAGCCAACAAAGAATAGATTGAGTTCAATCCGTCCCAGGTGACCTCTTGAGGCCATTTTCAGTGGCCTACATAAAAGGTTACAAACGATGCCTGGTTCTCTTGATCACTTTGCAAGGGATACGGGAATTGGGTCTTGAAGGCCATGTTGGGTCGGCTATTCGCGCGCCTTGCAGTCAACCATGTTCTTTGTGCATTTGTTGCGCGGCAATGAGTTGCTGGTTTGTAGTATCATTGATTATATTCAATTCAGTTTTTGACTGAAGGCAACCTTTGGCACCATCCATTGCAATTTCGGATGCTTCAAGGATGTCAAGTCGCAGGTGATGGCAAATCGAGGTGCGGAAACACAGTAGATCCTTTCGAGAAATTACGCTGTTTGTTGGCAGGCGTCCAATTGGCACAGATGGCCACAAAGCGGCAGGTGCACTGCTTCAACCTGCTGCGCCAAACGCGCATTTTGTCCCGCGCTGGCATTTCTTCAGCTGCTGTGCAAATGAAGGAGAGGGTTCCATTGTCCAAGAATAATGACAAAAGGTGTTTGCGTTGACTGTTGGTGGTGTCAGGATTGGGATACCGCTGCCGGAGTCGCCAGGGCCTTTAGCATCGGCCGTGCTGAAAGTTCTGCGCTGTTTCAGCTCTTGACAGACGTTCCTGACGCGATTCGCGCCAAACTCGAAAGCTGCGTCAAGACCAGGGGCATGACAAAATTTCTCAACCACGACGTCATTGGTAAGGGGACTTTCTCGGTTGGCTTCTCTTCAGCGGGAGGAGCAATGGAAGGGTGGACCGACGCCCTCACCAATCGAAAGGACAACCTGGACCTGGTAGCTTGCGCCAATCGTGGAAACTTTTGGAGTTGGAGCAGCCTCCCTTTTTTCCAGCCACCATTTTTAAAATCAAACAGTGGCTTGTTTCATGTTGTTTCAAGATCCTTTGGGGTGCAAACGGGTTTGATTTGGCTGAGGTATCACTATATTTGCAACGAATTGTGAGCGATCATGACTCTACGCCAGAACCGCTGCGCAAGGCGCTGTCCTTCAAGGAAGCGACGCGGTTGCACCAGGCTACCGGGTGCTTTCTCTTCATGCTGGATGCGCTTCAGAAAATTGCGCCGGCAAGCCGGTTTGGTGACATGAAGACTTCCTTGGAGAACCAGTTCTTCATGAAGTTCATGGATGGTGATTTGGTACACTGCTTGGAAGAGCGAGTTCCGCTCAGTGCTGATCTGACTATGGTGTCCGCGTTCAGGCTGGGTGCAATGATGACGCAATCAGTAGTTAGAGCTGGATGCGATTGGGGTTATTGTTGAAGCAAATTTTGCATGCAACGCATTGCCTTGTCAGCTTTAACCAGTTATTGAAGATCATGCCACCTGCCAGGCCTTTGAAAGCGCAAATTGAGCAAGGCCGAGTTCAAGCGATCGAGGAAGAAACTGTCAGGTTGCGAGCAGATGTGGCCAAAGCCAACTTTGCCCAGGTCAAAACCTTGATTGAGAGGGATATGCAGACCCTCAAGGACAAACTTCCAGGAGCCCAAGATTCAGCGAGAGAAACTGCTCTGGACATGAAGTACATTCGTGACAGGCAAACGATCCTAAGCCTTTAAGCTGAACAACGTTTTTTTCTTATTGGTTGTGCTACGCGTAGCTTCCTTTTGGATTACTGTATGCTTTTTAAGATTTCCTGTCCAAGCCACACAGGAAAGGGCGAGCTTATGCTGCTGAGTATATGCAAAACAACTGCTTCATCTCTGATGTGGGCGAGGACATGGAAACGGCAACGCCGACCTTCTTGCAGTTCATGGATGGTTTGCGGGGCATCAGCGGAAGTGCGCATTTTGTCGGTGAATATGTGCCAAAGGTTCTTGTAGTTGCGATGGTGGTTTTTGAGCCATACTAAATTAAAGGCCAGAAGCCAAGGCATGTCAGCGCCTTCATGGACATGACCGTTTATCCAGCTTGTGCCAGTTACGTCAAGAAGGCTTTCGAGAATTTGGCAGCGATTTGTGCAATGAGCAGCCACAACTGCGGCTTCATCATGATGCCGGTGCATCAAAAGCAAACTACAGAGTCGGCCGTTCTGAAGCATCGTAGGTCAATAGAAGAGTCCTTGATGAAGAACAAACTCACCGTGGCCTGGGAGGTACGCTTGCTGTTCAGCAAGCCTGACAGCATCAGGAGTGATGGCAGGGCAATGAGTCAACTATGTTTGGTGACGGTTGCGACCACTTACAAGGACTCTTCGCCTTGGCTGAGCTCATCCGCCATTACAACCGGTCGCCTTGGACCTGTGCCGCTGATCCGAATCAGCGAGATGTTGGGGTTTGATGAGGTGGTCAAGCCATCGGCCTCGGCGCGAGTTGAGCAGAGTCTCGTTCTGTTGGCGGTAAGTTTTGAAGTTCCGATCTGATTCTATTTTGTTGATCGGTTTTTGTAATTTGGGATTCGGGATTGCTCAGGAAGGGCGTTGAATGCTTCAAAAAGATGTTGGACGGCTTGATGGATGGCGTTGAGATTAACTCCGCGGACCGTTGGGTGGTGCTAGACATCATACCGAACAGGAGGGGTGCTGTTGAATGACATTGAATGATCAGCTTGCTGCCCGGGTGTTTGTTCTGCCCTGATTTCATTGTTCCCGGAAGGAATGCAGAAGTGGGGCGGGCCTGTATTCAGAAAGCTCTGTCTGGAGAGAATGTCCTGTATGTGGGCTGGCTTCGATCAGACCATTTCAAGGATTGCCGGAATGCATTGGAAAGCCTTGCTTACGAGCATTGGGATGGCGACTCCGAGCTTTCCCCGCCGAAGACGAGACCTCGTGACACCGGGGCCCCTTGCGGCTCGATTTGGAGATCCTCGCCATGCAAGATGGTCAACCGGTCTTTCCTGAGAAGGTTCTTCTTGAACGCTTTTCTGAAGGTAGCGAGTACCAGGCAGAGATCAAGAAAATGCACAAAGCTTTCAAGGAGCAATATGGGCATCGCATTCCATCGCCTGCTCCTTCTTCTGGGCATGGTGACGGTGCCCGCGCTTCTGGTGTGTGCGATTACTCCATTGAAGGGCCTCGACCCATTGACACTGCTCGGAATTGTAAGCTACCATGTGTGCCCATTGCTGATTTTGGCAGTGATGACAGGACGTTCGCTTAAAGGTTTGTGCTCCACATTGTGAACCTGTTGGTTACATAATGTTGTGAACATGAGCCTTTAACTTTGCAGGAAGCTTGGCTCCTTGGTGGGCCGCGCAGGAAAGCCTACAGTTGTGATTGACCGGGATTTCAAGATATGGCTGTTCAATCCAACCGATACTGTCATGAGTGTGACTACTTCGGAGTTGTTCGGATTTGGGACTGGCGCCTACAAGAACCAAGTCGTCAGCAGCTTGTCATTGTGCAGCCCAAAGGTCTTCGCCTGGTAGTCGCATTTTTGCCCATGATTGTTCCTCGCGGTCCCTGCGGCCTGCACGTTTTTGTTATCAGTTATCTCAGGCAATGTTGCCGAGCCCACTGGCCTTGTTTGGAGGTTGAGCAGCGACCGGCACTTGGTGAGCCTGGACAAGAATCCCGTGGCCCTTTGCCAGTTGCTACGGAACATGGCGGTGGATGATGGGCTAGCAGATGTGGATGTGGAGTTCCATACGTTGATCCCGAAGATGCATCCTCCAGAGGTCCGCACCGTTCAAATTCAATGATTTGTTTTTGTTTCAGAAATGAGTCACATGCAAATCAGGCCGGTGCTGACCCCATTCCTGTGAGTTTCAGGCGCGCGCAGTTCAACGCCGTGACTGTCCTTTGTTTGGTTTCATGCGGCCGTCGCAGGTGGGATGTTGCCCCATTGACTTCGCAAGGGACATGCATCTTTGTTCCGAATGCTGCAGAACCGGGAAGCGAAGTCTTGACGAAGAAGGTTGCTTTTGGATTGCACTTCACCGGCAACTACCACAAAATCCCATCCAACAGCGTGGTGTCTCTCATGTGGGAGGCCAATACTTCCTTGTTCTTTGTGCTGCGTTGCCATCGTCGTAATTGGCTGGTTGAGGTTGGACCTTTTTTTTGAACATCATTAATTCTTGCTTCCCGCAGGTGGGGACCAGCACATCTCCTCCGAAACTCTTGCCTTCGAAGCCAAAGGTATATCTTGTTTGCAGCCTGCAAATCCCTGCGCAGTGCTGTGTGAACCTTTGTGGCGCTGAAGCGTCGTAGAGAATTTTGTTTGAGCATTAGTGTGTTGCGACAACCTGTCAGCTCTTAAGTCTTGCAGTGCAATCTTTTCCGCAATGCGCTGGTGAGCATTGTGTGTTGCCTCGCCCGAGATACGACGCAACCAGTCATTGACGTGAGAGAACCACTTGTTAAATAGCTGTCATGATAGCTATGGTGTTGTTCAGAATATGAAGCTTTTGCACGGGTGAGGTATTTGTTCTCACTGCTTCAGTGACACTGAGCCGGCAGTTCGAAGTTGCTTCCAAAAAGATCCAACAATGTAGCAATGTTGACAATTTTGTCCACAGTCATTATTATGTTGAATTTTACCTAATCTTTTTGCGTTCGGTTGTTCTGTAGGAATGCGCCGGTCTGATTGAAAGGCTGTTGGCCCGAACTGACTTGCTAAGCGGTGTAGGATTGTATTCTGACAACCTAGTATGCCGCTGCTCAGCACGGTCGATCAGTTGAGTGCCAGCTCTGCAGAGGAGAGCTTGTGTTGTCGTTTGCCCTGCTGTTCTTGTGCTTGCATCCTTGACCGAAAGGCCGTTTTGTGTGCGCTGGTCAGGAGACCAAACAGGATGCTGCACCAAAACCTCAGCGTAAACCCAAAGCAAAACCCAAGCTAAGTCTTCCCAAGAAGAAGGCTGGGGGTGCGGCCACTGAACCTGCAGATTCAGAGCCAAAAGTTAAAGCCAAGGCAAAACCAAAGGACCTCTGCAGCCCCCTCAGCGCCTTCGGCAGAGACAGTGCAGCCGGAGACACAAGATGAACCAGAGCCACGCAAAAAGCCGTCTATGAAACGACCCAGTGCCAGCACCGAACATGGAGGTAGGGGTCTTAAGGTGTTTCCTGTTTGCTTGCGGCAGGGTGGTTGAAAAGCGCCAGGTATGCAGCCTGACCAGAAGGTTTGTCGTTGCTACTAGAGCCACTGCAATTCATTCGGTATCAAGGTGGGTGACAAGCAGGTGTTCAGCGCCCTTTGGCTCACATTTGCGCTTGCTGTTTGAATCTGGTGGTCATACTGTTGCGAGTTTTCGTTGTTGGGTGTTGCCTTTCTTCGTCCAAGGTAGGCGGCCAGGTGTACCCCAAAGACAAGTTGGAAGAAATCGCTGTGCCTAGTAGGCAAAAAGTTTGTTTCAGAGGGGCGGCCGTGTTATTGACATTTTGCACCACACCTTCGAGGACAAAGCAGTGGACATGTTGAAGAACAAGACCCCTGTACCAACTGTCAAAGCCATGTGTGAAGCTTGTCGCCCATCATTAGTTCGTATTGTTTCATCATGGCTCAATTCTTTTGTGAATTTACGAGTCAGTGTTGGATGCAATTTTACAGTCATGTCGTGATTAAGGATGAAATGAAGGTGGCCGCGCTGGACAAAATGATTGCTGAGCAAGAAGGCACCGATAAAGTGATGCCAAATTCTCAGTTGGACCCTCCAGAGGAGGGGGAGGCTCCGCAAGAAGAGCAGGAGGAAGAGGTTCCTGCTCATGATGTGGAAGTGGAGCCGGACAATGTTGATTAGATTGGACCGCAGTCAGCAGCCGGCGTTAGGGAAAAGGGAGCTGTGTGTATTTTGTTGCTGGTGGGGGGTTGTAATTTACACTCTCTTGCGCGCAACTATTTGATTTGCCACAGAGCTTGCCGATGAGAGCTGTTTCTGCATGTCGATGCATCGGCTTTTGCGAAGGCTTGCCGTCAGTATTCGCAACATTTTGTCCACGAGGAGGCAAGGTTTCCGGCGTAATGTTGACTCCAATTTTGATTTCTTTTGTGCAGTTTGTATGAAATGGAAATGCAAAGGCGTTCGTGAACTCTTTGCGGTTTGATGCTGCTTCGCCCCACCCTTGGCTTCTTTGGTCCAATAGTGAAGAATGTCGGTCACTCGCCCTTCTTGTGAGGCCACTGTCCTTTTGAGAATGATGGCGGGCTTAGTTCGATTACGGGCCGGCTTGTCGAGTGAAAGTGTGCTTTTGGAGCCTTGATCGCTTCTGGACTAGTTAAATCATGCGGTTGAAATCATCAACGGGCTTGATTTCAGAGACTTGTGGCTCACCAACAGATTGGTAGTAGCTCGGCGGTATCATGGTTTCTACAAAGTGGTTGCAATGTTTGCGTCGGGAACGGGAATCATGGCTTGCAAAACACCAGCGCTTCACGAAGAGGAAGAGATCCCAGCAATGAAGAGGAAGAACGCCACATTTTTTGAAGATGATGGCCAGTCTGAGTCTGAGATGGAAGACAACATGGATTGGCTTCCTTCTTGGCCAGTAGTTTGCTTTCCTGGTGACATTTCTCACCATGTTAATTTTGCTCTGAAAGTGGGCCACCCGGTGATTTTTGCGGACCGCCATGCCCGCATAGACTTTACTTCTTTGCCAGACTCCTTGTATGAATGCCGTTGCAAGTATTGTTCCAATCCCGGTCCCACTGTTGATTCTGCGTTTTGATTGCTTTTGAATCGCGGGGCGCTGTTATGATGGTTGAACGCTGGGGCATCCAGATTCCAAGACAATGACATTTGGAGTCTGCTGGGAGTGTGGGGAAAAAGAATTGCAGACTCTGTTTGTTGCGTGATGCGTGCAACTTTTCAATGTTTAATGGACCAGACGGTCTAAGTGTCGCTTGCCCATTTTGGGAGCACGGCGACAAACAAAAAAACAACGACTTCCAAAATCTTAAGCGCAACACGTGGCCCAGCTGACAACCTACTAAGTATACCCTATGCATTTTTCACCTAAGTGTCAATGTGTTAAGTAACTTGACCAAGATTTTCAGCGGGAAATTAAATACATGTTAACCACTTTGGCCCGAAATAGGTATGGGGGTCGCCGCGACAGGGTGCTTGTGAGCGCTGCCTGCCAGTCATCTAAACTATTCTGAAAATCTGCCGAGTTGGTGTTCAGCGCACACTAGGCAGAGAGTGGACGCGCAAGGCTCTGCCCAATGAAGCTCTTTGCACCGGTCCTAGGAAGCGGGAGCTGATCACTCCTGTGTACCTGCAAATTCTAATTTCCTGACTCTTCGACGATGTAAACCATATTGTTTCTGACCCAGCCACCCTTCCGTTGTGCACCACTAGGCGCTCACATTTTTAACGCCTATGATACCAATTGTGAGTCAAGGCGCCACAAAGACCAAGTGGCCACAAAGGAAACACAAAGTGCTCACTTGGTGGAACACCCACGATACCAAGTGGGAGTCAAGATGCCACACTTTAGCCAAAGTGATTGGACCACCCACGATTGGAACACCGAATGCATTTGGAAAACCGATTGGCCAGAAATAGCCTTTCAAGCAGGTGATCACACAACACATTCCTGGTAACTGGAATGTGGAAGCTGACTGGCTGTCCCGACCACACGAGAGGAGTTCAGAGAAGCCAGCACGCCTCGACAAGGTGCCCATCAAGACGTTCCCAAGGAACATGATGCACAAGGCGTATCTGAACCCGCCGGGAGTAGCGCCGGTGCTGTGGGGCTCCTCTGCGAGCCAGGTGTCGGGAGCCTTCGACATGCTTTGAAGGGATGGTGTGAAAAGAGTTCACCATTCTCGGCTTGAAGGGACGACCGGCTGAGGGGATCGGGGGCCTTAGTTTGCGTGGACCCTTTCACTCGCGTCCGAGTCGTTTGAGACCTCGCCTCCCTCCGGGTCGGTTTGGGTTCGATCGAGGAGTTGGGGATTGGACGGACTGTCGAACCGGGACCGTGAGGACACATTGGACCCGACGCGGGTAGCCTGGGCTCAATGGAGAACGCTCCGCAGCTTGCACTGGCCCTGGAGGACCAGCCTCCGCCCTGGTCATTCGGGGAATTTGCGGTCATAGCAGGGTGGATTTTCTTTCTTTGGTCAACGCTGCGGTGGCTCTGGACGCTGGGCCACTGGTTGTGCCCGAAGGACGTCTCCGCGGAAGCCAGTAAGGGTATCAGAGGCGGAGGACAATCACGAACAGGCAGCACGGGAAAAGGTCAAGGCAGAAAGGGACGAGGCACGCAGGGATGCATCACCTTTAGGAGGTCGTCAAGGCCAACAGTGGGTGACGAGAACCCCGGAGAAGCGCCTGTCCTCAAAAGCTTTGATAGAGTCTCCAGAAGCCAGAGCTGCTCAGGGCCACTTGTTGGAAACAATGGTACAAAGGGCTCACCCCGTGGTGCAGGACCTTCACGATATGCACCGCCTTGGTGGAGTGGGACCGGGTACAATGCTGCGACGTGGCTCTCGCCTCCAATAGCCACTACCAGGGCGATGGGGGCGCTTGGATACAACGCCGGGGACTCCCTGAAGTGCATGACGAATTTGATCCATGGTCAGGGAACGAGGAGGCAGGTCTTTCGAAGTGAGGAGGTTGAACATGACCGGACACCAAGTGGACCCCTGGAAACGGAGCAGGCACAGAGGACGGGATACCGAAGCGTGGCTCCTTTGAAGCGGTCGTGGACATCCTGCAGGGCAAGGAAAAGCTGAAACAGGCCAAAGAGGCCCTCAGAGGGGACTTCTTGGCCAAAACCTCCAAGGCAGCACAGAAGTCCAAGAGGGAGCAGATCATGGCGATGGCAAAAGCGAGTGTGGGAGCAGCCGCACGAGTGTTCCCGCTGTCCTTAAACACCATTGAGGAGGTCGCAGCAGCCATCAAAGCAGCAGGTTGGACCTCAGGAGATCAATATCTCAATGAGCTCAAGCTGATGCATGTGGAAGCAGGGTACGAGGTGAACTTGCAGATGAACAAGCTCATCACGGATTGCGAGAGGTCTTTAAGAAGGAACAGAGGCCCTGTGAAGAGAGCGCCGGAGTTCGAGCTGAAGGACATAGACCCGCTGAAATGGATGTTGTGCTGCTATGGCCCTAGGAGGACTGCAAGACCAGCGCTGTCATACGCATGGGCGGTGGTGTGGATGCTGAGAGAGATCGAAGTGAGGCATGAGGTGGAGGGACGTGTCGACCAATGAGACCTGTAAGAGAGTCAGCGTCTTCATCCCCCTCTCGAAGTGCGACCAACAGGGCTTAGGTGTGAGAAGAACTTTGCAGTGTTGCATGCACCGGACCTGCCAGAGATGGTGCTGTTGGAAACTTTGGACAGAGATATGGAAGGCGTACAAAGGCAAAGACAGAAGCCCTCAGGAGTACATCTTCCAGGACTCTGAGAACAAGAAGCTCTCCAAAGCCAAGATGGTAGAAGGATGGACATTGGTGTCCGCACGTAGATCAGGAGCCATGAACTACGTCAGACTGGGGATGCCGATCCAGGAATTAGCTTTCTTGGGGAGGTGGAAGTCCTCTGTGGTGCTGTCCTATGCGGAGGATGCCCTGCAGCCCGAGCCGGCGAATAAGAGCATTTGCACCAGCAAGTCAATGAATTGAAAGAAAAGGCGCAAGAAGTGGACACTGAAAAGATGGCTGGTGCAGTCGGGGACATGCCGAAGGAAGAGGTCAGCCAGTGCCCTGGCAAAGAGCTGGTGGTGACAGAGCTACCAAAGAGGTTGTGGGTGTCATCAACAGCCTACAACTCGCGCGAGAGAGTGTGGCACGAAGTCGAAGGCGCCAGTTGGGATATACCCATCGAAACCTGGACTTCGGTTTGTGGATGGCCTTTCAGTCGCAACTCCTCGAAGGTAGCCCTGCAATCACAGCTCTCCCTGACACAGAGAAAGTGCAAGAAATGTCAAAAGAAAACTTGCGGCTGAGCCAGAGAGGATGAAGAGGGCAAGTTGAATGCAAAGGTTGATGAACAGTTCAAGGGCCTGAGAAAGGCCAGCTTGACAACCAACCAGAAAAAGATGCTGAACGTTTTCTTGCTACTTGGAG
>CAXAMN010018480.1:0-23155 GCA_963970005.1 Durusdinium trenchii | reverse complement strand
GACAACCAACCAGAAAAAGATGCTGAACGTTTTCTTGCTACTTGGAGAGAGGGTGGGCTGCACAAAGCTAGAACCCGTTGTCATAATGGGTTGATGTTCACGCGTTTGCCTCCATGGCTTGTCCCCGATCGATAAACTGTTTTACCCTCCAAGATCCATCTCCACGTTTGTAAGGTTTCCGTGGGTGGGGGCAGCCATTCGGTGGCCCATGATGCTGAAGTGGCGCTTCTGGCCTATCGCTCAGTGCAGGAGGTGCTCAGCGTAGTGGCCGAGCGGCCAGAGCCCGAGCGACCACCCCAGCGACCAGCGAGGCCGCCGCCCGAGCGTCCAGAGCGTCCAGAGAGACCAGCGCGGCGGGAGCCTGAACGACCAGAGCAGCCTGTGGCGCCGGTCAGACCTGCTGGTGGGGGACCCAAGATGTGCCAGTCAAAAATGTGAAAAGGTCATGTTGGCAGGTTGGTTCTTCTGTGCGGACATGTTCTTGAGATTTTGGAAGGAGACATCCCTGATGGTTACTGGAAGCTACTGGGCAATGTGCCCCCGTTTCCTGGCAAGCGGACACATCCATGGCTGAGGCCAAGATCAGGATCGAACTATCATAGATGCTCCGACTTCAGCAACGATCAGCCAGAGAAGCTTGGAAAGCAAAAATTGCCCAGTGGGGGGGCCGAACTGCCTCAGCATAATTAGTCAGCCGCTTTCCAGATGGAAGGTGTCCAACCTGCAGGCGGGTTGCAAGCGCCCTGCTTGTCGATTTGTCCCATGATCTTCTATTGTTAAGATAGGTTAAGATGTAATATATTGCATGGGAACCTCGTGCATATAGCTGCAGATGATATTGCTGTAAGTAGTAGTGTGTACCAAAAATGAGTTGACTCGATTCTTTCGCGTGAGCGACCACCCTGATGCTGCGATGGCGGGATGGCCAGTGGACCAGATGCAACCATTTTAAGCGAAAAGAGTCTTTTGTGTTCACATGTCGCGGATGTCGTGATGCCAGACAGAAGACCACTCACTAGCTTGCGCATAGAAGAGATTTAGATCCATCTCTAAGAAGCTATGTGGTTGTCTGTAACATAAAGTTGGAGGCTGGAGGCCATTGCTATTAGGTTGGAGGCCATTGCTAGTAGGTTGGGGGCCATCGCTTATAGGTTGGAGGCCATCGCTAGTAGGCTGGAGGCCATCGCTAGTAGGTGTTTTGCCATCGCCATTATATGTTTCTTCCCATATTTGGTTGTCCCATTGTGCATTTGTGTGACCCTTGCTTGGCCAGCTCGCTGGTGTTGTACTTGCTATACTGGAGAGATCCACGTTTCCCCAAGCCAGATGAACAAACCAGACGAAGCCTCATGAAAGGCCGAAGGGGGGACGAAAGTATTTGTTTGTATTATTTTGTTCCTGGCTTCGCATGTCCTCGAACGATTGAGGCTGAAATCGTTCCTCCCTATTTCCATGGTAGTTGTAATAGATTAATAGATACCTCTATATAAATTCTATGATGCTAGTGAGCCCGATTCCACCGGCTTTTGCAGGAGATAGGGTTGTCACACATCTTCTACTGTACCACAATCGGCGTGAAAGGTCTCCAAAAAGATTCAGGAGTCAAACGTAGAAAGCGCAACCAAGATCTACGTTAAGGGTTTGCTTGACGATTCTTTCACGGTTTGTTTTTGATTCCTTTCGTGGGGTCTCTCTAGGGATCATGTTGAGTAATTAGTTCTTTGATGTTATAGTTATAGGATTGATGTCGTCATGTTTTCATCAAAAGCTAGCCAATCTGGATAACTGACTTGCATCCGGAAGTAGCATAAGAAAAGAATCATACACAACGTTTTTCATAGTGGCCACGCCTTTGCGTGAATTCACAACAAGATCCGGGTCAGAGAAGGAGACTCAGCTCAGAAAGCTCCGATGTGGGTAACGTTTCAAGTTCCGCGGCTATCTTAATCAGGGGTTCTTTGGAGACTGCTTCAAACGATTGGTGGCTAGTTTGTCCAAGCTTTCCTACACTTTGATTGCATCGGATCTGATTCGTGATTCGTGTAGGAAGTCAGAGATGAGATAACCTGTGGACGGCAGCATGGTTGGCCGAAACGCATTGGTATTCCGATGAGTGTTAAAAAACCTGTGAAACAGGGGTCGCCCGAAACTAATCAGCTCGACGTCGTACAACACACATGTTCTTTCTTTAGCGCAGTTTGCAGGCAGCAGCTAGCTGCTTCAGCATCTCATCAGGTGAGTGAGATCTGTGGTAACATTCAGGTTTCGGCGCCACAACCATTGGTACACTCTTAACTTCAAGACAGCGCTGGTCGTGGAACAATCCCGGGTCTGTGCTTTTTTTATGTGTTTATTTATGTTTATTTTGTTGTGGAAGAAACTGCTTCAATACCTTCCATGCTGCATCCAAAGACTGTGTGCCTGCAGTGGTGGAAAGTCCACGGCGTGGAGCCGACACCTGCTTAGCAAAAACTTTTCTTTGATGGCTGACTTGCACTATCGGCACCTTCAAATCTTTGGCAGTTTTCTGCCACGAGAGCGCCACGTCAGCATACAAAGCATACTGCATCCGTGCACATGTCGTGATCCATCGCCGTCGCATAAACTGAACACATGTTGACGTCTTCTTGAATGTGTTCAAGTGCTTGAGATTCAAGCTGAACAAAAAACAGAGAACATATTGCTGGATTTGATCTTTGCTTTTATTGCGTTTGTCCGGGTAAAGGACACCTGCCTACCTGGGCCTTGATGCCGCGACGCCGGCATGAAAGATAACAAATTCGTGCAATTTGTTTGAATAAACCCATTTCGTGTCGTGGCTCACAGGCCCCTGAAGACGTTTTAGGCAACAGTACAATACTGTATATACATATATATATACTAGTAGAGTATAGTCAACTCTAGTATTTTACTGTAAGGTTTTTATATACTATATAATACTATATTCTATATAGTTACCTATACTAGAGTATATATATATATCTATGTTAGTACACATGTATTAAGTCAACAGTTTGCCGCCGCGTTGTCGAAGTGGTACTTTGATGTCTATTCTCATCCCGCTGCGCCAGAAAAGCGATGTGTAAATAAATTGCAGGTTTGGTTCCCGTGTCACTTCAGGGGGATCCAATTCTGTCGAGCTTTGGCCACTTTAGCTTTAGGTTCCATAGTAGTCCTCTATAGAGGGGTCCATTAAAAAATAAACACTTGGTGGATTCCGCCATCTACTCTGAAACCACATTATATATATATATACACTCTGACTTGCTGTTCTTTTGGGGCACCCTTCATTTTCCCTTTTGAACGGCCAGGCCTTCTTTGAAGAAGTGGTAAATGGGTGGGGCCAGTTTGAACCCACCCCGCTCAGCATTTTCTTAAGTATAGGTAGCTCACCGATTTCGGCTACTCCATTGCAACCACCATGGAGCACCTGTGCTTTGAGCCCTCTCCCGGCTAATCAATTAGCTACCTGAGTTCAGGTCAGAGAGACTTCTTTTGAGGCCACTTCGCACCCCGTTTGTAGATCCTGTATACTGATATTGCACTGAGCCAGGAAAGGGTGCATGGAAAGCCGGGTAGAACTTCGTCGACGTTTAATAAGTCCAGACGGGTTTTAAGAACTGTTTGAAAACCTTGATTGCAGACGGCACAAGCTGCAATGTTTTGATGAATGTGGGCGCACCGCGAAGCGCAAGAGGCAGAAGGAATGGAAAAGGGCTTATACATCGATATCTATGATTCATATGATTGTTTATGCTCCAGTCTTTGTGGTCAGACTCAGTCCAGATATTAACGTCAAGTTTCCAATATGGTGGCTTTGGCCGGCTTTGGCCAGCCACTTTGAGCACTTACCTCAGGAAATGCGAGACCTGTGATTCAGCACTCGGGCTCAGTGCTGGTGGATCCAAATCTCATCTCGCAGCTTTGCAGCCTCCTCAATGCTCCTGGGACGCCGCCTGGCGAAGAGGCACTGGCGCACCGTGAGCCACTGCCACGGAACGCCCGAGATGAGCCAGGACGGGAGGGGAGTCGGCAGTAAGTTGATGAGTGAGATTTGTTGAGATGATGAGTGTTGAGATGAGGATGATGCCAAACTCGAGGAAGAGTAGGTCTCAAGGTCAGTGGTGCGTCGACCAAACCCGAGGTCCTGGAACTGGTAACGCTATCCACAACCCCCTTTTCTTTAAAGAGCCTGGCTCACGAAGCTGCGGAAGCGTGATCCGCATGATTCCTGCTTTTACAAAACCAGTCACCAGTGAGACGACATGCAAAAAGTATATAGACGAACCAAAGGAAATTATATACTGTAGATGATAGTATAGATGATATATGCCGTAAGTATGATGATATTAGATGACCACATTTGTGCATTACTAACACTGTGCAATCATGATTTTGCATCCAAAATCTGTGATTCAGGGGCCAGAATCAGTTGAAGTCAGCAAGTATCCATAAAACTTTGTGCGACCTCATTACTCCAAAACTCAGACCCGAAAAGACCCGGCTTGCGAAGCATATCACCCACAGAGCGGGGGACCAAGATCTAACAACACATTTGATGGTCCTCGTGCATCTTCAGCCACATGGTGTGGCAGCGAAAGAACAACACATCTTCTGCTACAATACATCGAAAGGACTCGAACGGCTCACCATGGGCTGGGAGCCTGTCCGAACAAAAAATCACATTCAAGATTGATTGATACTGCAAAAGAGTGCCAAGAGAGAGCCCAAGAGAGTTTGATTTTTCCACACCCCCTTTGATAGTTTGCCTGTCGGCTCCAAAAATGGGAGGTCATGAGATCTAATATCAATATATACTAAGTGTCGATTTCCATGCATGGATTACTCACAGAGTGAGGACATCCGCTGATGCGCTTTAAAAATTCAAGCAACCCAATCAACATGGAAATTGTGAGTGCATGCTTTGATTTCAACATCACACTGAGTGATGAGAAGAGCTTATTTTATCCGAATCGGATCTTCAAATATGGGGCACTGCCAAAAATAAATTGATAATTATTCACTGAGCTTGGTCCTCCAGATTTATTTTCCATGTTCTCTAGGCTGAATTAGACTTCATGAGGCATCAGCCTGCTTTCAAATCTTGATAAACGTGCCCGACGCGGCATGCATCGCCGCAAACCTTCGGTTTTGAGTTGCAACGATTTCAAGAGAAACATCGAAGGATCACTTGACTGCAAGGTCAATCTGTCGAAGGTGAGATGCTCATCAACTTGGCATCACCGGGATCTTCAAATCTAAGGAAGCTTTTGAGCTCGGTCACACTGTGCGCCTTTAAATCTTGTCCGACAGGCGCTTTCGGCACAGCATAGATCAACGGAGCCCCTCGTGAGACTTGCGCAGCATAGATCAGCGAACGATGCTGGCAGTGGTGGGCGTCACTCAAAAACAAATCCCGCCACTCGCAGTCAAAGCGAGGAATCTCATCCGCTCGGCCTTTTCCATCCCACGAGCTGGCAACCACCGCTGGAAGAGCCTGCATGCGGGCTTCACAGGAGTAGTACTCGCACTGTTCCCCAAAGGAATTTCAGTTTCATTTGGCAGAACAAACTTGGCAACTCCGGAAAGCGATGCACTCGAAATTGGCGCTTGACTGCACGCTGCAGTCAGGTCCAAGGCATAGGAATCCGCGCTGGCTTGGTTTCCATACCTGCTTGAACGAGGATTGATCAGGCAGAGTTGGTTTAGATTTCCTTTTGGAGTTGGCGGTGTAGTCGCAAGAACATGAACCGCTTGTACACAAAGGTTCTCATCCGCATGCTTCTGGTGTTGCAGTTCAACAATCGTGTGTTGTTGGCCTTGGTGCCGAGCTTCAGCAGCACCTGCCAGAGTGTGAGGCCGTTGCACGGAGGCGGTGCAGAAAAGTTGCTCTAGATTCTAGACATGCCTTGTCTTGGCATGGTGACCTGGGTCTGACTCCTAAAAGGCATGAAAATCCTATGAAGCCAAAGCTCTGCTACCATGCGAAGCATCCCACAAAGCGGAACTTTGGGGGCCAAACTTCGAATGACTACCAAGATTTAACAAGATTTAACAGCACGTTGTACGGACCCAGATTTGATACGCCATGCCAATGAAATGCTCGTGGCGCATGGCTCACTATGGGTTGGAAACCTGTCCGCCTGTCCGAACAAAGGCTGCATTCACGAGGATTGAAGCATACTGGAAAGGGTGTTGAACAGGGTTTGACCTTTCCACACAGCGGACACGCATGGGGTAGGTTTTGCTGTTCGGGATTTGAAAGCCAAGGTGGCAGGAGGTTGATCCACATGTTTCGCCGCAGGTCTTCCTCAAGCTCCTCGCAGTGGCTGGGCCAATTTGCCAAGTAGGTGCTGGCCAAGCCCACGATGTCAACATCGTCAACAAGCCGATTCCGAAGAGAAAATGACTGCTTGAGTTTGCCCAACAGTCCGAAGACCATAGTAGGGTAAGAAACGACTTAGCATCAGGGTCAATGAGCTACAATCTTTTTTTGCGTGCCCACCCTCACTGAATGAAGGTCTATGACTCGGTGGCCCTCACGGGTTGGGTTCTTGCATATGGCCATGGGTCGGCACCCTGGTGGTCAAAAGAACATGCTACGGTGGTTCCAAAACCAGGCAGGGCAACCTACCCGGTTACCCCAGCTGCGACACGAGTTTTGACCATCGGGCCTTTGTGGTCCTAGGCACATTTCAACCGGGCACAGCGAGGCACATCCGAGGGGATGACTTGTCGGAAGACCCCTCAGAGAGGCATTACTCCTCGCAGCATGTATAGCATTTCAATTGTGAAACTGACGGGTTGAAGAGTTTGAATTTTGATGTTCGCGGCCTGCAGTTGCCATAGGTCATGATGCATGTGTCTATGTTGTTTACGACATTGTATGTCTACAAAAAATGTATGATGATGGAAAGAACCATGCGAACCCAGAGAACTCTACCTTTGGACGCCAAGACTAATGGCAAGCGCCTTGGCACCAGCAGGACCTCTACACGAAGTCGCGGTCCGGCATCCGACAAAACGTTTGGCGAGAGTGATGTCAACGAGGCCAGCAAGTTGCAATGATTCAGGGAGAACACGGTGGATAGCCAGTGAGTTCATGGCAGATTGTAATTCACGTGTTCTTGCCCTTTGTGGGTGGGCGGCAAGGCCTTCTTCATTGTCTCTCGGAGATCCTTTTCCTCAGTTTTGTGCCCAACTATACATACAGTGGCTTCTTTGGCCCAAAAGCGTTACTTTCAAAAGTGTACAAAAGTTCCAAAGAATAGTGATAAAACAACCTAAGTATACTAGTCATATCGCGTTAGGGAGAAGGCTGGGAAGGCTATCAGTGCCCCACTTTGCTCCGCTGGCCCAGGTGGAGCCCATTGACTCGACGGCCAGCGAACCCAATCTGGATCTGGCACACCTGGTCTCCAACGCAGTGACCGAGGCCTGTCGAGAGGCCAACCTGAGCATCATCGGCAGCGAGGGAGATGCACCAGAGGAGCGCAGAGAGCCACAAAGTTGTGCACAGTTATACATGTTATACAGTATACACGACTATGGGTTTTTACATGTTTTTACACTGGTTATTCATGCTGTCAAGTTGGCGGTCACCCTTGAAGGTTGTCTTTATCTTGAACAACGTCCCGGTGTCCTTTCCCTCTAATGGCCGGCATCCCTTCATTTAACCAGTGTTCGTTGGAACCCCATCATCCCACAACCAGGTTTCGTGATGTCAAGCCAAGCTGACACCTATTCCTTTGATGTTGCCGCCAATGAATGCTTGCGGGATCTTGCCGGTCATTTTCACAGATCAGATTCCACTGCGTGTGAATAGCACGAAAAATAACACAAGCACGCAGAGCATGTGGGTAAGAGAAGTTGGGAGCACCAACAATTGAACCAACACTTCTAGCACCCGTACATTGGAATAGGACCCTTGTAAATGCAATGTCCCTCACATGAGATCGCGGTCTATTGCCTTTCAAAAAGTCCCAATAGGAGTACGCTTTTCAGAGCCTATTCCTCTAAACACAAACTTTGCTGTTACAGGTTTGCTCGTGCCGTGTATGTAAATATTTTTAGTATGTTTCAGTAAAGCCTTCATTTTTTGGCTTTGTTTGCAGTATAAAGTAAGGCCTTCATGTTTGCAAAAGTCATCAACCATCCTGTTGTTTGTGGCACAATGTTTTTTGTATGGGGCATGTGTGACATTCTTTGGGCTGCATTCTTTCTTGCAATGTCACTTTGGTGAATGCATATTTGTGCGGAGACCGATTTGCAAGCAAAAAGGACATCGCTGTTCAACAGCTATATGTCTCATATATATATATACAAGTGCAAAGGGTTTCATGTCGTTGAAAAACGGTGTGACTCTACCGAAGCTCATTTCAAGAAAATACTGGCTTGGCCGGTATGAAGATCTCTTTTCTATTCTTTTCTCATTGCTCACAACGTGTTCATTCTATATATACAAAAAGAAATCATGGTTCTTTTCACAAAAGGTGCAGCTTTCAAAATGAATTCCTCAAGTAAAAGCAAGGTCACACGTTGGTAATTAACCTTGGTAAATTCTGCACATTGATAATCTTTCGTGTGGTTGTCCCCAGTGGGGAGCCGATCTTGAAGGAAAAAGAAAAAGTAGGTACCTGTTTTGGGGGAAGCGGCGGATCTCGTAATATCTTTCAGAAAGCTGTTGTTTGGCAGAAAAACACGTAGTATAGTAAGAAGAGACATGTTTCTTTCGGAGCCTATGAATGATTCAAGTCTGCCAAAGAACGAACAATAAACCAAAATGTTGTTCCAATGCTTGAAAGTTCACCGACCACATGTCCTGATCTGTCACCGCGTTCCAACAGGTCACCACAACCGGGTCACCATAGAAGTTTGTGTATGTGAATGCATTCAGCGGAATTGCCTTTGTGGAGAACTAACATTGTGGGGGAACACACCATCCTAGCATCTACAACGTACGTTATTAACCCCCCCCCCAACCCCCCACCCCCTACCCCGGTCAAGTCTTGCGATGCCAGGACGTCCAGAAAATTAGTGTTTGTTTGTATTTTGTAGTGTCCTAGGTCCCCTAGCATCTGTTTGAAGGCATACAGAGTGTATTCGATCAGGCCCAGTGTTGATAGTTACTTCACTGCCACTTTGGGGAACTTACCCCTCACCTGAACAACCTCAAAAAGTGCACGAAACACTGAGGTTTAATTACCCACGTGCCTCCAAAAACAACAGTGCCCAAATGTAACCAAATTTAAACAACACAAGTTTGGTGGTCGTGTGTGTGTGCCCCTTGTAGTCACCGGGATTCATTTTGAATTGTATTGAGCAGGGGCACACGGCACCAGATTGCAGACCGTGTCTAACAAAGCTATGCAATCTGGTGGGGTATCCAGCTTGGCCAGCTGGACGTACCTGCATCAACTTTGAAAGTGTTTCGGCAGGCATGCACGCCACGCCGTCATCTTGTCGATCCGATTCGTCGATTTGGTGCTTGCGCTTTGGGCCTCATCTCCGTTTGAAGACCCCCAGCCTCCCTTAGGTTATACCTGTACTCTTAGGAAATGGTAACCTAGGCCGGCACGTGGCACCGCTGTCAAGTCAGTACACCCAATCATAAGTGTGTCTCTCCCAGTGAGAGCGCGGGATGAGCCCGCAGAGTGCCTCCCGTGGACCCGTCGAACGGGGGTTTGTCTTGTCCCTGCGCCCGGGACCAGAGCAACTCGTAGCGAGCGTAGGTGGCCTACCCCAAGAGAACTCAGATGTTTGTCTTACGCCTTGAAATCCAAGTTGGCTCATGCCTTTACGTGACCGCAGCGGTCAATGCAGCCAGCCACTTTGGCAGGGCACAAGGTGACCACAGCGGTCAAAGCATCTCCTGGGTCCGTTGGGGCCCGTCGCCACCTCACGTGCACACACAGTATGTACATGTTCAACGAGGCTTGCCTAGGTTCTTTAATGAGGTTTGGGTTTATCCTTTCTTTTTTTTCATTTGGTTCCCTTTTCATCCTTTTCCCCTTCACACACTTCTGTTTTCCTCTTTTCTTTCATGCCCTCTTGTCTTCATGTCTTTCATTTCATCCTTTCTTTCGTTTGCGCGCACATTGGTCCCGGCCTTAGCGTGTACGTGCACAACTACATGTACTTGAAACCTAGGGTTTATGTGGCCCAGGTCTTTATAATGAGGTGGGTTTCATTGTTTGTCCCTGTGCACTTGGTTCCCCTTTCATCACAACCACATACACCTTTGTCCCGTCCCGTCCTCTTGTCATGTCTTCATTCTTTTGTCTCTCGCACGCGCACACGTGCACATTTGCCTTAACCTTGGTTTTACGCCTCCCCTCCGGGAGGTGCGTGTGTGTGTGTCAACCCCTGTTCCTAAGGGTTCCGCCTCACCTTTCACTTTCCACCAGGGGGCAGAGAGGACTTGCAAGGCTCTGCCCAACGAAGCTCTTTGCAAGATCCTAGGAAGCGGAAGCTGATCACTTCCGTGTACCTGCTCGTTCTTTCACAAGCTGTTACCCCACTTTTCCACGTTTTGATTCATGGTCCTTCATGCTTCCACCCCCGAAACCTTGGTTTTGCAGCTGAGTCGCGCCGCTCGTTCACCACCGCTGAGCTCTGCAGTCACGCACAAACAGCTTGTTCAACCTTTCAAGTGAACTGACTTTCTCACCATGCCGTTCCCTCACCATTTTCGACCTGGGAATTGAGTTAATTGAAAACCAATGTCAGAGTGTGAACCGCTCAGCCGTCCCACTTGGGTGCTGGGTGTGATCCCCGTGAAAGGGGCGCTGAATTCATTCTGGAAATCGTGTAACCGACTGATTCTTTCCACCCCATCTTGGAGTTTCATAACCGCCTTTGTCTCACCACGGAATTAACTGCCTTTTGAGCCGTCGGGCTAATACGATTTCCACCTTTTGATCACTGACCCATCGGCATTTCATTGCATGTTCACCGGACTTTTCTGTATGCAGCTGACTTTTGAGTTTCAAGTGTGTACAGTTGATCCACTTTCCCTTTCTCACCACAGACTCCCCATGCAGTTGACTCACTATTTTCAGTTTTCATATCATGCCCTTCCATTACCAATTTTCAGATGCTTACTCCCATTTTCATTCGCTGCCGAAGCGCTGCGCCGGCGCCATTTTGCGAACTGCCGCTGCTACGAACACAGCCGCAATGCAATACGCGTGGCCATACCCATTCCTGACACATCAATCACCGCCCACAACAGCACCGACATTTCCACTACCACAGGCACAGCCTCATATGCCTGCCATGATTTCCCGCATGCCGGCCAGTATGCCGCATTTTCCGCAGCCAACATGGCCGCCTGCAGCCCAGTTTCAAGCACCACCACCACCTCTACCACAAGTACCACATCCTCACGCCATTCCTTTTCCATACGCATTACCTCCACAGGAAACCATGCCACCTCATTGTCCAACAATGGTTCCCCACAACATGCGCCTGCTTCCAACACACAACCATCCCCACAGCAAGTATCGCAGCCGGCACCAACTACAACCAAGGAGTTTGGCAACCGTCCTCGGCCTTTCCACCAGTTACACAACCTGGCCAAGTTCAACCCGGCCAAGTCCCTGCAGCCGCCACCTCAGCCCCTGCCGACCCTTCCCACCTTACGGCAACGCCTTCGCCTCTTGCTGCAGCGACCACCGGCCTACAGTCACCCGCCTCTACAGCGCCTGCAGCACTGGAAGGCCACACGGCAACAGCCATTGAACGAACATCCTCAACTCCTCTCCCTCCACCGATCACACCTCCACCTTCCACATGAATCTCCTTCTACAACAGCACGGTGCAGTCTGCCATGCCAAGGTGGACTGTGCTTGAAAGTTGTCCCAGTGGGAGTAGTCGGAGCTGCGGTTGGTAGTGGTGGTGGAGGTGGTGGTGGGAACGCATGCTTTGTAGAGGGTGAGTGAGTGTGTGCTGGCTGTGAGGTGCGAACCGCGTGGGTCATGGGGCCGTATGTGGCAAAGAGGAGTGCGTGGGAAGCAGGGTGTTTGAGCAAGAAAGCTGGGCTAGCGGTGAAGATCAAATCAACATAAGACTTGCCAATATAAACCGTATGAAAGGGACCCAAAAACAGAGTTGCAACGCAGGGTGGTGTCGTTGACTGACCAGTGGTATATATTATAGGCTGCAAGTCCAACGATCGATGTATGCTGCAGTATCAGCTGTCGAGACTTTTCGTGGTGCAGGGTGAAACAGCCGGTGGTCGCAGTAAATGAACTAGTCCGCAAGATGGCTGGGTAGCAAATAAGTTCGAAATTGGAAGAGAACCGTTAGAACATGTAAAATGACATGGAAATGAAATGTATGAACAGCAAACGATGGCCAGAAATTAGAAAACAACTACAGTTGGGTGGCTGTAAAATGCTTGTGGGGGAGGGCATGAGTGGGGCGCTTGTGCTGGAGGAGGTGTCGTAGGCCACCAGTTTGGGGGTGGCGTGGTTGCAGGCTGCTGCTGTGGAAGAGGCGGTGGGGGGCGTTTCGGTTGGCCCAAGGCAACACGTAGTTTGAGACATTGGTGGTAGAAGGCTTGTTGATGTTCAAGAGCTGTCTTCATGATTGGTAACAGAGCTTGTAGCTGCTGTGTTCTGCTCTGGATGCTGGGATCTTGTCTGAAGTTGGCTACATCTGTGAGTTGTAATTGTTTGATGGTGTCGTTGAGTTGATTGAGCTGCTGTACCATCAAGCGATTGATCTGAATATTGGTGTCTTGTAGTTGTGGAATAAGTTGAGCATCTGGTGCGGCGGTCATATCCATGTCCATAGGCAAACGATAAGCGGCTGTACACGGCAGAGGCTGAGCAGTGATTAATATGCGCAGCTGCAGAGCATGAAAAGAATTGAATTGATTCAGTAGCAGCATGAAAAAGGTTGAAAACAGCGAAAGGTAAATTGAAAACCACGAATAAAGACGGTCATGAAATAGTCTCATCTCGTGAGCATGCATGAGTGAATTCGGCAAGGCTGTACAGGACTGAATCAACGTCGAAGCAAAGGAAATCTAATTCGAAGCTGAGTGTTGTGTCAAATTGTCAAAAAGGTGGATGGCTGCATCGGTTCTTTTTGCTGCGTCTGTGGAAGAGTTGTGTGGTGGTGTTCTCGTGTTGGAGACTGTTGCTCACAACCAAAATATGTAGCAATAACTGTAAAATGCAATTTAAATATCGTCAGAAAATGGTTAAAGAAATAGTCCAGGAAATAGTCCAAGAAATAGGTCTCTCTGTGGCATGATCGCGACGTACTTCTCCAGCAGGTGCCTCATGGATCTTGATGTGGCTCTTCTGCTTCTTGTGCCTCTGTTGTGCGGTCAGGGGATGGTAGAGTGTTGGATGTCATCGTAGAGGCGTCTCTGGTACGAGGCTGGTTGGCAGCTGCAGTAGCTGTCAATGTAATGTCTGTTGCGTCAAGTGGTTGGGGGGTGTAGAGTATCTGAAGAGTTTGCCAGCGTCCTTTGCAATCAAATGGAGTTTTGTTGAGGGTTTTTGCTATCTGCTTCCAGCCGTGGCGAGCTCGCTTGTTGAGTTTTAGTGATGCGAGTTTTTCGTCATCACTGGGTTCCCAGCCAGCCTCCATTGTCTGGATATGGTGGGGAAGGAGTACGAGATGGCACTGGATGTAGTGGGGGTCATGGTGGTGTAGGTGGTGGCGGGGGTGGTGTGCTGGAAGAGCTGTGTAGTGAATAGGCTGGGTGTGGTGTTTGTGGAGAAAGCTGCCAGGGGTTTGTCCGAGGTGGTGTTGGCGACGCAAGTTGTTTTGCTGGGGAATGTTGAGGTGTGTGTTGAGGTGTGGATGTCGGTGTGTGTGAAGGTGAGGTTTCTGGTTTGCAGCGCATGTGTGGTAAGCCTGTGGTTCGTGGTGGACTGCGGCTGCGACGTGAGGTTGAGTGTGATGGTGGTGAAGGGCGTCGGTGTTGGAGAGGAGCAGGTACGGGTTGGATGCCCGAAGACTGTGGATGTGGTGTGAAAAGTGGGAAGTTCTGAAATGTGGTAGCGATGGAGGTGGCTGCTTGTAAGTGAGCCAGCAGTAATCGATGAGCCAACGGTATGTCTATAGGAGACGTCGTGGTCAATGTTTGTAGTAGAGCTCGAATGGCAATGCGAGATGCAGCGTCCGAGTAAAGGAAGCTGAGATGCGGCAAGATCTCGAAAAATGAGTTGAATTTAATACAGAAAATGGCTGCGGAACAAGGTATAATCTTGGCGATTAACAGTGACCAAAATCTGTACAAATATAGTGCGGCATAGAACTCTGTTGGGTACAAGTCAAGAAAAACAAGACTCAGTCATCGCGGGTTGAGCGCCGCTCTCATAGGAAGTTGGTGAGCGACTTCTAATTTGTAGTTGGTCAGGAAATCCAGTGCTTGGTGTCATCCTACTGTATCATCCTGTTCTGGTGCAGAAACACTCGAACTGAAGTGAAAGAAGCCAAAGAAGAACTAATCGGATTTTTTGTGGTCGGGCGCCTACCACGATGAAGCGGTGAAAATGGACCTGGATATATCTGAGGCGTTTGATCACACTTTGGTGAAAAACACATTGATGACCCAAAGGATCAAATGAAACTGAGTGGAGGCTTTGAGTCACTCTTCCACGCTATCCCCTCAATGCGGGAGTGCTTGGGGTGGACCACCCAACACTTGCCGGGGGTATACTTCACGATTCCCTCGCCTCGAAGTAATAAGTCGTTTGCAGCCGACTCGCCTCCATGCGTAACCTTCTGTCCATGTCCATATGCTTTGACAGTAAGTATGAGTCCACTGCGGTTTTTGGACATGTTGGAGGCGTTGAATAGAACCCTGGCCGCCTCCGTAGCATCGTGCTCTTCACAGTTGGTGAGTTCGAAGGCTTGACTAAAAAAGCCTACGTTGTGCTCGTCGTGCAAAACTGATCGGACAATCTCGCCGGCCTTCGCTCACGTGTGCGGCAAAGATGTGTTTGATCGCTGGGATGTTTAAGGCTTCTCTCCGTGGTGGTGGAAGAGTCGGCGCGTCGCCTCTGCTGGCTAATGTTGGTATAAGTAGCATGAGAAAGGTGTGGCGGTCGTTGCGTTGGGTGTCATCGTTCCATTTTGTGTGGGTGAGAAGTTGCATGTCGGTGAAGTGAGTGCTATTAAGATGAGCTGCTGCTAACACTTTGGCCACGTATGAGATCATGGGTTCATTGTATACGTGCATCGAACGTGCATGCTGGTTGATCCATTGGTAGATTTCCAATTGAGCTGGATCTGTGGGAGGTTGGAATTTTGGTAGTGGTAAATTGCGAGGTCGGCGTTGGACAGGGACCTCTGTAGTGTTGGTGGTAGGTGGTGTTGGTGCAGAAGGTGCTTTGGTTGTGGTGGTTTGCTTGGAGCTGAAATGTGGGTTGGGTTTGAGTGTGATGTGGTGAGAACGCTGGGGCGGATCAGCAGCTTGTTGTGACGGTTGTGTTTTGGCAGGCTGTGGTGGCGTGTCTTGAGGTGAAGTGTGGGTTTGCTGAGATTGATGGCTCTGTCGTTGTGGTGGATTTTGCAATGTGTGAAAAATAGTGTGAGGATGTGAACTGGAAATGGATTGTGTGGTAGAGCGTCTCCTGCGTGGTAATGGGGATTGTGTACGTGTTCTGGATCTGGAGGTAGCCTGTGATGCAGTACTCGCGTTCTGGGTCTCGCCAAATGCCTCGTGTGGTATTGAGTGTGGGTGCAATAGAGGAAAGGCGAGAAGGTCAGCTCAATTGAAGTGTTGAAAACTCTGTTGGTGCACATCTGCGGTAAGTCAGGCGTCTCACGAGCGGCAGAACGCTGGGGAGAGAAACCTGTTTAGGGAAACAGCGTGAAGAACCACCATGAAAACAAGGAACAGCGGGGAAGAGTAGAGTGTTGTCACTCGCAGGTACGCAGGGCTGATCAGGCCCTGCTTCCCACTCTCGCCCACAGCTTCGTTGCGTGTGGTACGGCGAGTGCCACACGGTTGTGCAAACGAATCGGGCTTAAACTCCTAAAAACGGAGGGTCAGATGTACACCCTGGCGTCCTGGGTCGCCGCCGGTCTGCTGGTGTGATTTGCGTGGGAGAGGCGGCGCTTGGTGCTCTCCTAGCAGTCGGGTGTACACCCTGGCGTCGGTGTGATTTGCGTGGCAGGCGCGGGACTTGGCGCTCTCCAAGGAGTCAGATGTACGCCCGGATTTACGCCTTCAGCCAACAGCTGTTTCCCAAAATTCTAATGCACTGATGGGAGCAAAGTTGTCGAAGCCGCTGGTACCCACCGGACGGCTGCCAGAGCCCAAGCGCCGATGCAGGCCCATGTCACGCGGCCTTTGCGCGCGCGCATGACTCCGGCTTGCTCTCCTGGTTCTGTATCTTTCATGCTGTCTGCATGGTAGAACGGTTCAGCTGACACCAACCACCAACCACCGATCACCAATCAACCACCAACCACCAGCCACCAACCAGAAACCACCAACCAACCACCAACGACCACCAATTGTCCGCTCCTGCGTCGGGTGAAGTTGTCAACATGTGGGGTTATCCAGTCCTATAATTTTTGTTTTTGGTGGATCAGTGACAAGCGTACACCGTTGGTACCTTCAACCTGGCCGTTGCGCAAAGTACTTCATTCCAAAAATCCTAGGTACTTGGGGGTATCATATGTACAAAATATATAGTGTTGGATTGTTTGCGCCCAGCTTCTGTAGGAACTGGTGAGATCTGCGGTGGAAGCTGCACTTCGAACTGAGATGGCAACTCAAGCACGGACCAGGCATGATGGGCGAGAAAGCCCGGCCACTTGGTTAGAAGACCAGGGAATCCATGTGCGTCGAGTTTGTTGCTTTGTTTTATGGCGTCGCCTGTTGCACCAGCGGTGAGAGCACAGGCTGCCTGGAGTCATCGTAAGTCTCGGCATGTACACACTGCGGGACCGCAGCTCGCAAAATAATGCTCCCCAAGCTTTGGAAGGTTTACCCCTTAATATATATCATGTGTCGTGTGCTGCAAGGCCATCCTTCTTAAGTTGCAATTGTCCACACACCACACCGTTTTATGAACAAATCGTTCTAATCAAAGACGACCCCACGCAGTGGCATACAGCATATCTCAGCCGCTTGAGGTGGTCACCCAACCCCCCCGTTCATGAAGCTTTTTGCACGACAACCATTTTCCTCTATTTTTTTGGACAACATTTATGGACATACATTGGTTTAGGATTTTCGCATACAACTGGATGTTGCAGTTGCAGAGGTGTTGTTTTGGTCGGGCGGAATGTAACTAATGTGTTAGAATTAATGTTAGAAAGGTCAGTCAGTGCAGCCACCCACACAAGGTGCACAAATCGAGAAGTGTACCGCGCCTTTTTTAAAGGCCCAAGGCGAAAAGGAACTCGCGCTTCGCATGGTAGCGGGGCCGCGGCCGTACAGTGCCCGGCTCCCTACCCCACACTATAATATTATAGCACTATGCCGCGTCGTTCGGCGCGGAAGTCCACTGGCACACAATCTATCTCATTCTGGCTGATCGAGCTGCTTTTGCCGGCTGGTATCGCCGCAGGTCCAGGCGACCCAGCGATCCAGGAGATCTGCAACTACCAGGTTCCGACAGTTGCGTTCTGGATTGGAAGGTGCTACCTCCACACCATTTTGATCGAGGCCGACGAGCGCGTGGGGAAGTTGAAGTGGGCACGCAGTGACCGAGTGGTGAGAGCATCACCGGTGGTCAAAGAGAAGCCACAGAAGGGAAAGAAAAGATCCAGGGAGCAGAAGCAGCTGGTGGTAACTGCCCCGCTAGTGGAGGCTCATCGAGAAGGTGATGAGGCAACGCCAATGGATATCGACTACATCAGGGGCGACAAAGGAAAGAAAGGGGGCAAGCGCAAATCAAAGGACTCCAAAGGAAACTCACAAGGAAAACACAAAGGCAAGAGTAAGTCAGAAGGAAAGGGTCCTGGAAGGCTGGAGAGAAAGGCAAAAGCTTCTGGGAGAAAGGAGGCCAGGGCAAGAAGGGCAAGAGCCAGGAGAAAGGAAAGAGCGGCAAGCAGCCAGGTGCCTGTCACAATTGCGGCAAGATGGGCACTATGCGAAGGATTGTTGGGGCAGCAAGCGGGTCTCGCCCATCGAGGACGCCAGCGGAGGAGGAGCTTCGTCGTCGACAGGTCAGACAGGAGCTGCAGCCTCAGGACCAACAACAGGAACAGTCTCCATCAAGATTCAAATGGAGACACCACCGGACCCCACAGTGTATGTTCATGGCACACTGTTCTTTGTATCCTTTGCCATGATTGCCATGATCCATGGTAGTGAGCCATCATGTTCAAAACATATCAAAGCAGCGCCGTGGATTCCAGCGCAATCTTCATTTTCATGGGGACTTTGAAACACCAACTTCCTTGGCATCTAGATCAAAATAAAAAGCAAAAGAGCATCCAAAAAAAAGAGTATCAACAAAAAATAAACAGATGATCAAACAATATTCCTGGATAGGCCTCTTCTGCTGCTCTCCTGGCGGGTCCTCTGCTTCCCTTGGTCCTCTGGTCCACAGGCCCTTTGGCCCCCTGGTCCTTTCCTTTGCCCTCCTCGTTCTCTCGTCTGCGGGTTTCCTATGGTTTTCTCCTTGTTCTTTCACTGATGCTTTTTAATGCCTTTGGTCCTTTCTCTTGTAGCTTATTGGCCGCATTGGCTTCGGTTGCCTTAGGTCCTTTTTTGCACTTTAGGTGCCCTTCACTGAAAGGACGATAGGGTACATAGTTTCTAGTGATTTCTTTTGTGGTGCTGTGTTTTAACGTTTGGTTCGCTTTGGGGGGCGGGCGCTGCGCCCTTCCGCCCCACCCCCAGCCAGCACCACGAAATCTGCACTCTTGCACTGCGCCTGCCGCGAAAACTAGCTATGTAAAGGGTCGCCCGTCGCATTTGCAGATCACATATTGCACGTCGCCTAAGTCTCTTTGATAACTTCTTGCACATATCCATTGTCTGCTCCTGTTGATCTTGAAGCAGGTGTGAAGCGCTTCCTTTTTGTCAACGTAGATCGCTTCCACGCAGGGCACTTGCGGAAGCAAACCGAGCCATCTAACTTTTGAAGGCTTTCAATTCAGTGTCTTTGCTGCTTGTTTCCGATTGGCCATATGTTTGGGGGTGCTGGAGACTTGCGCGTGCCATTGTTTGGCACATTTTTGGAGTGTTGGTGCGTTAGTCCTTGTCTTTGGTCCTTTGAGGTGGCTGCTGCTGTCCCTCCATTCTTCTATGCTCTAAACCTGTGGGAATGCCACACAGGTGGATGATAGGGCCGACCTTAGCTTCCAACACCTCTGCGCAGTGAATGCTATAACAAGCCACAGAGGTGGTTGATATAGCGTGCCCCTCAGCAATGTCTAGCATTTCTATCCTTTCGTTCTTTTGTGTCTGCCTGGTCCAATGTGTTTCTGTTGAAGGCTTTTGAGCCGATGCTCAACCCCAACCATCCTCAGTGGGCTAGAATATGTTTTAGATTCCCCTTTTATTTTTTGATCCCCGTTATATAAATATTTTTGGTTCTATTTGTTCCCCAAACAGTGTGGGCACACTGAGGGGTTCTTACGGTAGGTGAAAGGAAGGTGTGCTTAGATCGCTGTTCCGCGCGGCCATGTCCAGCTAATTCGCTGCTATTTACAGTGCGTTCATGACTCGACATCGTCCACGTGCTCTTCGACTGCGCAGGCTCGCTGAATCTGGGTGTCCGCGGCGGGTGCTTCTAAGGACTGCGCTCTCGTTGTGGCGCCGTGCGCATTTTCGCACGCGGCGGTCACTTTTCGTGGCAGGCGCAAGGGAAAGCTCGTGTTTTGGTGCTCCAAAGTCGACTTTTCGTGACAAGTGCAAGGGATCGGAGGTGTTTGACCTCGAAATGCAGTTTTCGTGGCAGGCGCAGCACTTTGGACATGGTGGTGATCGCCGAGGAGCTCAGATTTCGTGACAGGTGCAGTGAATTGTGACTTTTGCATATGTGGTTCGTTTGCAGATTTCGTGGCAGGCGCAGCACTCTGTGATACTCGATGCGCAGATTTCGTGGCAGGCGCAGCACTGTGTGAACCTTGAAGTGCAGATTTCGTGGCAGGTGCAGCGCTTTGTGAACCTCGAAGTGCAGATGTCGTGGCAGGCGCAGCACTTGGTGAACCTCCACGAGCAGATTTCGTGGCAAGCCCACTTTTTGTGAACCTCAAAGTGCAGATTTCGTGGCAGGTACAGCGCTTGGTGAACCTCGAAGTGTAGATTTCGTAGCAGGTACAGCACTTTGTGAACCTCGAAGTGCAGATTTCGTGGCAGGTGCAGCACTTGGTGAACCTCGAAGTGCAGATTTCGTGGCAGGCACAGCGCTTGGTGAACCTCCAAGTGCAGATTTTGTGGCAGGCGCAGTACTCACACTCCTCACGTTCTCACTCTCACCCACACTTACTCTCACTCTCACTCGCACTCACACTCACTCTCCCACTCTCACTCACACTCGCACTCACACTCACACTCACTCACACTCATTTTCATCCACATTCACTCTCACTCACACTCGCACTCTCCCACACTCACTCTCACCCACACTCACTCTCACTCACACTCGCACTCACACTCACTCACTCTCGCACTCTCACTCACTCACTCCCACCCACACTCACTCGCACCCACCTTCACTCTCACTCACACTCACTCACACTCACACTCACTCTCACCCACACTCACTCTCACTCACACTCGCACTCACACCCACTCTCCCACTCTCACTCACGCTCACACTCCCTCTCACCCACACTCACTCACCACCATCGCCTCTCTGGGCCCCAATGCGTTTAGTATAGACCTCACACACACACATGTGTGGTTCCTGTTGTTCAGGGGTTTGCTTTACAACCAGGGCTTTGGCAAAAGCCAACTCAAGCAGCACTTGTGTCCAGTAGTGCATTGTGAGATATTGGGCAAGGATGCAGTTTGAACACCCATGGTGGCAGCAGTGGTGCTCAGGTGACTATATGACATATGCCGTGAACTTATCACAACGACATATGACATATAATATATGTCAGTATAATACACCTCATAACTCACACACACATACACACCTCATAACTCTCGATTTCGACATACGATGACGATCCAAAACGAAGAGGTAAAACAGCAACAACCCGGTTTGAACAAAGCTTTGGACGAGACCCGAAATGAAGTGGCACTCACAGTCACTATGTCTGCAGCGGATTGTTTTTGGATTTGTTTTTGGAAAGTCAACGTCCAATGATTCCTGGAGAGCTTAGTCAAGCTCACGAAAAGAACATAGGACCTTTTTTCCGAATATGTTTTCTTAAGTTCTTGTATAAACACTTTCAATATAGAATGTCGAGTCATGCGAATCGGCCAGAATTATTTCCTGCGAGAAGGGTCGCACGGACTTCCACACGGTTGGTGGGCACTTGGCACGGCATCCCCCTGTGGGTAAGCAACAAACCGGGAAGGCTTTAGGGTCAACGTTATATCCTAAGTGTTTTAGGGTGGCGCTTGCCTACAGAGTGGTTTCGTCCAAAGGCCTACCAACAAGTAGGGACGCAGTTCGCTACAGCTCGGCTCTTTGGGTTCTTCCCAACTGCCATCTTCACCTGCCACTGTGTGTAGTGCATGACACCTTTAGTTATTACATAGTTTGTAAAACGTTCTTTTCTGTAAAGTTTGAGTTGATGAAGCTGAGAAGGTTCATCAAGGAGAGTTTGTGAAAGGACATCTAGTGAAGGGCGAATCTGACATAAACCAGCGTCCTTCCAGCGTTTCATCCTCTTCTGCTGTGTCTTCCTCTTCGCCGCCCTCGGGCACAATCTCGCCATTTTGCGCCGCATCGGGCGCAGTCGACTCCAGGGCCGCTTTGACCATCGATTCCTGGGTAGAAGACCCTGAGCCTCCTAGAACCCTTATTTAGTGGGACCCCTTATTTAAGGAGTCTGACATAGAAAAATTTAAGGAGTCTAGACTCGTTAATTTAAGGTGTCTTTTTAAGGTGTCTAGATGTTGTTGTTTTCATAAAATTTTGAAGTGAATCCTTCACAGGATTCAAAAATCTTTGATGGGATTGAATATTTTTTCATAGGTTCCAGTAATCCATGACAAGATTTCCAAAAGGTTTGTGTAAAAGCTTAATGCAAAATATTCAGGATTGGGCAACACTGGCCAACACTCCACCTCAAATCCTTCAAAGGATTCCTGGTGTGTCAACTGAGGTGAAAAACTCTCTCCAAAGGATTCCTGAAGTGAATGCGCAAATGCCAAACTCCCTCCCCTGAATCTTGAAAGGGTTTGCAAAAAAATCCTATCAACTTCACTTCAAAGATGCCTGTTAGAATTTGGTGGCCTGAAACCCAGGTCGCTGATCTGCAACAAATGATTCAGGTCTGCTCATAAACAGCATGAGTCTTCAGGTTCTCCAATGGCACTTGCACTTCCATAGGAGGAGGCCATTTGCTACCCTTAACAAGTCTTCTTTGCAAATTTCGCAAAGAATTGCCAGGGCAGCTAGTGTGGGTTGCCAAATCTTGAACTCCTGTAGCTTCAGCAGAATGTGCATCTTGGAACAAAGATTGTGCCCTTTGACCAGATATACTTCCATCCAGCAGTCGGTCAGCTATGTTGTTTCTCAGCCTCTTTTTGGGGTGCAGGTCCAGACTTTCCTGCAGAAAGTGTTTTCTTCCATGCATCGACATTTGTTGAATGAAAACAAAAAATGAACTTGAGCCTGAGCATGACCAGGGCATGGAGAGGACGGGTTTTATACAAACTATGTGGGTGCGATGTCCTTCAAAGGACAAAGAAAAACGGATGTGATGTCCTCCAAAGGACAAAGAAAAATTGGATGTGATGTCCTCCAAAGGACAAAGAAAAATTGGATGTGATGTCCTCCAAAGGACAAAGAAAAATTGGATGTGATGTCCTCCAAAGGGCAATTGTTCTTTTTCTCTCACCATGCACATTACAGGACTGCATTAGAAGCATGTAGCCCAAGAAGGCAGGCAGAACAACATTTTCCTTCCATATTGAAGAAGACACGTGCTCTCTGAGCTATATCCAAGTCATGGAATTCTATGGACAAACTCAGGTCCCCCTCCACTCAGGCCAAAAATGACTTGAGGCGCTTGCGCAAAGCTTTCAGGCCATCCAAGT
>CAXAMN010018469.1:79410-97212 GCA_963970005.1 Durusdinium trenchii | reverse complement strand
TCCCGTAGAGCTAAGACAGCCTCCCGGCCTGCAGTGTTGACCCTCGGCGGGATGGACTCACCCAAGGCAAACTCAGCAAGGTTAATGCATCCTTGAGAGAGATGATGCGAGAGCTTGGCTTCGCTGCTGAACCTATTTGCAACTCCGTCCGATGCATACACCCATTGTAAGGAGCAGCATTCCGCAAAGGCTTTGTATCCAAATTCCCGGCAACCAGGAGCCGAGACACCTGTTTAGTAGTTTGCAGTAGCGAAAGGCGTTATCGGAAATGCCTACCACAGTGGCCGGCAATTTGACAATGCGGAGCTGCGGACAATTTTGCCACGCCTCTGCTCCAATGAGCCTGATACCTGACTCAACGCTGACATGCCGCAGACGCGGAACCCCTGCAAAAGCCGCTTCCAGGACGATTTCCTCTGGGTTCATGAGGACATGAACAGCAAGCGGAACATGATGGATAGGGTATCCTTCAAGTTGTTCCTGCGATGGCAGGATTACACTTAGTGTATTCCGTGCTTTGCTGTAGCTTGTCCCAGATTGAGTCCTCAGGTGTGTCTGCGTGAAAGTCGATGGAGCACCCAAACACTTTAAGGTCAGTAACTGAGACCAGATAGTCCATAACCTGGTCCTCTAGGTCCTCAAATCGATCAAATTTTGCTGCACTGAGAGAGACCTGATAGCAACCCCCGAGAGCGTTGTCAGTACCAAGGAGCAGTCCATGACCCGCTCCATTTCAGGGGGAGTGCTAAGCCTGGATGAGTCGTCGAGCTCCATGTGTGGCAGACTACTTTCATTTACTGTTTGAGCCAAAAGCTTCTGACTCTGCTCATTGACTGTTTCTAGGGCCGGGGATGTTTCTAAAGACAGATGCTAAGGCACCCACCATGAACTTGACATGGACTGGCCCGATGTTAGGAAAATTCGTTATATAGCTCTTCGTCAAAGGCATCCGAATCGGGCCCTTTTGCGGGGAGCAGCTCCACCCACAGTGGTTTTTCAAATTTGTCACACATAAAGAAAGCATTGTGCTCTGCCTGCACACGCTGTTCAATGGAGTGGAGTAGGGCTGTGATTTCTGTGTCACATGAGGTTGACCTCCACAAGTCCTTTGCAGTTTTCAGAGCCTGCTCCACAGAATGCGCCTTCAGGCAGCGCTCGAGGTTTATTGGTGTGGTCCATGACAAAGGTGATGGATGTAAGTGTGAGGCAACTCTCAAATGCACATCTGCCTGGCTGTGCCCCTGGTGCAAGGACATTACTGTCATCCGTTTCGTGACTTGACACCAACACTCTTCGGCTGTACTGGACACATCCCGGGGCGGCCACCTCTCGCAGCACGTAGCACCCCTGGAAGGTCCCTTCTTCAAGACTCATGACAGAGGGTGACAATTTGCAGTTGCTGACAACTCTGCCAGGCCGCAATTCCTGCATGTTGAATGCCCATTGCCACTTCTACACGCCGGAGCATGGGTGCAGCATAGAAGGCTCTGTCAGCAATTTCGCCACGCGGGCCCGCGTAAAGCCTTGGGGTAGCTTTTCCTATCGTCAGGCTGGAACTGCCAGATGGAGTGTCCATCTCCAAGCAGGGACGAACGACGATTTGTGGTTTCGGTCGTTGCAGGAGCACCGTATGGAATGCTGCAGGGGTCGCTGCGTGTGAAGGTCGAGCAAGTCCAACTCACAGCCAAAGACATCCAAATCAGAGACTGTTGGCAGAAAGCAAAGAATGTCATCTTCCAGCTGTTTGCATAGCATATTCCGTGCCTGCTATGGTCACCAAATCAATACTGACCTCATATCGGTCTTGGTCAGGCGGCATTGTCGCTGTAGGCGGCAGTCCGAACGTTTTTGCTCGTTGCTTGGGCCAAACAATTGAGGTAGCGAACATGCGGTCATTTCGAAAACAAATGAAAATACTCGGACAACAAGAAGTAGGGTGGCTAAGGCCACCCATCTCATGAAGGAGTCCAAGTTACTAGGAGGCGGTGACTGTGCGCGGAGACTGGAGGTGTGGGAGGCCTGATGTGACAGAAAGACCCTGCTGCAGACGAGGAGCTTCCGTACGGCGAGCTTTATTACGCGGATCGGAGTCTTCCTGACTGTAGCCCATTTGGTCCCTAAGTGCCTGCTTGTGGCCTGCAAGCTGCCTCCTGAACGAGAGGTTTCCAGTGAGCATGCGCAGAGCTGGTTCCATCGGCCTTCTGTGTAGAGGAACTGGCCATATTGGTTGTACGGGCGATCTTCCATTTTTGGAATGATGACAGTAGTAGTTACTGAGGAGAGTACTTGGAACTTTGGTCAGCGTATAGCGGGGAGACAGCAGATTCCACCCTGTGCGGGACATGGCAACCCTTAGCCGGGAGGTCAGCCACTGAGCTACTGCTGTACATTCTGCTTGGATGTTCCCTTGCTCAAAATTGCCGAGCGCCGTTGCTAGCTGGTATGACCTATGCAGAAACGTCCGTATCCCTTGGCAAAGGCGTAGTTGGGTTCTGCTGCCATGTTCTCTTCCTCAGTTGCTTCCTCAGTACCAGCTTGTGGTGGTTCAGCAGTCCCCACTGGCACCGGGAGCGCAACCTGGGCGATCGCTCAGCTGACCCGGTAGCATCAGAGGCAGAGTCCTCTTCCGCAGCTCAGCTGTAGAAGGAAAGGAAACTTTCAGCCCAGGACGTATCCGGCATTCGGGGGTATCGGTCGTAAGCAATTTCTTTAGTGTGCACTCCCGGGTGTCCACTCTTCACGAAAGTGAAAAGGTTGGCCAGGGGAGCGGCAAAAGCTTCACTTATACGGTGAAGGTCTCCTGTGTAGGCTTGGTTGATTGCCCGGCTCAATGCATTTGACAAATGTGAGCAACTAGACAAGCCCGAGTGGCCTTCGATTCTTGCCGCCAATGCCAAAGACCAATGGAGAGGATCAAGAAGCCCTACACGGCAACGTTCTGACGACAGTGCACGGGATGGATTGCTTCTCTGCTGCTTGAATAGGCGAGCCAAGCTTGAGAAAGCTCAAGCAGAGACACCATTTCGCCCTGACCATCCAACATTCAGTGAGCCTGCAGGAATGAGAGCCTTAGCTCTCTCGTTCCCAAAAGGCGGGTGGCAGAGAATGGCAATGGAAGGTTGCCAGGAGGACCTGACCACAAACAATGCAGCTCCTGCAATGGTCATGGACTTGGAAGCTCCTTTGAACTCCGTTGCACTCCGCTTGAGCGCTGACCCTTCCGACCGACTTTGTGAAGAATTCAGGCCCACAGATAGGTCACAGCCAACTTTTCTCACCTGTCTGACCTTCGAAGAGAGGAAACACTTTCAGATGAGGGGGAGTCGGCCTCTGGCCGTTGGCTGTGTTTGGGGTTCTTGTTTGGTTGGTTGCTGTTTGGTTGGGTTTGCTCATCATGTTGTGTTTCCTTTCCCTTCAATGATGCCATACGTGAGCTGCAGTCCATTGTGGATGCTGTTCACAGTGGTGATTTCAACCCGGATGCTCCGCGCAGCGCCTATTTTGCCAAGAAAGAAGCAGGACACTTTCCCTGAGGCTGGGCAACAGACCGCAAGCGAGGCCGCGGAAGTTCGGGATGATGTCAAAAAACGGAGTTCATCCATTCTGGTCCAGCTTGTCGGAGGGTCCTGAACATCAGGCGGAGCTTGTGGACTCGTGTTCAGAGAGCTCTTCGGGGGATGCAGATTCGCCTGAGTCTTTGTGCAATGAGGAGCCACCTGTGAAGGTTCCGACCTCGTGTGCCCAAATCTAAGTCCTGGTTTGTGCGTCGCAAGTCACACATCTTGCATTTGCTTCCTGAACAAGACGAGTGTTTGACATATAGGAATCTCGCTTTGTGGAAAGCGCTTGACAGATGCCTACAGCCTTTCTTCGGGAGGCCACGGCATGGAACGTCATGTGCAAATTGTGCCTTAGGAAGAAACCAAGCGGCGAATGAGTCTTGGAGGCGTGCGTCTGTGTGAGATGCCAATTTTCCAATATGAGGTGTCCCAAAATGCCGGTTTTTGGATCGACAAAGGGTTGTTTCCGGCACCTTCGAAAGGTGTTTTGTGTGAGGGATCGGACGCTCAGTTCGATCAAAACCAAACGGAAAATTGCCAGTGTGAGATAAGGTGAGCGACCCATGCGAGGTTGTGTGACGGTGAAGTCATCCTAGTGAGGCCAACCGACACTGTGTGGCACTTTGTAGGTTTAGGATCTGTTGGCTCATGTTGGATGGGACACCATGCGAGTGACATGAAAAAAATTGTTGCAGTTAATGGCCGGTAACTCAGCCATGCATGCTGTCGGATCAAGGAGACGTGTTGATGTATAGGAATGTGAAGTTAAACCTACTCAACCGAGGGTTTTCGCCGGATGTTCGTTTTGTGGTAAACATGAGTTTTTCTAGGCTTTCATGTCGCTTCACTCTCTAACTTCACTTTCCAACCTTGTCAAGTGCTGATTTCAGTTCATCTTGTAACCTGCAGGATATTTGTTTGACTCACGCAGGGATTCCAGTCGGCAAGCAATGGCCCTGCTCTTGGATAGTGAGGCTCAATTCGACTTGAGGATCGCAGAGTGCAAGGTGCCGGACACTTTGAGAGATGCTTTGAAAGGAAACGGAATAGACACTCTTGCCACCTTGTCTTACAGTTTCGGACAGCCGGAACAAGCGATCGACCATGACGCCTTCGCACAGTGGGTCAGGACCCTAGACCCTCGGGCCACGATGGGGGCGGTTGCAAGCCTGCGCAGGTTGACCTTTGAGAGTCAAACACAGCTGTTGGCCATCCTCAAAGAGCAGGTTACGGCTCCGGACACAGCAGTCAAGAGGATTCCACAGGCAGAGAGGGAAGCCAGGATGACATTGGTAAAGAACAGGCTGGCCGGAGTCTCAGTGAGCGGTTCTATGGAACCAGGACAGCCTTGTTGGACGCTGTCATGAATATGGTCGACAAGAACCAATTGAAGTATCTTGCACCTGAACGTTGTGTTTCCAGGTGCATGAGTTAACTTCATTGAAGACACCTGATCGTATTCTTGACATCGAAGCGAACAAGATCGTGGTCAAGGACAAGGAGGATAAACTCGAGGTGCCGGCTCACACATCCTTGCAAGTTCTTGAGGCATTGAAACGTCGAGGCATTGCTCTTGATTTTGGGGATTGCGTGGGTTTCATCGAGCGCGAAAGGTATGTTCAGACACTTTTTGAGCACTTGCACCGGGAGCCACCTCAGGGTTATCAGAGATGCACGATTGCGCAATGCCGACAAGGAAGCTTGGAGGAAGGTCATTGAGCAGAGTGTGAAGCCTCGGAGGGATGCTACTGGGGTGAGGCCACTTGATGTACAGTTGATGCAAGCCTTGACATCGTATGAAGTTTCCTTTTCACTCATTCCATTGCCGGCGAAGGTGAAGCCTGAACCAAAACCAAAAGGCAGGTGGCAGGAAAAAGGTTCTTGGGAAAAAGGCTGGGAGCCTCGCATCCCGGCACAGATCAGAGAGCTCGGGGGCACAGCATCGACCCCTGCAGGGAAACGCGTTTGTTTTGACTACAGTCTTGGTAAGTGTTCAGCGGGTGCAGATGGCAGTACATGTGCAAAAGGAGTTCATGTTTGTGCCAAGTGCTATGGCCCTCACGCTCTCACAGAGCATGAGCGCTCGTGACTAGGTAAACGAAAAGCAGTAGGAAGCATCGAAGGTGCTTCGTCGAATTCGCTTCCCTCGAAAGAGCGAAAGCTTGACTCTGTTTCGGGCCATGAGGTTCAGTTGGAATCGTGTGTCCCGGATATGATCAGTTGCATGTCTCAAACGACTCAAACAAACTCGCAGGTTCCGCAAGCCTTGGCAAACAATTTTCCAGATAAACCTTTCGTTATCGAACTGTGTGCAGGGTCCGCAAGGGTCACCAGTTGTGCCAGAGCCATCGGACTAAGCGATTCTTTTGGTGTCGATCACAAACGCATTAGGAACTGTGGAAAGTCCTGATCGCCGGTTTGACTACAAAGCCAGGTAAAGCTCTTGTTAAACAATGGATAAACTCAACAGCTTGTAAAGGCGTCTTCATTGCACCACCGTGCGGCGCAAGCAGTCGGGCACGTTCCATTCCTTTGCGCTTGAAATCAGGCAGAGTTGTCTCAGGACCGCCGCCATTGCGCTCCGAGGAATTCCCCGATGGGCTCTGGAATTTAAAGTGGCTAGACAGGGCTCGGGTCTCAGCAGCAAATAGGTTGTACCATTTTGTGACGGAAGTTGCATTGCTATGCATCAAGCGTGAAATGATAGTCGTCATTGAAAACCCTAGGCGCAGTTTTTATTGGTTGACTTCTTTCTTTCAACCCCTTGCAAGTTTGCTCACCTTCACAGCACATCAGGCATGCGCATATGGAAGTACGCGACCCAAGTGGACTGTGCTTGCACACAATTGCAAAACCTTTGAGCGTATTAATAAATGCTGCCCGGGCCTTTCGTTAAACCATAAGCACGAGGCTTGGGGTTTGACAGCCCAGGGTTTTGCTACTAGTCAAGAGACTGCCTACCCGCTTCAATTAGCGTACGAGATTGCCCATGCTTTCGCATCAGAGGCTGTCCGTCGAGGCTGGAAGCCCCCATCGGGCATATTGACCCCGCCTGATAGGGTCAAATATGCAGTTGTAGGCAGCCAGCCTAAGGCATCTAAGATTGCGCCAGTGCTTTCAGAATACGCAACCGTGATCACGGTCCCAGCGGCGCCAACTGATGTGCCCGTGCAACCCGGACATGTTTTGGCTCATCCTTGGAACGCCATCCCTGCCGGAGCAAAGTTTTTTAGACATGCACCTCTGCGGTCAAAAGGGGGTGGTGAATCAAAACCCATATCTACATGTTCTTTTGGCATTTTCCGGAGCCCTGAGATGTTTGTAAGCGAGGCAGTTGCAAAAGGTCATCCAGTTTGCTTTGAGAATTTTCTTCCAAACCCGCTTGCTGAGGCGATCAAAAAGGCGGTCACAGTCCCGGCAAAGATACTGAATGCGGAGCGACTGGCGGTGCTGAAAGACTGGGTCGCCTTGGCAAAGTCGTTGCAGTCCGAGGACCAGGAATTGCACGAAAAGCTGGCGCCTCATGCCAGAAAGATCCTCGCCCCCAAGAGGATCTTGCTTTGGAAGGCCTTGCTTCAAAAATACGAATATCCTGACTTGGGTGTAGTGGACGAGGTGTGCCAAGGCACGAAACTCACTGGACCCATTGCACCAGCCCCAGTTTTTGAACGAGCCTTCAAACCTGCATCCTTGACTGAGGAGGAGCTTAGGTTAGGCGCTAAGGCATCCAGGGATGCCACTGTCCATAGTGTACGGAGCAGTGGAGACGAATTTGTCGATTCTGAAGTATATCGCAAAACGTGCGAGGAGAGGAACGCAGGCTGGATTCGTGGGCCCTTTGCTCTTGAAGACTTGCCAACCGATGCAATTGTGAGTAGGAGGTTCGGCCTAAAGCAAGGAGAAAAGGTCAGGCTGGTAGATGACCTGAGTGGCAGTGGCGTGAACCAAACCACGCAGGCGGAGACCACGCCAGCTCTGCACACTCTTGACGTTGTGGCAGCCATGCTCCTCCAGATCACTCGATAGGGAAAGGGGTTCTCCTGGGTAGGAAAGACAGTTGACTTGTCGGCCGCTTACCGCCACCTGCCGATTTCGGAGGACAGCTTGTGGGCGTCCTATGTTGCCTGCTTTAATCCTCACAGCAGACGGCCGGAGGTGTACCAGCTAATGGCCTTACCCTTTGGGGCCACCAGTAGTGTTTATGGGTTCTTGCGGGTCGCTCACTCGCTGTGGTTCCTGGGTTGTAGGGCCTTATGCATTTGTTGGACCTCCTTCTTCGACGACTTTGTGACTGTAGCTAGAACTAGTGAAGCCGAGGTTTTGGACGGAGTCATTAAAAAGTTTTTCGGACTGTTAGGCTGGGCGGTATCAGGAGGTGACAAAGATGTCCCCTTTGGTGGTGTCTTTAAGGCGCTAGGTGTCCAGATCTCCTTCGAGCAAATGCCCATGGGTGTGGCCTTGCTGACAAACACACAGAAACGTGTTGCCGAACTGTGCGAAACTATTGAATCCATATTAGATGATGGTGGCATGTCAAGAGCCCAAGGCCTGTCACTGCGAGGTAGGATGCAATTCGCACACGCACAGATTTGGGGTAGAGCCAGTAGGATGTGCTTGAATGCAGCATGCTTATGGAAATGGGCGGTGGCAGCTGGCTCCTGGCACTACAGCTGCCCTAAAGCACTTCTTGGCGTGCTTGCGTGACGGCCACCCACGCCGTGTTGGCGGCAGTGCGACCAAGCAGTGGTTTGTGTTTACCGACGCTTCTTTTCAGCCCACTGATGACAGTTGGCCGTGTGGCATGGGTGGAGTCTTGTATAACGACAAGGGTGAGGTAGTGTCTGCCTTTTCTTTGTGCTTGGATAGCCCGGAATTAAAAGCCCTGGGTTTCCCTGGAAAGAAGACGGTGATTTTCGAATGCGAGCTTCTAGCAATCATTGTGGCTTTGAAACTTTGGGAAGATAAAATACGGAATTCTCCTTGTTTGATTTTCGTGGACAACAACTCAGCTCGGGATGTCGCCATCTCTGGACGGGCAAGGTCACGCCCGGCCCATGAGCTTGTTGGTGCCTTGTTGAGAACAGAGGATTCTTTAAGCATCACACCCTGGGTAGCCCGTGTGCCATCTAGCTCAAACCCAGCAGACGAACCCTCGCGGAAAGGTTCCACAGCCTTCAACGAGGTCCTTGCTGACACCAGTTTCGTTAGGCAGTGCATGCATTTTATCGTGGATTCGGCAATGGGACAAATGGCGGACAAAGGGGGGAGTGTGAGCAGTGAAGGAGCTTGACAAAATGCCCTAGTTGCATAACAGTGCTTCGCTTGTGCCACGCCCTTCCCATGAGGGCAAAGCATGCAGTTCGTACAAGAGACCTAAACAGTGACAATCCCATGTCCGACTTTGCGGAAAAAGACAGAGTGAGTGTTTGCACCGTTCGATCGGATTCGTCGCTGTGCGTGTTCCTTTCTTGTGCAGTTGCTTCTCGAATTTTTCTAAAGGTTGGCGTCAAAAGCGTAGGGACTTAAGCAAGCTGTCATCCATGATAGCGCTTTAAGTACATTAAGCTTGGAAAATTTTTGTGCCAAAATTCTTTTAGCCAACCTTTTTCTTTTCTCAAAAACTCCGAATGAGCTGTGCAAAAATCCTTGTAACTTTGGAATGCCGTCTATATAAATAAGTTGCTTGTGTTCGTGCATTCAGTTCTTCAATGTAGTTTCTCAAAATTGCTCTATATGCCGCAGCTGGTGGGTTGAGGTGGGAGTCATCGGCTAATTTGCTGGCCTCTCCCACCTCTCCCTCCCTGGCCAGCAAATTTAGCACCTACAGAGGAGTGTGAGCAGTGAAGGAGCTTGACAAAACGCCCTACTTGCATAACAGTGCTTCGCTTGTGCCACGCCCTTCCCATGAGGGCGAGGGGGAGTGTGAGCAGTGAAGGAGCTTGACAAAATGCCCTAGTTGCATAACAGTGCTTCGCTTGTGCCACGCCCTTCCCATGAGGGCAAAGCATGCAGTTCGTACAAGAGACCTAAACAGTGACAACCCCATGTCCGACTTTGCGGAAAAAGACAGAGTGAGTGTTTGCACCGTTCGATCGGATTCGTCGCTGTGCGTGTTCCTTTCTTGTGCAGTTGCTTCTCGAATTTTTCTAGGTACTCGGAGGATGTCCGTTTCAGTATATTTGCATCAAGAGATTTGGTCAGGACTATATGGGTCATCTTCGAGAATTGTACCAGATTCAGAAGAAGCTATGGAAAGGTTTCTTACGAACGTCGGAAGTAGCCGATTTTGTAGCGATTGAATGGCCGAAGAGGTGTGCTTATTGGGGATGGAATCAGACTAAGGATTTTCTGAGGAAACGGAAAACGTTTTCAACATTTGTGGATGCATGTTCAGTCAAGTTGAGCCAGAAGGGTCAGTTGATCAGAAAGACCTGGAGGATTGAAACAGATAGTACTCGATTATTGGAAAGCCTGAAGGTTTGCGTTTGTGATGGTCGTCGTGATCATTTGCCGTCCAAGGAAGTCAATTGGAAGGAAACGCAACACTACCCCAGGGAATTTTGCGAGCTAATCCTTAAAGGATTTAAAGCCGAATTAGAATCATAATAGCCAAGTAGGTCTTGCACGTTGTCTGAACCGAATGGCACGTTTTTGCGAGCACTTTCGATTGCGCATTTCGAAAGAATCTTGGTTTTGCAGACTGTGAGATACAGCTTTTCTTGGAATGAAGCTTATACCATCCGAGGTATGATGCCGGATGTGGAAACGGCCCTTGCGGCGCTGAGCCTGGAAGCAGCGACCGCTTTGGTCTTTGCAGCTGGTTTTCTTTTGGGATGCCTGCTGACCTGCTGCTGCCTGCGGCGTCGGAAGCATGCTGAGCCTGAGAGCCAAGTGACTTTTAAAGTCGAGATGCCGAAGAGCTATCCAGTTCCAAAAGGCATTGAGCAATGCTCAAAAGTATATTTTTCAGTGAGTGGGAGCAAGGTTCATTTGAGTCCAACTTGCTCGGGCATGCACGTACCTATGTCGAAAGATATTTGTGCCAAATGTCTGTCCTCATTGAAGAAGAGTAAGAAGGCTTGAAGTCAGCCAGTTCGTTTCAAGCTTTGTGTCTAAGAGGGGAAGTAGAGAAATTCCATGTCAGGATGTCCACCTCGCTCGATGCTTGCAGTTTGCGATGCATAAATTTCGTTTAAGTTTGTTGGTGAAAGATTTGGAACCTGGCGGTAGTACAACATTTTGTTTCTTAATTGTTTAAAAGCGACTTGTAGCGTAGTCGGAAGTTTTGAAAGAGTTCTTTGTGTGTGGAGATACTTTAAGAGACTTTTTAATATGTTTTTCGTGTGTTCTTTGTATAGTTTAGTGCTACGGGATATGTTTTGGCTCAAGGCCAATTCGTTTGGCTAGTGTGAGAAAAGGGTGCGAGTGTTTGAGAGCAGCTTGTGCAGCGTTTGAAGTTTTCCGAAGTGTTCGGAGGTTTGAAGGGAAGGTTTCGTACCGTACCGGACGAGTGTGAGAGCCTGTTGTGAGCTAAAGATCCAGGGGAGGTAGGTAGTCTACCGTGTAAGGTTGCTACCCGATCTTTTTCGCTCTGAGTCAAAGTCAGCATCTCTACCATTGCCACTGAGGAAGGCTGTGCGCCCGTGCAGCGCTATACAATGCCGTGCCGTTGCTCCTGCTACCTTGACGGCAGTTTCAGCGTTGGCCTGTTTGCCTTCTTCATGGAAGTGACCTTGCAGAGCTGTTGCACTGCTACGCGTGGTTGTGAGGACAAGCGCTGCATTGTTCCCTGCAGACGCCCTTGACAGCTGGCTCTCCAGGTGGTTGTAGGTAAGGATGGTTTGATTTGCAGGTGGGTTGGTGACGGCTTCATCATTTGGTGATGAGTGGTGCCAATTGACAAACCTTAGGCTCGTTGCAACTTGGTGGTTCGCTCTGATGGAAGTAGTGCCTATTTGCCAGTCGTCCTGCTTGCGGCTGCGCAACATAGGATATTGGATTCCTATGAGCGGCTTGTAGACTTCTTGCGACACTCTGGCGCTAGTGGGGAGCATGATGCTCCATTGGTGTAGCCCTGCGACGCCCGATCTCTTGGCGGCACTCTGTGCCTGGTGAAAGCTGAGAGGGCTGTCTGGGTTGGTCGCTGCATAGCCTAACCCTACCAAAAGGCCCTCTGGCAAAGACAGGTCTACTCTTGCAAGATCGCCATAGGTTTGCCGCAAGTTCTTCCCGAAAGGTGTCGTGGCTGCAGCTTTGTCCGGCCTAAACCATGGACACAGTTCGAGCTTTTTCTCGGTCTCGACTCAAACCTTGGAGCAGTTGAGACAGCAGATGTTCGTTCGCAGCCCCTCTGGGCGAAAGCGCAATTCGAAAGCGTTGCTTTCGGCATACGGTCGTCTCCAGGTGGTCTTCATGTCCTGCCGTAGGTTTAGCTGCAGGAGCTGGCAACAGCTTGCAAAGGCTTTGTGCTATGTACCCAAGCATTGCTGGGAGGTCGACAATCGCAAGGCAATGCAGCCCACGAAAGCTTCCGCATGTATTTCCTGCAGGGTGCCCGGGAGTTGAATGTGTGTGAGGCCCTCACAGTGTGAAAAGGTGTGCGTGTTGATGACTTTGAGCGTCGTAAGAGAGAGGTCAACACTCAAGAGTTGCTTGCAGTTTTCACAGGTTCTGTGGCCAATGTAGTTGACGTCCGCTGGAAGAGACAACCTCATGATTCCAGTCGAGTGGAAACATCCTTGCGGTGTTCCTGCATATAGGGGTGGACCCAGAGTTGCCCCAGGTGCTAGGACATTAGCTCCACCCTTAACTGCGCCAACTTGTTCAAGGGCACCGCTTGAGAGCTTGGCCCTCCAAACGCACTGTCTCAAGTGCAGTCTGTCGCATTTTTGCCCGGCTAGTTTGCCTGTGCCTCTTCAAGATTTTCCCGGTTGCCATTCCACAATGAGCACGGAAAGCGCAGCTCATTAGTGCTCGATGACACAGCCTGCCGATGCAGGCTTATTGACCTAGTGTCATGATGTGCCAGCAAGCGTTTGTACGGCCAACCTCGTGGCCCTTTTTGCTCTAATTCGGTGCCCAACCTCGGTTTCACTCTCTGTCTCACCTATGCATGTACATTCAAGTTTACTTTGTGTTTCTGCTGGTCGGTTTTGCTTTGGTTTTGGGGGTTTGGTTTTGCTTTTGTGTTTGGTTTTGGTGTTTTGCCCCCTTCTTGATAGAGACTCTCCCACAAATTGCGCAAGCTGACCTGTGCACTTGCTGCATGAATGGCGGCTCGACTTGTGAAAAAAACACTTGACTGCCATTCGAGCACTCCCTTGTCGGCTTCTGGCTTCTCGCCAGCAACCCACCTGCGATAGGCTTGATTCCACGTGTCGTTCGACTCTCCAAGCCAAGACATATTCGTTGCAATCCGTGCCCTTATCGCTGAGACGAAGGGTTGTTTGCACAGCAAGGACTGGGAATCCATTTGAGATCCTGTCCCGCATTTGCAATTCTCGGATTTGCGATCACCTCGACGCAGACGGGCCAAAGTGTCTGATAAGCGACTTGGGATTGGCTGCAAGTCATGAGAACTTGTGGCAAGGACCTCAAAGGACATGGAAACATTTTCCTGAAGGGAGGAGACCGTCTAGACTGGATCAGCACTCTTTCGATGTTGAGTAATTGTTTGACAAAGAGCATGAAACTTACAACTTTTGGACCTTCGATCGTGTATCTGGCAAGTTGACAAGAACAAGCCGAAGTAGAGAAGTTTGAACACCTTGAACGCAGAACGCACTGCGCTACTGCTTGCAGAAGTTCCTGTTTAGATGGCAGATTGTGCATAGATCCCGGACAGACTCGAAGAACAGGTTGAGTGTGAATTTTCCCTGTTGTTGGTTCTTGTGTGCAGCTGAGTTCTGTCCATGGTACATTCTGCTGCCATTTGGGTTTACAGGGCCCTTGAGCTTTCCGCGCTTACGCCTGCGTGAAAACGCCGTTGGACGTCGCGGTCGGGACCAAATTCATACATGTATGCAAAAGTCAACACTGGCCATTTGTTTTGTGTGTCTGAGTTGTCCCAAAGTAGCTTTCCAGGGGCAAGTTACTTGCATTTGCCACGGCAATTTCTGCCAATTTTAGAGCTTTTTGCATTTACCGCACATTTGATCGGCGCGGGCGATCATTGCATTTTTGTGTGCTTTTGACACTTGCATTGAATCGCCGTAAATATCAGCAAGTAAGCAAAGTTGGTTGATTTAGGAACCTGACCTTCAATATTCCATGATTACTTGTTTGGATCATTTTGCTTGCTGACCACTTTCACCACATGAGCACCTTAGGCTCAGCTTTGGATCAGCTCCTGTGGAATGTCGGCATCCAAGCTCGAAAAGAACGTTGTGAACTTGGAGCGGCGGCTGAGAGAGGAATTCCGCTTAGAACTTGAGCGAGCTTTGCGGCCATGTTTGGAGAGACTCGATGTCTTGGAGGCTGGAAACCATCTTAGCGACCAGAAGGTGGTACAGCTCGAACTCGACCACAATCCGCCCCAGGCCGCCATTTTTGTTTGTGTGACAGTTTTGTATAGCCGCCCTAAGTCCCTGCTTGTGTTTTGAGGTTGGAGTGCATTCAGTCCACACGAATTTACTCCACCTGCTCTCCACCAAGTCTGTCCATTGATTGTTCCTGTTGTTGTTGTTGTTGTTTGCTAACGGGCCATTCCGAAAACAAAACTGCGGTCAGTTGGCGAAGACAAACGAACTATAGACTATAGCCACTTTGTTTAAATGTAATGTAAAGCTAACTTGCATTCATTATTCAATCGTGTTTCAGTTTCCCTTTCACTGCAGGGCGGAGGGCGGCTTACCGTACTTTTTGGCCGAATTTTGGCCCGCCCACACACTGCATGACTCAGTCAGCCTCTTGGGATGAAGTCCAATTCCTGGCCAACTTACAATGGAATCAGATCATTGTCCTCAAGGTCGAGCTGACTGATCGGAGGACGCTCACCTCCCCGGCGCCGATCAGCATCGGCACATGGCACTTCCGCAGCGTTCACCATTCTGAAACTTAATTCATAGCTTGTTGTTACTAGTAATGCACTTGTTACTGATGCACTTGTTACTAGTAGCTTCTTGCTACTAATGCCACGGAGCTTCGGGATCGTTCCAATTGGTGGTGGCACCACCTTGTTCATGTGCCAAACCGTCTCAGTCATACCATACAGCTGGTTCGGAAGAACAGCGCTTTCAGCTTCGGTTTTGAGTAAAACATCCAAACGAGAACGAGTGAAGTGAAAAGAAAAGGTGTTGTTCTTGTCGTGAATGGGACCTACTGCCACTGTTGCTATTGCTGGCATTGTTGGTGTTCTTGCTCTCGTTTTTGTTGTTGTTGTTGTTGTTGATACAGTTGCTGGGTGGTGAGGATGATGGCTCGCACCTCAACCACAACAATAGCAACAATGGCCACAATGGCAATCACCACACCCACAGGGACAGCAACAATGACGGAAATATAAGCATCAGGGCCGCAGACAAAGACAACAGCATCCCAATGACAACGACAATGAGGTCAGCAACAGTTGAAAAACGACGACAACAACAACCACCACCAAGTATATATACGCAGTATATATATATATAATATTATATTTATAATATATAATTATGTTGACTTAGCAATGTGTGATTCAGTGATACTACCCAAGGTGGTCCCAGCCTGGTCGGGTGGGATAGTTGGAAGTAATCGAGAGTGTGCTGCTTCAAACTAACAATTCCCTGGAATGCTTTCATGTGTGTGCTTCTCTGCATGTTTCGAACGAACCCAATCGAAGCTCTCCAAACTGCATGATGGTGTGAGCATTCGCCAACCGTGTGGCCCATGCTTGCAATAAATTCAACTTTCAAAGGGAGATGTGCGTCTCCTGATGAGATTACACACCCCTCGACGGCACACCCTCATGTCCCATGTGCCACTGCTTTCATAGCATGAGAGCTTTGTTTTTCGTTCTGCACGAACGCCGCTCGACTTTGGCGTTCGATCACCTTTGTGAGAAGCTCGCTGTTGGTGTATATAGGATGTGCGACGTTTTTTGCTGAAAATTCATGAGAGTTTAAACAGCATGCATTGGTGACTAGTGACTTGTCATCCCAGGTGAAGAAACTACTTGGAGATGTTGTGGCTCCGAAGCCTGATGAAGAGGATGATGATCTTGGGGTTGAACGCAACCTGCAGACTTCACAGCCCGCTGACGACGCCATGGAACCTGTTGCATTCTTGGAAACGACCTGGAATTTGGTCTTAGTATTGGGTCATGCTAGTGTTGGCTGGGTTGATGTGATCATAGCTTGGCTTCTCCTAGTCGCAAGTGCTGGCATTCAAATCACCTTCAGTTGGATCCTGACGAGCGAATCTTTTCTCGGAGAGCCATTTGATGAAAGACAGGTTGAGACGGCCCTCAGCTGGCGTCGTAGCGTGGCACATGATCACACATACTTAGACTTGGCACATACAAGTCTGACATCTCGTGTATGCAACAATGATGGTTCCTTGATTATTTCAACTGAACAGGCAGCTCTCATTCAGCGAATCAACAGCTTCCTCAACCTTGAGGTGCATGAGTTGGAAGCAACTGACTTTCGGCTAGGAATTTTGCTTGCAATGCTTTGTATTTTGCTATGGTGTCTTTATCTTTGCAATGAATTTCGCACAATTTTCCTCTCCTTGGAAGCAGTTGCGCAAATTCCTCGCAGACCAAAGACGACTTTTCAGAATGGACGCTTCGAGACGATCTCCTTTGCAAGATTCTGGGCATATTGCCTGTTGCGCATCCTTCGTGCCTGTATTGCCGGGACCTTGCTTTATGCAGGTATTTTGTGGCTTGGAAGCACCACGTCCATTACGGACCTTATCTTGAACGCTGTTGCCTTGGGAGCAATCTTGGAAGTTGATGCCATGGTTTTCTCAGCTTTGATGCCAAAGAAGCTGCAGCTGAAAGTACAGGATCTCGAAGCCATTAAGGTCCAGTACAGCCGATGTCGGAGTCAAACCGAGTCACTGTGCATTCTTGTGATTTTGGCAGCACTCTTGGCATGGCCATGGTTTGTCCTTGTGCAGCCTTTGGGGCAAACAATGGAAGCTGTGAAACAGGCTCACTGTGGTGGGCATCAAGACTTTGTCATTGGACTCAACAAAGATCAGAACATGCCCGTAGGCTTCCAGTCCATTCCATTCAACAGAAGTGCTGACAAGACTTTGACTCAATTGGCAGTTGACGACTACCTTTTCAAAGAAGACATTCAAGCAACCTACATCACTTTCCATTCTGACATTGGCCGCTTCCAGAAATATCAGACACAGACAATGAAGGAAGCAGCTTCTGAACATACTTGGTGTGCTGATCTCGATATCTTCTTCCAAGCTGGCTCTGAATTCGTGGATCCCAGACATGCAGAGACAGCTTCTTACTACCGGCCCCATTTCATGTCAGCTATTCTCGGCCTTGGCTTTCCAAGCAACAGCTCGTGTGCGGATATGCAGGAGAAATGTGATGATCCAAATGGCCAGTTGCTGAGATACGTTTGTGGGCAGACATGCTGCTCAAATCCGCTGGGTAGTCCTTGGTTTAAAGTTCCTGCAAAAGGCTGTCCAATCACGTGCCTCGCTGAAGCTGGTCAATTTGGAGCGTGCAAGGACCAGACTAGTCAGGTGGGTGGTCAGATGGCCTGGAAGAAGTTTTGGAATTCTTATCCAAGCATCCTTGAAGCAGAACTTGGAGAGGCTCTCAATCTCGAGTCAGAAAACTCATCCTTGGCAGCAAGTGTGAAGCAAGTCACTGATGCTATGAAAGCTTATGGTTGTTCTGCTTTGGGTATTCCATCTTTGCAAAAGGACTCTGTTCAGCACACATGTTTTCATTTTAAGGTCAGCTCATGTGATCTTGAGATGTCCTCATTTGGCTTCCATTCTTCTACAGAATGTTCTTTTTTCACAGTGACAATTTGTGAGGAACTCGTGATGTCACAATCGTGGTGCGAAGGCTATGAAGAACTCTGGGCTCCCCTAGCTCGTTTGTGTCCTGAAACATGCGGATGCACAAATTTGACGAATCCATCGGAGGCCTGACCACCTTAGTGGTAGTGGTAGTGGTGGTGGTGGTGGTGGTGGTGGTGTTGGTGGTGGTCGTGGTCGTAGTCGTAGTCGTAGTCGTAGTAGTAGTAGTAGTAGTAGTAGTAGTAGTAGTAGTAGTAGTAGTAGT
>CAXAMN010018469.1:14149-79400 GCA_963970005.1 Durusdinium trenchii | reverse complement strand
GTAGTAGTAGTAGTAGTAGTAGTAGTAGTAGTAGTAGTAGTAGTAGTGGTAGTGGTAGTGGTAGTGGTAGTAGTAGTAGTCGTAGTAGTAGTAGTAGTCGTCGTAGTCGTAGTCGTAGTCGTCCTAGTCGTCGTAGTCGTAGTCGTAGTCGTAGTAATAGTAGTGGTAGTAGTAATAGTAGTAGTAGTAGTAGTAGTAGAAGTCGTAGTAGTTGTAGTCGTAGTCGTAGTAGTCGTAGTCGTAGTCGTAGTCGTAGTAGTAGTCGTAGTAGTCGTCGTAGTCGTAGTCGTAGTCGTAGTGGTAGTCGTAGTGGTAGTCGTAGTAGACGTCGTAGTCGTAGTCGTAGTCGTAGTGGTAGTAGCAGTAGTCGTAGTAGCAGTAGTCGTAGTCGTAGTCGTAGTCGTAGTAGTAGTCGTAGTAGTCGTAGTAGTCGTAGTAGTAGTAGTAGTAGTAGTAGTAGTTATGATAGAAGAATTGACCTGGCTGTGTGGGCGCAGATTAAGTGGGAGGGTTTCTAGTGCCTAACTAAGTGCTTCAGGGGGGACATTTGCCACCAATACCAGTTTTAATTTGTGCAATTGTGGGCTCGGATTAAGTAGGGAACGTAATCCTATGTTTGCTGTTTGCCCTGCTTGAACTTGACGCATCAGCTGGCAAGAACAGGCCACCATTTTGTCCTCAGTGGGTAGGTAGGACCATTTACCTAACTTGTTGCTAGGGTTTGCTAATAGCTACTGGGCGCAGGTGCCTGCGGCATGTCCTGGAGGATGCCTATGCCTTGATCAAACATTTCCGGCCATTGGCCCCATTGCAAATTGCACAGATGGGCTTGCAGCTGGCTGGTGTGTGGCTGCTGAGTTTGTGCAGCTCTGTCGGAAATCTTGTGGAGCATGTTGAAACTTGTGGTGCGGAGTCTGGAGATATTTATCCCTGAGGGATCTCAACCAGACGCCTGCATTCACGAGTCAGGAAGAAAAAGAATTCGAGCCAGCTTTATCACGTTGACGTTGCAAGAGTTTGTATTCGGATTGCTGAACCATGCTTAGTCAGCCGCATAAACTTCGAATCTCGAAAGCAGTTTCAACTCCAGCTTATCAGCATGGCTTTTGCTTCGCTTACTTTGTTTCCTGGCATTTGTTTGTTTGGCTTGTTGCACTTGCATGTTCTCGCTAGCTTCATTTCATGTGTAGCAGATGTTCGTGGGACATGCTCAGGTTGCCTTCCATCAGACTGACAGCACTGATCAGCTTGACTGCTCTTTCCAGTGCCTCTCAATGTCCGCAGGCATCAACTGGTAACTGGAAGGGTTCATGCAGAACATCATTCTGTTTGAGCTGTTTGCCCTGAACCCAACTGAGTCAAGGTAAGTTCCGAAGTGAATTAGAAGCCGTCATCTTTTTTCAGAAGAACTGGACTTTCAAAACCAGTTTGTGCAAGCCTGCTGATGTGCGCCAGAGCTTCAATGCAATTTTCGCGGACATGCATGATGGTGACCAGAAAGAGGCAGGCGAGCTTGCAATCCGCTTGATGAATTTCTTTGCAAAGACTGCGCAGGTAAAAGAGGGTCCAGTCTTGCCCAACCCTTCACCCGCCTACCCGCATTGAAAGCTGTGGCTACGGTTAACCTTTGTCTCGGTACCATAATCCAGTGGGGTATGACTACCAGTGTGCATCATCTCCATGGCACACAGGAGCAATCACTGTCTAAGGTAAGTGATTCAAGCAAACAACGCAAGAAGAGCAAACGGGTTATTGTGGCGGGCGTGTATTGCATGTGGACCTGACAAGATGCTCTCACTTCTGGAGCAATCAGGGTTGCTTGGCAGTGTCCAGTCCAATTCTTGAACACTCTCATTTTTGCAGACATTTTGTTAAGTCTCTCTCTCTCTATATATAAGTCCTGGTTACGGCTGCCGCCTCTCAAAATGTGAGGCTGGACATGTGCTCCTTGCGGACACACTTCCAAATGTTTGTGGCGCTTCTTCCCGCTTTCAACTTGGTTTCGCAGTTTCGTTTGAATGACTGCTATAAGGGCTGCTGTAGGTATTCACGTGAAAGGTATTCTTGTGCTCAAACCACCTCAGCAGTGTCCCTCAGTCTGTGTTCAATCAGCTGAAAGTTGTGGGAGATCGCTGAAAACCCTGTGGGCAAGTGTTTCTGCTGAGTCTTTCTATTGTGAGTGCAGCCATCACATCACAGCTTTGCTTTGGGTGAGCTAAGATTACCTCCAGGCCAGACTTGTCACGATATCTGGGGCTTGATCGCAGAGGGTCTTGCTGCCAGCTCTGATTCCCCCAATATCCTCTAGGCTGCTGTCTTCGAAGGTGATTGCCTGCTAACCAGGATGTTGCTGGCTATTGCTGCTGTTGTGTCTCCCAGGCCATAGGTTGATGGCCCTGGCCGCAGAGCGATGAACATTGTTGGTGTTGGAGGACCAGTTCTTTGCTGCCAAGAAATGCGCCACCATTTGGGCCTATGCCAGTGTGATGTACTTACTTAAGGAATATTCCGAAACAATACGGTACCCAATTTTGTGAGAAGCTACAGTGCTCTACAGAGCTCTTTTCTTCACCTGCACTGTTGCAGGTGACAGTCGATGGGGCAGCCCTGGAGATTAAGCCGCATGGGAACAACCAAACTTGGCGTGTGCCACTTGGACTGAGTTGAAACCAGTTGTTCCTTTCGAGAGGTGTAGGTTTATATGATTCTAATTTTACTATGGTTTACAACCCAGATGGGTGCCTGGTGTGGACAGCGCCGCTTGTTGTTAACGTCAACCTAGTACGTATTTTTATTGTTAGTATTAGCCAGGATGCACAGATAGTTCAGCTACCTTGTGGCCAGTGAGTGGTAACTGGAGCACATGAGCGACAGCGGGCTTCAAATGATCAAATGAGATTGCGACCTTTTTCACCTAAGGACTGCGGCGCTTGCCGAGAGTTGCACTGCCCTCATCGATTTCAATGTGCCTGGAAAGCCGAATCCACCGCCGGTGAAGCTCCTCATGACGCTTTGGCAACTGGGTTTGCGAAAAGGATTGTCCGCTGATTGCTTTTGATGAGAATAACTAGATGCAGAAGTGATTTGATTACAACATGTTGACCTCGCAGCAAGTTAGACCAGCCATGTTAAGCCTGGAATTTCCATGCTCATTGACCTGTGTTTCATAGGTGGGCTGCAGCAAACTCTGAGAAGGCAAGGACGGCCATTGTGCCCTTTGAATTTTTGTCATTTGGTCCAAGTTTTCAGAGATGTTGTGTGTCCGGTCCTACTTGCTGTCCTACGACGACCTTCGTCAGGGTGCGCTTGAGAAGGTGACCTTCGAATTTAGTGACCCTAGCAGCAGGCGAGGCGAAACCTGAGCAGACCTGAGAGACCGAGACATGGAATCTGTAATTACTGACACTGCGGCAAAGCACGGCCAAGAAGGAACTATTTAAAAAAAAAAAATATGTATATACATACATGTTATGTATATGCACTTGCACCAATATTGGGACCAGTTCAAAGCTCAAGCTTCAATGTAGACAACATGCTTCTTTGTTTTAGCATGCTGAAACTTAGACTCCTTGGCACCTCTTGCGGCAACCAAAGCTGAGTTTGGCACCTGCTATGGTGCCATTGAACGCCTGGGTGCAGCTGGGTGGTAGTCCATCAAAAGCACCACCATGTCCAGCTGCTTTGCTGCACATTGACATTGAACAGACTCGAAAAGCACACATTTCTGATGGTTGATTATTGTTCTGAGATGGTCTTATATGCTGAGTTTCTTGTGTCAAATTTGAATCCACCTCTTTGCTTTGTTCTGTGGCCAAAGATAAGGCTGGAAGCAGGTATTCTTAATCATTCCCTAAGGAATTCAGCGACGCTATTTATGCCGATATTCATGACGGTGATAAGAAGGCTCGATGTGTCCAAGAACAAACTTGTACACATACCGTTCAAGATGATGGCCAATGAGGGGTTTGCCCCTTTATTTAACTTGTTTTGCTTCGAAAAGGTTCACCCCAAATGATGCAGGTTTGGCTCCTTGTTTGACTGAACGCTTTGAAGGCCGTCGAGATCAAAGACTCCAAAGTGAGAATCACCTCGACCAAGAAGAGCCAGACATGGGTGGCTCAGTGAAAACTGGGCACTATATAACCGGAGCTCCTTGTGGCACACCACTACAGAATGGTACAGTTCACAGATTTTCACTAGCTTGTCTGTGAGGGAAGGTGTGGGAACGGGGAGGAATGCAGGACTGGGCGACACAAGGTGTCAGCAAAAACACCAAAGACAAAAGCAGAACATTTTTGCACACGCGATCTTCGCCACTCACACATGCTGTTTTCTGTTTTGGTGCAAAGCTCTGGTTGGTGGGACCTCATCTATAATCGGCTTCAAACGCAAGCCAGAGCACCAGTCATTCACTGCAACCGTCTGCAACACAGACTCAAAAGAAAATGGGCTTGGGACCACAAACGATATCCCACAAACGATCTCCAAGAAAACGGGCAACAGGGATTGAGATGGACTGCAGCTTCGCCAAATCATAAATACCAGCAAGGCTGGAGTCTGGAGTAGCCAGAGCATATAAAGATGTATCAAGTACAGTATTCACTTTCCGTTACACAGGCAACTAGGAAGATCAACCGCAGAGCCACCAAAATCTTTCGAATTTTGCGGTTATTTTGCAAGGTTGTGAAAGCTGATTTGAACGACTTCTGTGGTGCCATGGTGAACTTCAATGTACCAGGCTAGAGCAAGAAGTTGCACTTTGATGCAGTCTTTGCTACCATTTGTTGGATATTTGCTCTTTGACTTGACTCTACTTTGGAGTTTTAGGGAACTTTGACTCTACTTTGGTTTGCAGCGGCATCAACGGTGCTGCCAGATTGCCTTTTCAGCTTCTTTTTGTCAAAAAGTGTCTGTGGCAAGGGAAGCCTTCGCCACCGCCAGTGCCTTTGTTTGCCCGTATTTGGCGGCTCACCCGTACCTTGGAGTACCAGTATGAAACACAAACTGCCGGAAACACAAACTGTCTGACCTGTTTTTGTCTGGTGAGAAGTTGCGGTTCTCGAATTCTCGAACCACATGTTCGGCAATGCCAAGGCCAAGGCTGCACAAAAAACTCGGTGGAATTTACTGATCCCAGCGGCAAGCTGGCTAAGCCTGGCTTTCCATTGGGCTCCTGGCTTCAATTGAATGCTTCACCGACTGCGTGAAAGGACATGGTCAATGGTTGAGATCCCAGTTACCTTTTGAATCACGTACAGGTTGAATGGTGCTGTATAGCTTTGCTTCCCTGCGCTGGCACGTCTACAAAGCATTTTCTGGAAAACCCAGCGGCCTAGTCGGCCAATGTTGAACACCCAGAGCAGGGTCATGCAGACCCAAACGAATTGAAAAAGACTTGGGTGATGTTTTGCGTGGAATCGCAGATTTTTGATCAATTGGCGAATTCCGATTTCTGAGAGAGCCCTTTCTAGTTCGCTTCTATGAGAAAGAAAGAACAGAAAGAACGACAGAAAGAGCCTTTGAGTCGGTGCCACACCCAGAGCATGAAAACAATCATGTGGAATGCCTGTTGCTCTCTGGAATTGGATCCTTCGGGAGTCTTAGGCAAACAATTTCAGTTCGAAGTTGTGGTAAATGGCCATGGTAATGTATCGATTAATTGAAAGCAGAAAGCTTGCATGCTTCTTGCACGCCTTGGAATACGTGTCCGCTCGCAGTACTTTGTAGGATTAGAAGCCATCATGCGTTCTGAGTTACATTTTGGTACTTTGTACATCTATAAGCTGTGCTTTTTCTAGTTTCCTGGGCAGAGATCGAAGCACTCATTTGGCCATAGGTCACCCAGCGCTCAGCTAAGTCAAACCGCCAGTTGAAGGCAAAGCCCACGGCCCCTTCCTTCAGGGTGTAACTCCAGAGCTTTCTTTTTTCCGCAGCGAATGCTTCATTGACGAGCCGCGGCTAAGCCGGGCTCATGTGGAGAGCGCTGCTTCTGTTGTCGCTGACTGTATGCAGCGGCGATGAGAGGCCTCAGTGCACCGAGCTAGGATGCCAAAGTACACGACAAGAGCAAGATCAATGCTTTTACTCTTTTTAATGTTCCAGATCCATAATCCTTTAAACATTATATATATGTATCAAATTAGATGTAGAATGATGTAGAGAGTCAGAGTGTATAGTAACATGACAATGATAAGCGCAACAACGATCTTGCAAAAACTCGTGATGGCCTTTGCTAGGCTTTTGGCTACACGGCTTGCACCCAACTTAGCACTGGGACAACCAGTGGTGCTATCCTCCACTGCAAGGCTTTTCGGCAGCATACATGAGTGAAGTCAACGGAAGTGGCTTCATTGTGTTTCATGCCCTTCTTGAAGCAGCTCTTTCAGAGCGTTTGATGGACGTTTCTTTGCGAACAAGGTACACCTCGGCCGATGGAACAGATACAGATACTGGGGATGGATTCCGTGCCACTGACGGGAACTATGGTACCTTTTTCTTCTCTGGCTTGGGGTGCGCCGAGACCAAGGCAGGACCGAAAGAAAAGCGACGGAAAATAAAAGGATGGTAGGCATTAGGAATTCAAGGATTTCTGTCAGATTGGTAAATGGTGGCTGTAGATGAAGGTGCGCATTAAAGTCTGGAGGTCTGCATTCAACTTTGCCTTCGCTGCCTGAAACAGGCTGAACCTGACCCATGGATGAGGGTGGACTTAGGCCGCGAGGCAGACTCTCGATGAGAGAATTTGTGAGACTTGCCGTGACCAAATCATAAGAGCAACAAGACTCTTTGCCAAACAGGTCCATTGAGTTATGCTTTGAGAGCTCGTTGATGTCTCCAAAGTACAAAATGGTGCAGGTCCCTGTAGCTGTGGTCCGTTTATGGACACGCACTGACTCCGCAGACATAGGCCTTGGCCTACTTCTCAGACTCAGAAATCCGCGTGCGAGTTCAGAGTCATGCAGAGTTGCTTCATCTTGCTTCCCAGAGTTTTTTTGTTGAGCATTTTGGAACAAGGTCCTATTGACATCCGATTGGGGAACACCAAGTTCACATGGCGGGAGAACTTGGCCTGCGCAGAGGACAGCAGAGATTTGTGAGCCCACCCGTGCAAACTATTGTGGTGCTTTACTTCGCAGAAGAAATCAAGTTCCGACTTCGCATACTGTATACGTTGTTGTGTGAGAATGGATTAGAGCCTGGATGCGTGTGTTGAAGGGCGTTACGTTGAGCCAGCAGATCCAGCCAAACATGTTCAACTGCCTGGCGAGAGGCTGCTTGCTTGCGCTTTGTAAGACTTAGGAACCACAAACCATGTTGCCAACCCTGTCGAGTCAACAAAGAGGCAGTTTAGAACCTAGAACATCTCAGGCCAGAACTATATAATATTGCTGTAGTGGCCTTGTCGAGCCATGCTTGCTTTATTCCCCAAACAGGAAAAAGCGTTGGGGTTCTCAATTCTTGCAGAGAAAAAGCATTTGTCACTGAAAGATTCGACTGTGAGCCTGTACCCAAAGGAGCTCACCTGTGCATGCTGCCGAGGCCGTTACTTGTTTCTTGTGCTCCGCGTCAGTGGGAGACAAGTCGCGCCATTTTCAATTTGTGAGATGGAGGTCACCCCAAAGGCGAGAAGATTGAGATGAAAAGAAATCGCGCAGGAATTACTTTGAACATCTGTGGTCACTTCTTTGGTACGATGTGAGGGGCCGACCGGGAACAAGCATGTGCTGCAGACAGCCGGTGGCATGTGGAACCTACAACTATCAGGTGCCTTGCATTTGTAGATGCTTTTCACCCCCCCGAATGATGTGAGCTGTCAGCATTCTGGACCTTGGCATGAAGTTTGCATCAGCTTGCCAGGGGTGGCCCTCGATGCACATGACCGCATACGAATTGTCCCCGACACGGTACTTTGCGGTTTGACTGGTTCCGCCACAATGCATTCGACAGTGCTGGCGCTCACATCTCCCAAGGGAGCGCGTACCGTGACAAGATTGGAAACATTTCGCAACTTTTGAAACGAAAACGAAAAAAACAACACTCCAAGCACAGTCTAGCTTTAGTGAGCAGACTTGAGGCGCACATGGCGACTACAACGACGAGACCTGGGAGAATATCCAAATCAATAGACACTCAACCAACGCTTTAGGTTTGCTGTCTTCCTTCTTTTGACACAATACAATTGTGCATATAAGAATATGCATATGTATGTATATATATATATATAGTTTTTTTTTTTTTTTTTAAATAGTCTAAGATCAGATTATGAAGCATTTGTTGGTTGCGCAGTCTAGCAAACCAGATCATGAATGAAAAATCAAGCTTGGTTGAATGATTCATGTGCACTAAGGAATGGGCATGTACAAGGTTTGTTGGTGTGGTGGAGACGGTGGTTGTACATTGGACGAGCACTTCTCCATGCACGTTGCAACTTTGATAATCAACGGAATGATGCTGACCGTGGCTGGAAATGGGCAAGTGCCCAATCGCACATCTGATATGGTTGATCCCTTGACTGCACCAAGCTACCCTCCAAGCTTCTCAAAGCAGACTTTTTCAAGCACCAAACTACAAAGAACATCCCGAGTTTGCGTTGACCACAAATATGATTTCATATGGCCTGGTATGATTGAGGATGATGAGCCCGCAATCTCTCAAGCCCTCTCTGCACCTTACGGAGCCTTCGCATGCTACTACTTACTTGCTTGCGTACAGCTCTGACTTGGTTTCATTTCAGCACTGCAATGATCATTGCCAAGGAATCGCCGTGTCTGACACACGGATCTTTTTCAGCGAGAGAGAAACACACATGATCAGATACATGAATATTGAGGAAGGTATCGTGGCAGCACCAGACCAACTATTTGCAAGGGAACTTGCATCGGCACAAGAGACAACATTAGTCAGTGTGAAGCTCAAATCAGATCACATGCTTCTTTGGCCAAAACCGACAACCTACACTGCAATCCATTCTTGCCACCCCGCACAAGAGACAGAAGAACAAAAGACACCATTTCCTGTTTCCCAAGGTTGGCACAGAGGCTGCGACTGGCATGTTTCTACATTCTAAACAGTTGGTACTAAGGCAAGATCTACACACTGGCAGGGAAATTCTTTGCGGGCATGCGAGGCGCCTTCAAACACAGCATAGTCAAAAGAGCGAACCCATGAAAAAGGAAAGTTCAGAAACCAATCAGCTCGTCGGTGCAAGGTGATTATCAGCCGGCCTACAATGCAGAGCTGTGGTCACCCAGTGGCCTTGCCTTGGACAAAGATCAGAGGTGCCTTGGCTTTGTTGGCCGCCTCAAAGTGATCCTCCAAAGTATTTGCATCATTTTGCATCCATTCGCCTCCAAACTGAGATTCCTATATATTGCAGATGCTGGCAGCCACCGTGTGCGAAGGATTGACCTGGCGCAAACCCCTTTGAACGCAGGTGGTGGAGAATCAGAATGGTCAGAATGGGCATACTTGCGCTTGAAAGCGGCCAGACAACATCTGTAGGTCTTCGGTCTTGATTATCACTGCATCTTTCTTGAAGCAGCCCCTCTCTGCGTGCAGGTATTATCGAAACGGTTGCAGGCAATGGCTTTAAAGGCCGTGCTGAGGAGGGACAACTTGCTACGCAGGCAGAGCTTGACACCCCCACTGGAGTGGCAGTCGACCTGTAACTTGTCAGGAATATACAACATCACGGAAGCAGTTGGGATTAGATTCGTGCATCACTTTTTGTGCAGCCGACAGTTCTCAGACACCATTTGGTTGGTGAGCTGGTCAAAGTATACAAGGCAGTGAGCATTACCTGAGGAATCAAATGCTGTGGATATGTTCCTCGGCTGCGGATATTTTTGAAATGCAAGAGTGATTACTGTAGGTCCGAAGCATCGAATATTAAGTATAGCCTAGCGACAAAACTGAACTTGGACGCCTTCGTTTTTCCACAGCCTTGGACTGTTGGCCTCAAGTTCTGCAAAGACTGTGTTAGTTGCAGATGCCACAGCAAAGGTGACAGCGGAAACAACGTGTTGCGTGTGGTGTCCATGGAGATCCCAGTCCGCATTCCAAGCAACATGTCCTGAATGGGGTCGAGAGTTTCGCCTCGGCGCATCCGAGTGAAGCGCCGAAGCGCGTTAAGCTATCAAAACATATCAAACTCAAACTATATAGTGACGCAAAATAAACGCAGCCTTTTGGCACAGCATGACTATATATATACAAAAAATCTCGCTATGAAGTGTCATTCATTGCTGCTATTGCTGCAGGCACCAATGAGTTCCGAAGGAATATCATCCTTACGGCTGCAGGCAAGACTCTGAGGCTGTTTTTTACAACTAGACGTGGTAACTCTGTCTACACGTGCCCTGTGGCCGCGACCGTTCACTTTGGCATTTGAGAAAGCTGCGTCTAAGGTGGCGCGACTGGCTCAACCACCAAGGGTGATGGTGGTGTGGCCTGGTTGGCGCGAATGCAGGCAAGCCAACAGTTGTGGAAGAAAACAATTTTCGTTTGTCCAATTTGTCTTGAAACTTCTCTTGCTTTATAAGCCTTCGTTTCTGAGGGACATCGAATGCCACTCCACCCCTTTTCAAAAGCACATGTCAGTCAGCAGTACTGAACTCAACCATACCTGGACTTTGGCTGAAGAAAAGAGACCGGCGGCGTTTTTGCTTTTTCGGTCGGTCTCGTGCGCTCAGGTTATGAGCCCAAGCACGTGAGCGCCATGTCGTCCTCGACCATGCGCAGAAGGCGGCAGGAGGCAGCCGCTGGTGGAGCCGGCGAGCAACGGAAAGCGGAGGCACAAGCTCTCTGCGGATGCAGGATCGAGACGGACGGCGGAGGTGGGCAACACGCCACGGGGTCCCCCTACATCCTTTCGACCACCTATGGCTAGGCCATCTGAGGAAATCCCCCGAGAGCTGGAGAGTGGAGTGGGTGTCGGTTCGTCGTCGCTCAAGTCGGTGAAACCTGGGGAGAATGCTGCAGCACCGTCCACTTCGACCGAGTCGGCTGTGGGTTTGGGGGCACTTCATGATGCGGTTCAAAGAACTTATCAAGTACTTCAACAAGCACTAGCTGGACAACCTCAAGGTCAAGGTCTTTTGGCACCTCTTGGACCTGGCATCGATCCGGCAGCTCGAGGAGGGTTGTTTGGAGATGGAAATGGGTTGATGAACCCCAGAGCCTTGGACTATGGGCATGTGATGCGGCAAACACCGGTTCGGTCACCCAACATCAATCCGTTTTGGAGCCCAGGCGTTCAGGAAGCTGCAAGGAGGAGTGTGACCGGGGGGTCCAACTTGGAGGTGAATGTCATTCTCAAGAAGTTCGAAGGGAAACCATGTGCAGGCAATCCTACTTCAACCGGTCTGGGTGCTGGGTGCACTATGCAGGACTCGGTACGTACCTCACCAGGTCCGGATGATGTTGAGGCGCTGAGGGCCAGGATTCTTCGTGAGGCTGAAGAGACCTTCCAGCGTGAGCTGCGTCGCATTGGTGCAGGACGTGAACCAACGGACACAACCTCGTATAAAACGGTCTCAAGTGGCCAGCATGTGGGAGAACATGTACCGGAAGGTTTGCGAGAACAACCTCCTGGACTATCTCAAGGGCATCGCCCAGTGTCGAGCTCTATGTTGGATCCGGGATCTGGACAGAGGGTTGTGAGGATTGGTGGTGGGGCGTCGACTGCATCGATGACGGAGGCCTTGAGAAACCTTGAACTTCCTGCTCTGCCTTCTCCAAATGTGGAAGGGGAAATCTTGTTTGGGGACTGGCTCACTATGAGCTTTCCTTTGATGGCGGACATCTCGCACAGCGCCAAGGCTTGGTGGGAGGAATCGTTGTCCATTGCGCAGGAGCACTACGCCCGCTGGCTGACTATGAGTCCCTTGGAGCGACTGCGAGCGAAGCCGGCGGTGGTGGTGGAGCCTGCCTTGCAGAGGATTGAACAACGGGGCATTGCAATGCTGTTGGGAGCATTGCCTGACCAGCTTCGACGTGACCTCGCCAGTGGACGACAGCTCTCGGTGGTGCGCATCCTGTACCGATTGCATGTGGCGTATCAACCAGGAAGTGGGGCCGAGAAGACACAACTCCTCAAGAACCTGGTGGAGACCAAGTTTGCCACTGGAACACCAGATCTTTTGACGCAGGTGAGATTGTGGAGGCGGGTTGAGCAGAGCACAGGAACTCAATCTCTCCCTACCTGATCCTGTGGTTCTCATGGTCACTGTACAGCGAATGATCGACAGTGCCACCAAGCCTGGAGGAGCTCAAATGGCGTTTCGAATCGCCAATGTACGGCAGGAGCTGAGGGTGGGTGATGCGGCCACCGTGGAAGCTGTGATGGAGCTGTCTGAGTATGTGCAGGCGGAGGTGGAAGAAGAAGTGTCATTGACTACACCAGTGAAATCTCAGCCGGTGACAGCTACAACTACCGCCGCGGGAACTCAGCCAGCCACATCTGTGAAGGCTATGGCATCTGCCTTTGGATTGACTGACCCTGAGGATCCTGCAAGTTTTGGAAGAGTGAAGAAGGATGCAAACGTGGCACCAGTTGCACCTATGCCCATGACAACGCGGACATGAAGGGTCGATGCTTCAATTGTGGTGGGCTTCACATGAAGAAAGACTGTCCGAATGGGGCGAAGGGTGCGAAGCAGGATTCTAAGAAGGTGTCAAAGGTGAAGACTGTGAGGGACGCTGACAAGCAGGAGACGGGGGAGAAGCTTGGAGTTGATTCTGGCAAGCCTGACAACTCTCGTGCTAGCAGTGGGTCTCCTCCTACGACAAAGGCAGAGGAAGTGGCAGACAAGCCCCAGGGTCGAGACGCTACTGCGGAGTTGTTGTCAGAGGCCACATCCTTGCTCAAGGCCTTGCGCAGCGTGAAGGTGTTGCGATTGAAGGAACTCAACCCACAAAGTGTAGAAGGGTGCGAAACGGTAGCTCTTCTGGACGGTGGTGCAACGAATGGACTACGTCAAGCTCGACCACATGAGGTGCCGAGATTGCTGCCGGTCATGGTGGAATTGGCATCGGGGTCAACAACCTTGTTCCGTGTGAAGGACACAGTACCTTGCTGTCAAAGGACAGCGTCGAGGTGATAGTGCCATTGCACAGACTGGTGAAGCTGGGATACAAGTTGCAGTGGACCTCAGCTGGCGTGAAGATCACCCATTCTCACAGTGGAAAAAATGAGTGCAGATTGCGAGGAGGTTGTCCGGCGCTCCCGGAGAAGCAGGCCCTTGCTTTGCTGGACATCATGGAGAAGGAGGATAAGGGGGAGCTGATGCTGGATGAGAAAGTTCGAGAGTGGTGGTCATCAAAGTTTCCGGAGGTTCCTCAGGAAGTTTGGAACTATATGCGGGGCCAAGATCACTACAGTCCGGAAGAGTGTCCTTGGAATCGGCATCAACGACGACGGCATGCACGGGCACCTGGTGATCATCCACCTCTACTCAGGTAGGGATTCAAAGGCCTGGACAACAGAGAATTGGAATGGCTATGAAATCCTCAATGTGGATATTGCCCTGGGCACCCAGTTTGACATGCACTCAGTTGGAACCTGGCGCTCCCTGTGTCATTTGGCGAAGAACGGACATGTGGTGGCGGTGGTGGGTGGACCTCCGTGTAGAAGTGTCTCCAGGTTGCGACATCGAGAACCTGGTCCGCGGGATGGGAGACGTCTTGGACTGGGAGGCCTGTCTACGACGGAGACCTGACCTTAGCCCATCTGGGCGCGCGAGTCACCAAGTCGCCCAAGGCTGTTCTGGAATTGGCTCGTCATGTTCTCGGCTACCTGGCCGCAACTCCGGATTTGGCGCTGGAATATGGGCCGTGCTCAACGAAGCTTGATCAACACGGCCGGCAGCAGTCGATGTCCAGGCTGGATGTTTGGACGGACCCCTCTTTTGCGCCAGCTGGAGGTCGTGGTCACCAAGGAATCATGGCTATGTGGGGAGGATGCTTGGTCGCCTGGGAATCGAAATCACAAGCCTTTGCCATCTTGAGCACCACTGAAAGTGAGCTTTTGGGCTACATTGATGGATTCACACTTGGTGAAAGTGTGGGAGCGGTGGTCAATGTCTTGCATCACAATATCCTCGAGAGGGAGGGGGCCTTCACTCTTAGGGGGGACAACATGTCGGGCCTGCAGTTGTTGCAGGCTCCATCTGGTCCGTGGAGGACTCGCCACTTGAGGTTGAGAAGCCATGTACTTCGAGAACGGCTTCAACATCGTCTTTGGGATGTAGAACATGTCCCTGGAGCTGAACTGTGTGCGGATTTGTTAACGAAGTCCATCACGCAGTCGCAATCTTGGCAGGCATTCAGAAGTGCAGTTGGTCTTTGTGATACCACTCCACCTTGCCAAGCTCAGCCAGAATCCAGTGACGGCGCCGTGAAGAAGGCTGCGTATGCCGCAATGGCCTCTTTGAGTTTGATTGCAGCGATGCCCTGGGTGGGAGGCCTTCCACGAGTTGCCTGCGTGACCGCATTGGGGGCAGTAGCAGCATTCGTAGCCAGTGGTTTGAGCAAGACGGCAAACTGCTTGTCAACAAAGAGGTCTAACGCATCCCCAACAAGAACGGAGACAAGATGGCCAAGGGAAAATGAACCTGGTCCAAGGAGGATTGTGAAGGAAACAAGATGGCCAAGGGAAAATGAACCTGGCCCACGTAGGATTGTGAATGATGGAGTGGGGTCAAGGGAAATGAACCTGACCCAAAACGAATTCCGGCCGTCGATCGCTCGTTCGACTCTTGCCAACTTGGCACCCCCTCGGACGCGTCGCATTTGAAGCCATGGCGTCCGCGCTTGTGCGCCGTGCGCTCTTCGGTCTCCCATCGAGGATTGGGAACGGACGCCCCATGAACTTTGGATCGGTTTGCAACTCCACCAACAGGCAACGACAGATGGGAGTGCCTGGGCAGTGGAGATGGAGCTGGAGAATGGTGGGTCCGGGTTCTGCGGAAGAGCAGGGTGAGGGCCTTTCATCCTTTGTACAGGGGAACTCCATTCATGATTGAGAGGATGTCTTCGACCAGGGTGACGGTGGCTTTTCATCGAACCAGCAGCCGAGAGCTGTGGCGGCGGGACGAGATCATGGACGATTGGGTCAATTCCCGCAACACCGACCTGGCCGACATCTACGAATGGAGAGGATACAGTTTTTTCTACGCGCGCTTTGCCTCTAGGGCAGATGGAGAGCAGGTGGGACCTATAGCTCTTCGAATTCACTTCCTCCTCCAGGCTCGGTGGCCCAATGTCAACGTGGCTATGGAGCTGAACACCCACTGAGATCTCGGGCGTTGGAGAGGGGACAAGCTGTGAGTTCGGAGGGAACAAGCCAACGACGTGCCAAGGAGGAGGATTCTCTTCCGAGTGCATCGGAGCCGACGGATGGCGAAAGCATAGGCTACCAAGCTCGGCTGCAGGGCTATGAAACTCGAGGAGAAGTCCAGACCATCGAGGGCAGCTGGGCTCGATCGCTTGCTGGTGAAGGCTTGGTCCACGAAGACCTGGATCAGATGCCGGTGTGGATGGGCATTGCAACGACGCCTTCCCATCGGCGAACTGCGGTTGTGGACTCTGAGAGCTCTCACTCCTGCGGCAGCTTTGAGTTTTTGAATGAATGAAGTAATGGCTAAGCCATTAGGGGGAGTGAGGGAAATCGAATGCCACTCCACCCCTTTTCAAAAGCACATATCAGTCAGCAGTACTGAACTCAACCATACCTGGACTTTGGCTCAAGAAAAGAGACCGGCGGCGTTTTTGCTTTTTCGGTCGGTCTCGTGCGCTCAGTTTCATCTTGTCATCTCGTCCCATCAGTTCTTGAGCGCAATTGCACAGGCTCCGTCAGGTGTCGCAGTGTCCTCGGCATTTATCAGCAACGAGGCACCGCTTGCAAACTCTGATTTCTGCCTTCTACACATCGAAGTCGGTGCTGGGAGAGGCCTCAAAGAGGCATTGAATTCCTTGTTAGGTCAGCAGTCTTCGACCGTTTAAATAAGCCAAGTTAAGTCAGCTATTGAATCACCTTTGCCTTTGGCCCACTCCCAGGACGGCACACTGCCAGTGAATGTCTACATCTCCGAAGCAGGTGGCCAGCAGGTGAGGACCATGTCTTTAGAGTACCAGAGCTACCTCGGCGTCATCAACACGTGCCTTGGAGTTCAAACGGAAGCCGGAGGCCCTTTTGGATAAAGAGAAGCTTTGCCACTTTGGCGTTGCAGAGTTTTTTCCTTCATGTTAACTAAGGCTTGTTGGGCGTGGACAACGGGGGAACTACACCAAGGAGTCGGCAAAGCACTCATTCTTCTTGGTCTTCAGTGTCCTTCACCACTCTTTGCTCGGCAGTTCACAGATTCTCTCATTGGTCTTCTTGAGGAGGCATCCCCATTAGAAGCACAAATGGCAGAGATGAATGAACCCTCCGGGGTAGCAACTGACGAAGGACATCCCAGCCACGCAGATCGCCATTGACCTGTCTCTCTCTCTATAACACATAAACAATTATGTATGCAATGCACTGATGTAATGTATATTGTATCATATATATATAATGTGATGGTATGGTATGTATACATTTTTCTAGGCCTGACTGCTGGTGGCATCCAGACACAGATGTGGTTTGGAAGCAATGGCGTGGCTGGGTCCTGGGAGATGAGAGTCAAGGTTGGAGCCCTGACGCTCCGGTTGTGCGGCTTGAACGCTTGAGATCGACAATCCACAAATGGCCTGTGACCCGGTTGCCCTTTTGTGGTCGAAGAGGATGTCAACATTCCCTGCCACCCTGAATTCAACGGTAGTGAGGCGCCAAGCCTTGGCCCCAACACTCCACAGTGCAGGCATGATGCAGCCCCAGTGGAAGGGGGGTCTCATCTTGAACACTGGTACCTTGTGCTGGTGTAGCTTGACTCGTTGTTGTTTGGCCTTAGCGAAGCGTGTGGTAGCCTGCGAGCAACGACGTCCACGTCCACGTTCAGCCTGATGGTGGAGCCTGGTGTTCTTCAGAAATGTACAGTAATGTACAGTATGTATATAAATTATGTAAAGAAACACATATTTTCAGCATTCAGAAAGCAAGGTCGGAAATGCAAGAGACGTGCACAGGACTGGTCTACATCAGTGACTCCGCCAACCACCGTTTGCTAATGGTGTTGCTTGACTGATGGTTGCAATCGCAGGATCAATCACAGAGTTGCAGGTAAGCCACTGACATTACTTCAATTCCTGTGAAAGCAAAAGATCAGGCCAGCCTTGGAGTATGTCTCAGTTGGCTGCTGGCGAGAAAACATTGAGTCCCCTTGGATTCCCAGCATTGAAGGCTGGAACTTGGAAGTGCCAAGATGATCGTCACTTTTTTGCTACCGCTGTTACTCTGTTACAAAGCAGAAGTACGTCACTTGTGTGCTGCTCATTTTAGGATATATGTATATATATATATATATTTGATACTGCTGTCAGGACAGTCGCTGCCGTATGGAATTAATTACCTTACCGGCATCCCAGAAAATCGCCCAGATGCGATCACTGCGCACCTGGTCGATACAATCAATCCTGTTTGTTGAAAACTGCAACACGGACTGTGTTGAATGGAGAGAGGCTGGTACATGTTGGATTATATAAATGTTTTCTGATGAAAGTCTTTCTTTGCGATTGAGACAGTTTTTGTGAGACAGTTTGCCCAGGTGTGCCATGGCAACCCTGAGACTGGGGTACGAGGTTTTTTGCCATCCGGCAGATGGGTGTTTGTGCCACCTCCCCAGATGCACACCTCTATTTTCGGCATCTTGGATGCAGAACCGGGGCTGTGCACATAGGACTGAGTACGCACTCTCATCCTCGAAGCTCATCATGCACAGATGTATTATTCTTGCTGCGAAGACAAACATGTCTACTAATTATGTATATTTAGACACATCATGCTGTCTCATTCCACGCACTTGAATTTGGTCAACAGAGGTTTGAGGGCTCTTCCACATCTTGCTCAGAAGGTAAGGGTGGTGCTCGCGACAACTCAGTCTACAGGTGCGCCATGAACCAAACAAAGTTGTTTTAGCCTTGCATGTCAATGTCAATCCTTTGCAGGTTTGCTCGTCAGGGGATGATGACTCAGCAACAGGGTTTGGTGGGCAGCCCAGATAAGGCATGAATCGAGGTCAGAAGGTCAAACCATCAAGCATGCATGAGACGTCTGACCCCTAGACCTTTGGTCCACTCATTCTCATGACGCTTTGCTTCGGAATACAACATTGCTGTGTCAGATGATTTAACAAGTGGCAGTGCTCATTGATCTCCGACTACCGTGAAGGTCTATATCATTGCTGGTCGAGAGAGCAGAGCTGGTTTCTCGGGTGACCAAGGCAGGACAACACGATGCAAGGGAAGAACGCAGTGAGTACATGAGTTCTGTTTTTGTTCACCAAAATATCGGGATGTAGAGAGGTGAAGCGCATTGCGCACACTATATATACATGGCCAATTCTGCCTGCGTTGCATGTATTTTTGCAAGTTCGATCCCATGCCCGTGAATCCTTTCCTGTAAGTCTTGTTGGTTGGACAAGGTATGCTCTTCATGGCCCAGTCAATTCCATCACTGTTATTGCCTAACATCTACCTGCTGAGCTGATACGGCATATTGCCTACGGAGGGAGAATCATGCCACTTGCAGCTTTCAGGCACCGCTTGGGTCACCGAGCTCAACAGGCAAGTGACAAAGATGGAAATCCAAAGATAAGGATTTGAGCGGAGTTTAAAAGTAAAAAGGATCTGCTTGTTTGGTTTTAAGTACTGCCAGTTCTAAGTTGCGATGGCTGTAGTGACCTTCTTGCAAGGCCACATGGGCTTGGTGTTCACCCAATCACCAAGGACAAAAGCAACTGTCGAACGTTTGTACAAAAGCAACTGCTTGACGGGAACAAACTGCATCCACTTGTTGAAGATCACTGGTGGGACGACAGAAGCTTTGGCAAAGGACCTGTATGTGGCTGACTCTGGCAATCACCGCTTGCGGCTGATCTTCAGACAAGTTGGTTCGTAGCCTAGCAACGCAACAAGGCTTCAATTTTCAATGTGCGCATATTTACACAGGCATGACCGTCTGAGTCACAAAGCACACTTGTCATGTGATGAGTCGTTACAGCCAAGCGGGGACAGGTGTTTGCCGTGTCCTAGGTCCAAATCCTGCTCACTCTGGAAAGTGCACCAATGGCTTCCCCTGTGAGGTGGGGAGAGTTTTCCAACAAGCGATGCAAGCATAACAATGTTCGCTACTAGGGGCTCCTGGCATCGCTACTAGGAACAAGGACGCTACTAGGGGCTCTTGGCCTTACTACTAGGAGCAAGGACGCTACTAGGAGCAACAAGCGATGAAAGCATTGCAACCCTTTCAGGTGGAGATCACGGGGAATGGGCTCCAACCGCAGAACCAACTTGCCATCATGCCACTCTCGCAGGAATGTGGGCAGGCACACGTGTGGCGAGAATCATGGAGATGCATGATTGATTAGACAGTCTAAAAACTCATCAGGTTCTGAAAGCTGTGAACTTCGCCACACTGAGTATTCTCTTGGATGTTAAGAGATGTTAAGTATTTGTTTCAAGGAGGTTTTGCATTCCTCATTCTCTCAGATTCTTTCATTCGTTGTGTTGCGGTTTCCTTCATAGGGGTCAGAGGTCGGCTTTCCATTGGCAAGCGTCCCTCCCCTCCAGGGATTTTTTCAAAGCCATATTATCCCCATGACCGTCGTTTCTTGTCAGATTGTTTTTGAATTGTTTCCCACTCGGTAGTTGGATCTTGGCTTGAATTCCACATGATGTGACAAAGCCTTTCATTCGGCACCTGCTGTGCCGCGGCCAGTCTGATGTCATCTTCCAAGTGGGCGTTGGAAGAAATCCCACCCTTGAAGTGCCGTCGCCATGGGCTTAGCTGGATCAAAACGCAGAGCCCATTGGAGTGTAGATTTTTGAACGGTTCTTTCAACTTGTAGTAAACTATAGTAAACAAAAGTAGTAAACTTTGGTGCTACTTTCCTATCCAGGATAGAGTCCACCAATGCCCTTGTGATTGGCAGGCCATCTTTCACTCGGAAAACTTACAACTTTGGTCCACCCTTCGTCCTCCTGACTTGTTTGGCTGCTAGGAAGATTGCTGCGGCTGGTGTGGTAATTGGAGTCGGGGAGTGCCTAGGTGACCATAGCTGTTCGCACTCTTTCAGAATCCTCGCAGACTGGGAACAAGATTGGGACCAGGGCAAACCCACTCAAAATCGAGATATTTGGTGCATTAAACTACCCATCTCCCGCTGATAAAGTAGCTGTGTTTGCAGTAGCTGAGCGGCTGTGTGAAACTGAGACCAAAGGTGAGTAAACATTCTCTTGTAGACTGTATTGGGATGTTCACTGGGGGCCATGAGTCTTTGACAGCCACACAAAAGCTGACTTGATCCACAGCTATTTTAAGTGCCGCTGTGGCAGGTGTCCAGAACAGGGCACTATCGCCTTTGCTTTTGCGTAAAGGATGCAGTTCACAGCTTGGCACAGGGGTCAAAACCGACGGACTGATGTTATGAGATTAGCACTTGCCTGCTTGTAGATAGCTTGTTCCAGATACTTGTTAAGCACAGGAAAATGTACGCATAGTGGTGTGATTACATAATAGAATACATCCAAAGTAGCAGGAACTGATGGGATAGATTGCGTGTGAAGCGGATGCAACAAATGGAATGAATGGTCAAGGTGGTCTTTGGACAAATTACCCCGTGCACTGCTCCGGAGTTCTTCATCCACGATGCAGGAAGTGTCCGGTACCCGAGATTCAGTGTTGAGTTTCGAGCATCATCTGCGTGGTCCTTTTAAGGTTCAGGTCTTTTCACTGCAACACAGATCCTGTCTTTTCCAAACCTGTCCGTCTTTCTTTCGGGCGAAGTTTGAGGTGCTCATTGTTGGTCCTGACAGCCGCACAGATGATGCCGAAGTGGTGGAAGGAATGGCAGACGACTCAGAAATCTCAGATTCTCCGAGTCCAACGGAACTCCAGAGGCTTCACACCTTTTGTCGTCATCCGATTGCAGTGAGATGTTTTTTTTCTTTTTGAATGCTTTAGTTGCTGAACTCGCTTCTTGAACTGACCTTCCTGCGCTTAGCCTGGACGCCCCTTTTCCTTGGCGATCTTCGGCACGGAGCTCTCAATCTTTGACCGAGTGCGATTGGCTGGACTGCCCAGTGATCTAGAGCACCACCTAAAGTACACCAAAGCTTTTCAAATGGTCTCAGACTTGCACCAGAGAGTGCCAACTGAGTGTTCTGTGGGTATTAAGCTAAACTTCCCAAATCTCTAGAAACCATATCATGAAGGCTTAAGCTTAGAGGCTTAGGCTTGAGCTTCCACCCGACGAGGGTCCCCTAATTGAGCAAAAAACATCTAAAACCAATGAGTCGTTTTTTCGGATGAGAACGCCCAGTTTTGGCATGGCAGTTCTATCGAGGTGAACAACTCGCAGCCATGTGGAGTTCCTGGTGCCGAGGCAAATTGGGTTGTGGAGCTCCTGTGTTTTGGTTTTTGGTTCGGATAATTTCCAGTTGCAGATTCCCGCTCAGCAACCACTTGAGATTGGAAGACTGCTGCAATTGCTTCAACCACAAAAATGCCAGACATGTGCAAACACACACAATGAACTTGGGAACTTCGCTGATTTTGTACTTTGCGAGGTCTTTGCAGAGGAGGTACAAAGCAGGAGTGTCCTCGCAGGGTGGTCCTGGCCAAGCTTCATCGATTGCGCAGCTGAATCAAACTGAAGCAACCTCCAATCAAACTGACAGTGGCAGTCTGACAGGCGCCGGCATTTAGGGAATGAATCCTTCAGCCTGTGGGCCAATGTGACCCTCAAAGCATCTGGTGCATTCCGGCTTTGTCCGAGACCAAGATCACGAAAGGTAGCTTCAGCTACCTTGATTCTATTCATGGCCCCCCTCCCTTCATCATCATCATTATCATCATCAGCATGTTTCATCATTGTCATTAGTAATTAATCATCATTTCATTTTCCTCCTCGGCTCGTCTGCACTTTACTAGATTTGCCAGGGCATTTGTTTTGGGACCACTTTTTGGGGATATTACTCACACAGCATGGCTCACGCTTTCCGACTTAGGTTTCATCATCGTCACCATCGTCATCATCGTCATCATCTTCCTTTCGCTACGCCATCTGTGACGAAAGAGGTGGCGTTGACCCCTAACTGCGTACTTCGTACCGCGTACGGTCACTCAATAGAGCTGCAGGGCCAGTTGCTCAGAAGATATGTTCGCTTGGTCTAACTGCTTTGCCCTGATAAATAAATTTATGGAGCATTCCAAAATTACAAAAGGCACGGACATGTGTGGTCATCTATACTGTCCTCCACGGCAGGCAGGCACAGATTCTATCCGGCCGTGCTCTCGACACGAATTGCCTGATCAGATCATCCAGCAGCGGCTCAGCAACAGCCCAAAGGTCAGGGTGGCACTTCAAGTGTTCCAAGAGGCTTGGTGGGTGCATATCACACAGCACGCAGCGGAACACCACATGTTGGCACATGTCAGACTGCTCCAGCAGCAAACCGATGTCTACACGATCGGGAAGCTAAGTATCCTGGCCATGGCTTGCCAGGACTGAAGGCGTGGCGCAAGTTCGTCATCATCTGGTCCCTGGTGAGGAGGGCCAGCGAGCCAGTCGCAGCTCAAGAGGCACCATTGCACAAGGTGGCGCCGCCGTCAGCACCGCCCAGCAGCCATAGTAGGCAGCAGTTCCTCAGTACCATCTCAGGAAGATAAGTCACAGTCTCAGGGGGGCGCGTCGTCGTCCAGAAGATGCCGACTGATTCGTCCCAGATGGCTGTCCTAGAGTGGCCTTCTTGAGAGTCTTCACCTAAAGGGAAACCGCAATCACAGTGAAAGGAATGCCATCCACCTCCACGGTTTGGTTCGTGACGTGCGAGATGAATACAGGTGAGGTCCATGGCAGTTTCAAGGCCTTCAAGGTCAAGAAAGATGTATGACACTGGGCGCATTGTAAGTGTCCAGGAACCTGATCTTGTAGAGGTGGAACCGTGGTGCGCTGATGACGGTGCGTGCTCATGTGTTGATGTGGCCCAGCCGCTGTGGCAAACTGGCAGCGGCGTGTGGTGCGCGTGAACTGGGCCTGAGTCAGTGTGGCAGCAGTGGATGTTGTTCACGGTGTTTCCTGTCACCCAAAGCAAGGCCAGTTGCTTCCTAACAGCGAAAGTGCGAGTCTTGGAACGAAACTCTTTCTTGCAGTAGGACAGTAGGAGCAGGGGGACTGTACTCTGGCGCTGGTGATGTTCCGTAGGACCTCATTGATCACGCGCGCTCACTTGCTATGTGCTGCCAGAAGCCACGGGGCTGAGATTGCCATCTTCCCTCAGCCACAGGTCACCTGAGTCATAGATGCCCAGAAGGCCCGTCTATGCTGCTGAAACGGCGCCTTGCTGAGTTCGAGGCAGGGGCATGAAGGAGATTGGCTGTGGTGTCTGAGGTTATGCCAGCTGAGCACGGTACACCAGAGTGTCTACAAGTAGGTCGTCCATCGAGAGTGTCATGCGCAATGCTGATGGAAGGACCCTGCGTCGCTGCAATCCCACGCACTTGGACCAAATCAATGCTGTCGTAGGATGTGATAATATTTGCCGCATGCATGTGGTACAGACCTGACCGGCCTCCGCCCACTGTTCGGGATCATCAAACTCTAGTCCTCCGCCCAACATGAATTCATTCAAGACCTGTGCGTAGACGATCCACCTTGGATTGCGCAAGAATGTCATTTGGGTTGCAATTGTGATTGTCTCGCCTCCCAACGTGTCAGTTGAGATTGCAGTCGATGATGCAGAGCGCTGATAGGGTGCTCCAAGCCATGCAGGTGCGTGTCAAAAAGGAGTGGTGACCCACCACCAAGTTGTCGAAGTTGCTTCATCGTCTGTTTTTTTGGAACAGAATGAGGGTTGTGGAGTTGACGCCAACTGCTTCAATCCCATATAAGGAGACGGGAAGGTGCTTCTAGATCATGGTGATGCGGTTGCCCCTGTCGAACCACGGTAGCGTTTGTCGAAATCTGCGGGCGCGCGCCGGCAACCTGTGCTGCGTGGTCGGTTTCAACGTGTTGCGAGAAATCTGAGCGGCCTTTCAATACGTAGGCTAAGTAAACCACTTAGGCTATCCCTGATATTCTTACCAAATAATAACGAATCCAAAAAGCGAAAAAGCAAATGAAAAAGCCAAAGCAATAAAAGCAAATCAAAAAGCAGAAAACAAATTGAAACACAAAAACGAAAAAACGCTACGCAAAAAAGCGAAAACCGCAACATGAAAAAAGCAAAAGCGAAAAAACAATGAAAAAAGCAAGTAGAAAAGCAAAAAGCGAAAAAAGCGAAAAAAACAAGGAACAACGCATTGAAAAAAACAAAGAGCGAAACAAAAGCAAACAAAAAGCGAAAAAAGCCACAAAAAGCGAAACACACTTTTTTGCTTTTTGGATTTGCTTTTTTGTTGCTTGTGCTTTTCATTTGCTTTATTTTTTGCGTTTTGGATTTTTTTTGCTGTTGCTTTTTGTAGCTGCTTTTTTTGCTTTCTTTTTTCATTTTCACTATTTTCAAGATTCACAGAGCTAGCCTGGGTCCGGCGAACATAAACGCAGGAGAGTTTGATGAGCTTGACTGGGCGGTTTGCCTTTTTGGCTTGAGGATCATTGCCACGAAGGTGGCCCAAAAAACCTCTCCAAAGCGTAGGCAGAAGTGGCCGAGTCCAGCGAAGCCACACCAGGTCCTAGCAAGCTTAGCTTTGCTATACGGAGACGTGCGCCCAGGCACCGACCTGCATTTCTAGCTTCGCCCGGGCTCATGTGGATTCGTCAAAAGACGCAAAGAACACAGGGAAAAGGATCAGAAATGGCCACTGATGAAAAAGTAGCTTCCAAACATCTAGAAATTAAAGCGTTGAGAATGGATACAAGCTTAGAAGATAAATTTTGGTTGAGCATCACTAGCATCAGCAGAGTCTCAGCTGGAAAGATGCAAACCATTTGGTGTATGAGTAGGCACAATTTTTTTGCAAAATGTATGTAGTTTATGAACAATGCTGTTGGTACTCTGGTGATGCCAATGGTGATCGACGCAACTTCTACCTCAGAATGTCCTCTCCTCTGAGCATATGTGCTTCTCTAGAGATAAACCTTTATAGTAGCAATTTTTATCATTTTCCTTATGCTCTTGACTTTTTTGAAATAAATACGCACGCCCGGGTGATTTTACAAATGCTGGCTTTGGCCGACATTTCTAGCATCGCTGCAAAGTGTATGTAATTTATGAACAATGCTGCTGGTTCTCTGGTGATGCCCATGGTGCTACCTCAGAACATCCTCTCTTCTCAGCATTTTTCTTCTCTAGAGAGAAACATTTATAGTAGCAATTTTTGAGGATTTTCCTTGTGTTTTTGACGTTTTTGGAAATAAATACGCACGCCCGAGTGATGTTACAGATGCTGGTTTTGGCCGACATTTCTAGCATCGCTGCAAAATGTATGTAGTTTGAGCAATGCTGCTGGTACTCTGATGATGCCAATGGTGCTCGACACCACTGCTACCTCAGAACATCCTCTCTTCTCAGCATATGTGCGTCTCTAGAGATAAACCTTTATAGTAGCAATGTTTGATCATTTTCCTCCTGTCTTTCACGTTTTGAAATAAATACACACGTCCTGGTGATGTTTAAAATTCTGGTTTTGGCCGACGTTTCTATTCTAGCGCCGCCTGGGCTTACATGGTTTCTTCAAATATTTAGGACTTAGTAGTACAAAGGCCTAAGAAAAATGTATACTTGAGCATTTCCTAGGCTAAATCCTGATAACTTTAGGCTCGAACAATTTCAATAAATACAGGTTAGACCACAGGAGCGGAAGCGCGATGGAGAAAAACGTGTTGTTGGTGGTGTGAGGTATGGGACGGTTTGAGAGACTCTTTGAATGTAGGATGGATTTGGTTTGACCTTTGCGGTCAAAGGCCTGAATCCAAAAACAGTTGACATCCTACTTGGCTGGCACCGGCTCGCACTGTAACGCCGGCTTTCACACAAAGCAGACGTATTGCCTCCCATGTCCCTCTGGCTGGCTGGGAGATAGGCAAACTGTGGCAAAACCCATCAAGGATCATGTAGATGGCCCTTGTGGCCAGGGATTTGGGGTTCTTGCTATGGGGAGTGCTCCTGTAGGTCAAAATGTCCACATGCAAAATCAGGTGGTAGACCAAAAAAACCTTGAGGTCAATGCCAATGTGCCACCGAAGAACGCAAAGAAAAAGAGATGCACGCCCAAGATGAACTGCAAGTAGTTGGGCGTAGTCCCGGGAACCGAAGGAGTCAAGATCCAACGTGATGTACTTTGGGATGCCCATGAGGTGCAAAAACACGTGAGCGCACCAACCCCTCAGCAATGTGGGCATGGGGTCTGAGCACTAGTGGCCCTGATCTTCATCATCATCGTCATCGTCATCATCCTCATCACCACCGTCATCATCATTGGATCATCATCGTTTTACCATCATCATCATCATCATCATCATTGTCACTGTCACTGTCACCATCATCATCATCGTCATCGTCAGCCGGACAGTTCTCCCTTTGCCAGATGATGGTCAAGTTTTTTGTTTGTGCTAATTTCCTTAAGCCCTACACAATAGGTTGTAAACTAGCTTCCTGAGAAAATGAAAGCAGGCTTGAAATACAAAGCGCTTCAGAGCGCGGAACGAAGTTTCAATGATTTTTACTTCCTGTGCGGTAAGAGTAATAAATAGGTTTGTATAGCGATGTATCTACAGTATATTTGATCTCTTCGTTCTTTGACCCGAGGTTGGTGCCAGGGTGCTCGGCCTGATGGCAGCCGTCTGCAGTGTGAGCGTGGAGAGGAGAAGTTGTAGCCTTTGAGTATAGCCTCTGAGTATAGACATGAATCATGTTGTGTCACTCATACAACATAACAACGTCTGTAGGGTGTCCAAATGTTGGATGGTTCAAAGTCTGCGAAAAGCAGGGGAGTTGAAGATAAGTGGAGCTTGTTGAAGAAGCAGGCGGTCAATTTTCCTTTCAGTCTAACAGGACTTCCGCGTGGAAGCTGCCAGAGTAAACATTCGAGGCAAGCAATGGGAACATCAAGTCACCCGAAATCATTTGAACAGTGAGACAGAATGACAGGGCCATGTGTACATTATGAATCGAATTTATTTGTTGGAGATTTCTTAGATCCGAGATCAAAGAAGTGGCCTGAGTTTTGAATTTGGCACGTGTTTGTCAAGTGGCTTGTTTCATTGAGCAGCATTGATCAGCAGTTGTTTGTTTGTTTTTCCTCGTCCGCAAGGCCCTATTCAATATGCCGGTACCATCAAGATAGGAGGATCTGAGGAGTCGCAAGTTGTTCAGCAGTGAGAAATCGGTACTTTAGGTTTGTACACTCATATATGTCCTTTCCTTCGCGTTTGGGACCTGACAGTTGCAGTTTCGGCCTTGATCACAAAGTCATCACCCGATCTCTTGCACAGTGGGGCCCCATTTCTCATCAGCAACCACTTACTCATGTCGCTCTGATTTGCTCTGATGCGCTTGTTTACACCGTTCGGAATGGGTTTGGTGAACAAAGTCCTGCACCTTCTGCGGAGCAAACACTTGCAACCAACTTCTCTTTTCGGATAGCTGGAAGCAGCAAGGGGTTCAGCAGGGGTTCAGTAGAAAGCTTCATTCATGGTTCATTCGTGATGTTCCCAAAAGGTATCTGTAAGTACTTTTTGGATCTTTTTGGATTCGAGGACTTTTCACCGATGCAATTTACACAAAACCCCAATTCAATCCAAAGCTCTGAAGCATGGAATCCTCAACATCGTCTACTTTAAACAGCTAAGAACAGGAGTTCCCCAGTCTGAATTGCTTCACCTTTGAAGTTCGGCTTTGAGAGCTGCTTGCGAGATGTCCTGAACCTGATCGTCACCTCCCCGCCGTCTTCAGGTAAACTCCACTCTGCCAGGTTGGTTTGTTGGTGGTGGCCCAGTGGTGGAAATATCTCTTGGATCGTGTCACATCGTGTCACTGTTTGTTGGGCGAATCGATCTTTTTTGCCTAAGAGTTTTTTTCTTTGTCAAGACATTTGCAAACAAATGTTTTAGCTCACTTTCCTGCTTCCAGGAGATCACCGTCCGGGGTGGAGAGATGGCGGGCTTCAGTCGATCCGGCATGGAACACCTTCCCCATTGGACTTTGATGTCTACACCGGCAGACAAGGGGGTACCGGGTACCTTGGATTGGCATTGAGTGAAGGTTCCGACCTGAAGCAGTTTGCAGAACCCAGTTGCATGTGCTTCGGCCACAAGTTGCACGCAACACATTAGCCTGGCTAACGGCTAACGCTTCCGCCAGGTTCCAGCGATCGGATTCGATTAGTAGACGCTGCAACGGTGCAGTGTGGAAGTGATGAAGCCGAGGCTGGTGGGTTTCATTTGACTCGAGAGCACACACTGAGAAGTATTTGTATATATATATATATGTTATGTTTTTTGCACTCATTTATATACGTACGCGTTTGTTACATAAACTTTACATGCAAAACAACTAAGCATGTGTATATGTATACACACACATATGTATCGATCCCCCAAACATAATGAATCTATGCAAACCCTGTATGTCACCAGATAAAGCCATTTGTGTCAATCAGGGCTGTTGACAATGGTTGGAGCAGTGGGCACCTGGCCAAGTCATTGACTCCAAGCAGAATTGACAATTCCGACATAAATTATATAAATTATATAAGATGTTTTGATTGCTGGTCAACAACGCTAGCAAACTAACCAAGTCTAATCTTCAACTAAGGACACATGCAATTTCTGAGGCGCTATCATTTCGCTACAGAAGCCTATTTTGTTCGTCCAAAAAGAACTGTAGCAAATGTTTGGAATTGATTTTTGAAGCACAAGGATTCCGAATGCTGTTTTCCGTTTCGCATAAAAAGGATAACCGTCCATCACAAGGTGTCCCTTCCACTTTCCGAAGAGATTGCTTCGATTGGGTTTCAAGTGCATACTTTTGCAAGAGTCTTCTGTTGAAGCCTCCTCTCCAGGAAAGACAGAAGTCAAGGTGTTTCTTCCTAACCTTTCTTGTAGTGGGGGTGTAGCTTATCCAAAAACATCATATCATATTGCATCCTGTCACTTCAGGTCCCACTTGTTTAGAATGATATATAGTTTTTCCTTCTTGTTGATGTTGATCAAGAGACCTTTATTTGAGCCTAAATTCCGAGTGAATGCCTGAAGACTGAAGACAACCTGTGGACGGCCTGACCCAGAGAGTATTTTTTTCACAGAGCACAGAGAGCGTTTCAGAATTGCCAGTACTTCTCGAGCAACATCGATGTGCAGAAAGAGTTTCTGCCGGGCGGTCAGAAAGAGCTTAGGTTCTTGGAAGTTAAAAGATGATGTCTGATCGCTTTTTGTCTTGAAGCGAACCAGCTTGAGAAGGGCTGGTTGTCGCTTGCAGAAAATGTCCATCCAAGGGCAAGTAGGACAATTGGATTTGCCAGAGAGAGAAGTTTGGCCTAGTTACTTCTCCCACAAACAGAAATCAGGCCGAGTGGCCCGCCACACCGCATTACTGCGGATTCAGTGACATGGACAATGGTCAAGGTGCGGATGACAACGTTAAGACAGTTGATTCCAAGCTTTTTTTAGAGCAAAGACTGAGCAACTCTCACGTTAATTGCAAATCTTCGAGTATCATGTGCTGCTTGTTTCAATGAGGTCATGAGTCATGCATGGATGTGTGAATGGAAGTAAAATTTCTCAGGCGGACACAATGATAGGGAGGGTAGCCTATTTTACCAAAGCCAGCCTATAGTAGGCTGAAGTTCTGTTTAAGCCAACAAAGTTAGTTTTAGAAGTAAACAGATTTTGGAAGGGTGAACCCATAACCTGCTGGGAGAGGGCGAAAACATTGGTGGACGAAACTATATGAGGGCCCTTGTGATACAAGTGATGCCGCAGCAGTTCCGTTGTGTCGTCATTTGGACATGATTGCAATTTTTGCATCATAAACTTTGCATGATGGCATCTTTTGGACTGCTATGGCAAATTTGTTGGTTCCCATATGAGAACATGTGACTCACAGGGATTTAGATGCAGAGAGTCGAAGACAAACCCTGAGGCCGCATCTCGGTTGGTGCCCTTTTGTGTTGTGTGTTGGGCAACTCCGAAAAGCAGATTCTGGGGATAAGACCTGGACAAAGCAGGGCATAGCAGATGCATACTCGAACATTTTAAATGAATCTTGCGAGCTGGTTCTTGAGATGAATTGTCAATGTGTTTCACAGACCTAGATGCAGAGAGCCGAAGAAAAACTTTTGAAAACTCGGAATTCTATATAATACGCATCCATGTCAGGCATTGGTTTTGAGGCTAGTGTTCTCGAGACGATTTGTCGATTTGTTTCCCAGAGCTGGAATGCCATGGGTACTTCAGTTTTTGTTGTGCCGGCTTTCCTGCCATGCTTTGGGTTTTACTTGAACGACAATAGATGTGCAGTGGAAGGGAGTGTGAACATGTTCTTTTTGGGAGGTCCGAAGCAGCCAGCTCTTGCGGGTGTGCTGGTGCGGAGCGCCGGAGGGTTGTCCGGAAACCTGGAACACAAGGATTGTTTTTAATAGCTTCTTGTTACTAGTAGTAAGGCACCTGTTACTACTAGTAAGGCACTTGTTCCTAGTAGCTTATTGTTTTTGGATGCAATGTGGTTGGACAATTTTTCAGTCAGTTAGTCGGCAACATTTCCGATTTGCCTGTCCTAAGAGCCTCAGAGAGGCTGCTGAAAAGCCTTCACACAAATTTTCGAAAGGTTTCCCTGGAGCAAAGCCACAAAAGATGTTTGGGATAGTTTGCCCAGTTCATTGCTTCTACTGTATCAAGCCTTGCGAAACACTGCCACCACTGAAAGTGGCAAAGGCCGCGATGGAGAAGACTTTTTAGCCGAAGCCTGAGCAGAAACATTTCGGATTTTTTGCTGCCTTGACCCACAAATACTGGGTTTAGCAACTGCTGTAGCCAGGGCGTCTGTTTGCAAGCCAAAGCATAGCTTGTGCAGTCTATTGGTTCCGACAAGTTTGAAACTGCTTTGGTGTGCTTATTCAACACGTCTGACGTGCCAGCTGACAATTTCTTGGCGTCTTGTGCAAGTAATTGACTTATTGATTGTTGTCGCGGCTCAGATCAATGCTGCGCTCATCATGCCTCTGGGACCTAGAACTGACCCTCCACAGGTGTTCCAGGCGCTTGTCCGCTGGAACGTTGATGCTAGTTGAGTTGCCGTTGCATTGAACATGCCTTCAGTTGCTACAGACGGTCTGATTTGTCAGTCAAGTAGACTGAAGGCTTAGCACTTGTTTTGTCAACTCTTGCCATACCTTCAGAGAGTGTTGGCCCTTTAGCACACATACAATGCCTGGTTCGCAGTAGACTCTTGGCAGAACTTTTTCCTTCTCTTGGCTCAAGTTGAAGTACGACCGCACCGTGCAAAGTGCTTTCTCAAAGAAACCATGGCGCTAAAAAGGGCGTTGGCCATTGCTTTGTTGGCCGTCTCTTGGGCTCTTGATGCCATGAAAGACGTGGCTCGGAGAGAATAATTCAGGAGAACTCAGGACTGAGGAGGGAGTTGGAGCAAGGACTACTTGTACGTGGGGTGGCTATATTGCTCAAGAAATTCAATAGTGGACGGAGACAGTCGCCCTCGATACACGAGATACACAAGTTGATTTTGACACGAGGCACTGGATGCGTAGGCCTTCCAAAGACAAAGATATTCAGGGCTTGTTAGTTGTAGCAGCTTCTATGAATCATTTGCAGCAGCTACTGTACAGAGAATCTTTCATTGGTGTGTGGGCATGTTGGTGCATTTGTGGATTTGTGTGTGAATGCATGCATGGCACGCGTTCTCCAGTGTGCTCAGAGTGTATGGTGTGGTGTGGTGTGGACGGGTGTTGGGTGTTTAACATCAAGGTATTTGCCACACATGATGAGTAGACGCTCAAAGCAGAGTATTTTGCAACAAACTTCAACTATATTGACTTCTCGTTGTAGACTTCACCTAGGATGATGAGTGTGCTGCTGACGGCTGTGCTTTGAATGCCTTGCAGCTCCGCAGCGGCCATGAGGCGGTTTTTACAGTGCTGTTTCAAACCAAAGTAGTCAGTCAGTTGAAAGAAGTTGCTGCAGGTCGCTCGAGAAGAAGAAGGGTGCCATGACATAACTCCTGGCTACAGCCTCAGTGCCAAACAGTTTCGGCACCAAAGTGTTGTAGAGCGAGCAGGTGGTGAGAATATGGAATGATTTACAACAACCTCAACTAGGGCTGTGGCTAAAACATGGTATCGGCGCCTGTAAGCGGTCACCTGTATTCACACCGCTTCGCGGTCGAAGCCGCCCGCACAGAGTAAAGGGAAAACAGACACACGCAGACAGAGACATCCATCCATACATTGACATGCATACATACATCCAGACATACATGGGAAAAGTGTGTCATTAGCACCCTACCGGCTCGGCAGCAACCTGCGCTCGCGGAGCCTCGGAGCCGGGAGGAAATGTTCACCGGGCTCAAGCGTGAAGAAGCGCTTCGCTATGGCCCTATCTAATCACCAGCCTTTTCACTCGGTCTCGGTCTGTCTGTCTCGGTCTGTCTGACTCGGTCTGTCTGTCTGTCTCGGTCTGTCTCGGTCTTGGCCTGTCTCGGCCTCGGTCTGTCCAGTCTGTCTCGGTCGGTCTGTCTTGCTATCTGTCTCGGTCCGTCTGTCTTGAAGCGTTTGTCTCGGTCTGCCCATCTCGGTCTGTCAGTCTGTGTCTCGCTCGAGCAGGTCACACGGGCGAACACGCCCACGATGTCAATAGTGCAGTGTCCCCCGGGCTGCGCATATGACAGCGATGTCGATAATGCAATGTCCCCCGGCCGGCATAACCGGCATCGGCAAGGTGTAGTCCAAAAACATATCAACCATCGTCCAAATACGGGGCACCCTCTAGCAGATTTCTTCCGATTGCTGTTGCCCCGAGCCTCCACTACGCCCTCGGCACCTTCGGCGCGGGCACCGTGTTTTCATCTCAATCTTTACAACTCATTTTTCCAGTTTTTCATGTCACAGGTGTTTCTGCGCCAAACACGGTAAGGGGTACCGAGAAATTTTGGTGTTTTCATGATCGTATCGCAGTCATCAGCGTAGGGGGCCCGTACCCCCGTTTTGCGTACATCGGCTTCATGATTTCATGATTGCAGACCACCATGATTACCCACGATTGACCGGATTAGCGCCTCCCCCATCTGGCAACGCGCGTGTGTATGTAGCGTCGTCTTATCTTGGAAGCGCATCAAACGAAGGTCATCATCCTGGCGCAGAACTCCCCCATCCCCGCAGATGGGAGGCAACATCATAGTTCCCATTGCCGCGGCCCGAAAATGCAAGAACCAGGTAAATCGCACGGCCGCTTGTGGGCGCCAACATCTAAAACATGCGTTTGTACCTGCAATTACTTTTTTTTTTGGGGCAAGTTGGATGGATTTGAAGATTTGTGTTGTGTAAACTACATGCGGTTTTACATGTGCTCAGACAAATGAAGAGTGTGCCTGTGTGTTGTAGAGGCTGATCATTGCATGGCTTGTCTGAGGTGAAGGCGGCGCGTGCTGGGAGGCTTGTATTTTCGCTGTGTGTGTATATATATAATTAATGAATTCATTCGATAGCTAGCATAAAAGGCAAATCTTTCAGTTTTCTCAAGCCCAGGCAATCATGTGGGCCAAAAACGTTGGTATGCCGAAGCATCCCAACTGGCATCGTGGTCGCGCCAACCAAATGAGCGAGAATAAATGAGAATCAACTTTCACTTTGTTGTGACCTTTGCTCCCCTACTTGACGACTGCAAGACGATAAATCATGACGAGAGCGCGCGCACACTCGAGATAATGCGTACTGAACTGAATGCCACACGCCACATGCCACAACAAGCCAGGATAAAGGTGAAAGGTACAGGTATGAGCCTGAAAGTCTTCACCTTTCCATAGTCACGAACTTGAAAAAGTTGGACGAGAAATCGATCGACGAGCGCTTTTCTGCCAATGGTGAACCGCTGCGATGGCTGAACAATTCCAGTTAAGAACGGGGGGGGCCAAGGAGGATATGAAAGCCAGAGCTCTGCAGGTACACACAGTTGGAGTGTCTTTGTTAGCGCCGGTCTCATCAGCGCCCGCGGCGCCCCCTGCTTACATCTAGATCCAACGTGTGCAAATCAACGGATCAATCAACGAATTCCCTGTGATTCCAAGGGTTTCACACGTACGCTCCCCACGTGGGGGGGGCCAAAAATAGAGGCAAACAAATGTGCATGTGCGCGCGCAAAGAAGACAAGAAATCAAGATATGAGAAGGAGACAAGACAAGACCAGTGTGTGTGTGGTTGCGATGATGAAGGGGAAACCAATGAACCAGACCTCATTATCAAGACTTGGGCAGCCTGAAACCGAAGTACATGCGCGCGGACACCTAAGGGCCGAACTGGTGTGCGCGCAAAAGAAAGAAAGGAATGAGATGATGATGACAGGACATGAAGGCAGAGAAGACATGAAAAGGAAAAAAGAAGCGTGTGTGAAAGGGGAAGGATGAAGGGGGGAACCAAATGGAGGGGCCGCCAACAATGAAGCCAAACCTCATTAAAGCGAACCTATGTAAACCTGAGTTTGGTATGTATGACCTGTGTGTGCGCCTAAGGTTGGGACAGACCCCACTGAGTCTTGAACAAGCTTTGGCCGCTGGTGGCATAAGCCTACTCACGTCCGCTTCGGACACCTCATGGCGTGCCGCTTGCTCGTTTTCAATAATTCATCAGGTCTTGGCGTAGCTATGGCGCAGGCCTACTCCGTCCGCTCTGGGCACGTGCGTTCCCAGGGGAACATGGACACCCATTCAACGGGGCCACAGGGGACACTCCTCGGCACACCCTGGGCTGGCTTGAAGCCAGAAACACTTGAGATAATGCGAGTTCAACTGAATGCCACATGCCACGCCCACCTAGGTATGAGCGCCTAATACGCCAGATGAAAGGTAAAAGGTATGTCTTCACCTTCCCATAGTCACGAACTTGAAAAAGTTGGACGAGAAATCGATCGACGAGCGCTTTTCTGCCAATGGTGAACGGCTGCAATGGCTGGAGAATTGTTCTAGTTAAGAACGGGGCCAAGTAGGAAATGAAAGTCAAGAGCTCTGCAGGTACACAGTTGGACGTCTCCAACTGTATCACAGGTGACTGATGAGTGTCTTTGTCAGCGCCGGTCTCACCAGCACCCCCGGTGCCCCCTGCTTACATCTAAATTCAAAGTGTACAAATCAACGGGTCAATCAACGGAATCGCTGTGATTCCAAGGGTTTCACACACTTATGGATATGCGTGCTGACTTGACAGCGGTGCCACACGCCAGCCTAAGAAACCCAAATCCTGAAAGGTCCAGGAAAGTCCTAAAGAACCTGGGGGTCTTCAAGAGGAAGTGAGGCCCAAAGCGCAAGCGCCAAATCGACGAGTTCGGATCGACAAAATGACGGCGTGCGTGCGCATCTGCAGAACTCACTAGCACTTATTTATTGGAAGATGAGGGCGACAGCTTGGAAACATCACACCAAAGCAGGTACGTCACGGTGATCAGCCGTGATATCCGCATGTACTGTGGCCGCTTCGTTGGACCATCGCTCCCAGCGCATGGATGGTCCCCCTGCTTAAAACAAAACAATTCAAAAGAATCCCTGTGACTACAAGGGGCACACACACACGCCTCCCCGAGGGGAGGCGTAAAGCTAAGGTGAGGGCAAATGTGCACGTGTGCGCGCGCAAGAGACAAAAGAATGAGGACATGACAGGAGGACGAGACGGGACACACCCGATGAAGCCCACCTCATTGTAAAGACCTGGGCGACCTGAAACCTGTGTTTAAATGTATGTAGAAGTGCGCGTACACACTGAGGCCGGGACCAATGTGCGCGCAAACGACGAAAAGGGTGAGATGACCAGACATGAAGACAGGAGGACATGAAAGAAAAGAGGAAACAAAAGTGTGTGAAGGGGAAGGGATGAAAGGGGAACCAAATGGAGGGGACAAGAACCGATGAAACCAGGCCTCATTAGAAGCGCCTAGGGACCTGCCTCGTTTGAATGTAAGCGCTGTGTGTGCACCTGAGAGTGGGACAGGTTCCAACGAATCTCAAAAGTACTTCGGTCGCTCACCACGTTGAGGCGTTAAGCCAGCTTAGACCGCTGCGGTCACGTAAAGGCGTGAGCCAACTTGGAATTCAATAATCCGACAAGTCTTGGCAAATAACTTTGGCATGAGCCTCCTGCTGTCCGCTCCGGACACCTACGTTCCCAAAGCCGGGGAACATGGACAAACCCCCGTTCGACGGGTCCACGGGAGGCACTCTATGGGCTCATCCCGGGCTCTCACTAGGAGAGACACACTTATGGATATGCGTACTGACTTGACAGCGGTGCCCCACGCCAGCCTAAGAAACCCAAATCCTGAAAGGTCCAGGAAAGTCCTAAAGAACCTGGGGGTCTTCAAGAGGAAGTGAGGCCCAAAGCGCAAGCGCCAAATCGACGAGTTCGGATCGACAAAGTGACGGCGTGCGCGCGCATCTGCAGAACTCACTAGCACTTTATTGGAAGATGAGGGTGACAGCTTGGAAACATCACACCAAAGCAGGTACGTCACGGTGATCAGCCGTGATATCCGCATGTACTGTGGCCGCTTCGTAGGACCACCGCTCACAGCACATGGATGGTCCCCCTGCTTTAAAAACAAAATTCAAAAGAATCCCTGTGACTAGAAGGGGCGCACACACACACACGCAGGCTCTCACACACTTAGGATAGGGTGTACTGAACTGAAAGCGGCGCCACACGCCGGCCGAGGGTTCCATTTCCTAAGGGTACATGTACAAACCACTGGATCCTGGAGGTCTTCAAGAGGAAGTAGGGCCCAAAGGGAAAAAGACGAGCGACGAACCGACAAGATGACGTCGTGACGTGCAAGTCTGCGGAGCTCACTAGCACTTTACAAAAGGAAGAAGGGTGGCCACCAGCTGCGTCTTATAATGCGCCCAGGTGCACCAAGCAGGTACGTTTTCACGACAGCTTGGATGGGTCTTCGTTGGCCCATACCATCCAAGTGTCCATGGGCCCCCTGCTCTGACAAAAGCCAACCGAACAAATCCAAAAGGATCCCTATGATTCCAAGGGTTACACACACATGCCTCCCCGAGGGGAGGCATCTCTTGCGCCTAGTAGTAAGGCCAGGAACCCCTAGAAGCACCAAAGTAGCGTCAAAGTAGTAAGGCCAGGAGCCCCTAGTAGCAACCCACACTAAGGTCCTGACGGGAGGGAGGGGTAGGGAGAGAAGAGAGAAAGAAAGAGAAGAAAGGAAAGGGGAAGAAGGTGTTCCCAGCTACGACACACGCGTCCAGGGACACACCAAAGGAAGAGAGGAAAAGGGTTCCCAGCTATGACGAAAGCGTCCAGGGACACCCAAGGAAGAGGGTAAAGAGAGGAAAGAGAGAAGGAAAGAAAGAGAGAGGGAGAGAGAGGGAGAGGAGAGAAAGGAAGGTGTTCCCAGCTACGAACAATCGTCCAGGGACACACCAAAGAAAGAGAGGGGAGATCCTGAGTATTCCATTCAGGAAAACCCCAGAAAGCAAAGAAAGAAAGGGGAAGGGAAGGGGGAGGAGGGGGGACGGGACTAAGCTCGCGACAGGTTCCAAAGAACCTTGAACAGACTTCGGTCGCTGCGACCACGTACGGCTTGCCCAGGGGCTGCCACCTTTGACCGCTACGGTCACGTAAAGGCATGAGCCAACTTGGAATTCCAAAGATGAGACAAAAATCATCGTACGTACGGCCTATAGGCCACCTACGCTCGCTGCGAGCTGCTCTGTATCCGGGCAATGGATACGTTCGACGTGCGCCCGTTCGACGGGTCCACGGGAGGCACTCTGCGGGCTCATCCCGGGTTGGCACGAGGCCAAACACACTTAGGATAGGGTGTACTGAACTGAAAGCGGTGCCACACGCCGGCCTAGGGTTCCATTTCCTAAGGGTACATGTATAAACCACTGGATCCTGGAGGTCTTCAAGAGGAAGTAGGGCCCAAAGGGAAAAAGACGAGCGACGAACCGACAAGATGACGTCGTGACGTGCAAGTCTGCGGAGCTCACTAGCACTTTACAAAAGGAAGAAGGGTGGCCACCAGCTGCGTCTTATAATGCGCCCAGGTGCACCAAGCAGGTACGTTTTCACGACAGCTTGGATGGGTCTTCGTTGGCCCATGCCATCCAAGTGTCCATGGGCCCCCTGCTCTGACAAAAGCCAACCGAACAAATCCAAAAGGATCCCTATGATTCCAAGGGTTACACACACACACACGCGATATGAACTGTACACTAGTCTCGGCGGTGTTGAGATGACTGCTGAGTTGTTCTTGGAACAAGAAAGCTCTTAAGCAGTCAGAAAGCGTTGGTTTTCATGCGCGCCTTTCCTTTCTACAAAGGAAAGGCGCTTAGCGTGATTGTTCTTTTAAAAATGCTGTTCTTAGTATTTTCTTATCTTTCTACAAAGGTTGTGCATCACTTCTTACCCGCTAGTCTTTCCTTAAGAATTCTTGCCGACCTCGTTTTAGACGTTTCTTGTTCTTTAGACAACTCTTATTCTCGGTTTTGTGTTTAGACTTTTCGATGATCTTTTGAGACATACTTAAGCAATTTTCATTTTCTCTTTTGCCTTGAGGTACCCGGGCATGACCGAGGACTCGCCGTTGTCCGAATTTCAGTTCAAAGCCTGGAACACCACGTCGCTTGGCTGCTCTCCCGAGACAAAAGTCGTGATCTTGGGCATTCTCGGGCTTCTCTGCTTTTCTTATCTTCAGGAACAGTCTTACGGTGGACTCTTGAGAACAATCTATTAAATAAGAGAATCTTCGCTCCACTACTCCATTCCACTCCAACCCCCCTCCACTCCACTCTCCACTCTCCACTCTCCACTCCCCACTCCCCACTCCACCACCTCCACCTGCACCTCCACCTCCACCTCCACCTCCACCTCCACCTCACTCCACTCCACTCCACCTCACTCCACTCCACTCCACTCCACTCGCCTAGTTCGCCCCCCTCGCCTCACGACCATATATATATACATATTGTGTTCACCATATTGAATCATCTTAATTTTCTTTGAGCGGAAGAGGTCACATCCGGGGTATCTGGCCATTAATTTCCAAGGTTCCTGACGATGTAAAATTTCGCAATCATTTCTTGCGTTTTGCCCGCGTCCAATGGGATGAGAAGTTCTGCTTTTCACTCACTCCCACTCAACTCACTCCACACAACTCAACTCAACTCCGCTCCACTCCACTCCACTCCATTCACTTAGTTCGCGCCCACAACTCACTCAACTCAACTCCACTCCACTCCATTCCGCTCCACTCCACTCACTCAGTCCGCCTCCCTCAACTCACTCATCAACTGCCTTGTTTCTTCCCAACAGCAGAATGCAGGTTGGGTTTCAATCTGTGGGGCTGGGAGTGGCGCGCAGTTTGTCCACGGTGCTCCAAAACGGGAAGTCCATCCTGGAACCTCACAGTAAAAGTGCGACCCCGCGCAAAGATGTGGGAAAATAAGCACCAACTGATTTCTGTTTTTTCCTTAAACGCTGTGGGGTTCTTACGGTAGTAGTTAAGCGCCGGTGTCTAGTCGAGGTGTCGTGCATCTGTGTCCGACTAGTTCGCTGCTATTTACAATGCATTCATGCCTCTCAAATTCCTCGAAGTGCATCTCCACTCCTCCACTCACTCTCTCCTCCACTCACTCTCTCATCCTCTCACTCGCTCACTCTCTCACTCTCTAACTCTCTCACCCTCTCGCCCTCTCACCCTCTTACTCTCTCACTCTCTCTCACTCTCTCTCTCTCTCACTCTCTCACTCTCTCTCTCTCTCTCACTCTCTCTCTCTTACTCAACTTTCTGTTGCTGCTACACCTCCAGACCTCACACACACTGTTTGTGTATTTGCACGATTGTACACCTGTACATACCATATTGACCTCTATGTTTGGCTCAAGAAAAGGGCGCTCTACATGTTGGTACTTGTAGGCTGTTGGCCTGTAAATTCAGGTTATCAGCCGTATCGCCAAAGAGCGGTACGCGCCATTCTAGCTGTGTCACCTACCCACCCTCGTTCTGCGCACACGTGAGGTGGCATGGCGGATAGGCCCTTCGAACCAATTCGAGATGGCACGGATCGCGAGGTCAAGAGTCGGTGATGCCGATGAGAATGGGTCATATGTACAGACGGAAGTCTTCACCTCAGAGCATGATGAGGATGCATTGGTTGAAGCACATGGGAACGTGTTGCCACCAGCCACATCGACTGGTGCTGTTATCTTGTCTCCCACGAGCCCTGCCTTTGTTCCGTCGAGTACATACAATGATTCGAGACAAGTCATTAACCAAACGGCGAACTTCCACGATCAAAGAATGATCAACGTCAACCTGGACAAGTCCGCTGAAGTCGCACAACTTGCAGAAGCGCGACACAGGGAACTGATGTCCAAGAAAGATGAAGAGGTGAAAAAGACAGTGGAAGCCATTCACCGAGAGGCACACGACCATGTCAAGGAGCAACTCGAGTTACAAGAACGAAGAGCTGCATCTTGGGCTGCAAACGAGCAAGCTAAGATGAATGCACAAGAAGCAGTCATTAAGAATGCTGCGTTGACTGAAGCTCAACTATACAATCACAATTTGACAGAATTACAACAACAAGCGCAGAGTCGTGAATCGCAGCTGAGAGAAGAGTTGAGAACACAAACAGAGCTCATTAGAGAACTTCGAGAGAAGATGGAAACATCCGCTCGAGGGAACTATGAGCCTGCTGGAACGCCGGCTAACCTCAGGACAACCCTTCCAGGTCCAATGGGTTCAAACGAGCTACCTCTTGGTCAACCATATCGACCAATGCAGAAATCAGTGACTGATAGCTCCGGCGAACCCTACCGTGATGCTCTTGCGAGTGGAGCGGTTAATGCTCCGAAGGTAGCTGGAGGTGGTCCTCCAGATCATCCCAGTTCATCAAGTTCGTCTTCATCCGACGACAAGAAGAAGAGCAAGAAAGACAAAAAGAAGAAGAAGAAAGATGACAAGGAAGAGAAGCGTGGCAGATCACCCCGCAAAAAGAACAAAAAGAAAAACAAAAAGGGGTCACCTTCACCGTCCGAGTCACCTTCATCGTCGAGCTCGTTTTTGTGAGGATTCATCCTTTGCCCGGAAGGTTAGGAAGCATTTGAAGAAAATGAAGAAAGAGGATCGTGAACGAGGGCCAAAGAGGCCGAGAAGATCCTCATTCCCAAGTTTCCTACACCTGAAAGGTATAGAGATTGGCGAATTAAAGTTCGGGACAATGTGTCAGCGGCGTCCGCTAAGCCGGACAAGGCCAGGTTATGGCTAGGTAAGGTTTACGAAGACGCCGTGACCACTAAGGACCTGGATGACTCTGAGGGTTTCATCACGCTGGATGCAAAACTTCTTTCAAGTCTCACGAACTGTGCGGAGGGGGACCTCGCTCGCCAACTGAACACATTTAAGGAGACAAAAGAGAAAGCAAAGGAACCGATTAAGGGACGACAAATTTTACTGTTGTTCCATGAGTACTTTGCTACATCCATCAAACACGGTGCTATTTACGATGTTGAAGATCTTATATGTGTTAAGATGGTGAACGAGGACCTGAAAGGTTTTGTCACGCGATGGGAGTCTGTTATTGCGGGGATGCGAACGGAAGTTGACAAGAAATGGCTTGAGGCATATTTTCATCTTGCTGTGAAGAACTTTAAGCCTTTAGCTCATGACCTTGCCATCTACGAACGCGCCTCGGAAGGGAGTGCCGAAAAGACTTATGACTTTTTGATCAAGTCAGCCAAGGCGTACCTGGAAAGGAAACGTTTGGAAAAGATGAGGGATGCCACTAAGCGTAGTCTTGGAGGTAAAGACCCTGCAGCTCCCGTCATTGACCCAAGTGACAAAAAGCCGAAAGGTGTTTGCTATGAGTTTCAGAACAAAGGAAAGTGCAGTAGGCGCGACTGCCCATTCAAGCATGAGAAACCCCGTGAATCCAGCAAAGGGAGGCCCAAAGGTGGTGGAAAGGGTAGATCTTCTTCTTCACGTGGAAGGTCGTTGACTCCGGGATCAAGATCGGAAGTTTGCAAGTTTTGGAAATCTGGTGACTGTCACCGGGGAAAGAATTGTGCTTTCAAACATCCGGATCGTTCTTCTACCCCCGCACCAAGTGACGACCGAAAGAAACGAAAGAAGAAGAAGAAGGAGAAAAGAGAGAAGAAGAAACGAAGTACTTCTCGTGGCTCCAACGGTTCTGGCGGTAGTCAGAAATCCAAAGGTGGGAAAGGTGCTCCTTCTAACCCAGCCGCTGTTTGCCTGCTGCGCACTCTGGTTTTAGCTACTGCGGTCTCATCATCACAGTCTGCTACTATCAGATGCCCGTTGGAAAGCGTGGCCATGGTTGCTACGCCTGCCACCAGTTCTTCCCCATCATCTTCGTCAGGACGGGGAAAAGTGAAGTGCCTTTCTTTTGCTGACAAACCAGAAGTTTTTAAACACGTGGTTCATTGCAATTCTTTAATGTTTCCAGTTGTTGCGCGAAAACAAAGAAAGCATGTCAGTTTCCCAATAGGCCATAAAGGAAACGCTGAAGTTTTGGAAATGGCATCTGAAGATGCATGCATTGCAGCAGAACGTTTGAGCAGAGCTGTTTCAAACGAGTTGAATGGCATCGAGGCACGCTGTTGCTATCTTTGCGATTCGGAAATGGGATGCAAGCATTGTTTTAAGAACCAACAGGTCACAGTGCCTGCAACCGAGATCGCATGGATTGCAGATACTGGCAGTGCGAATGATCTGGTATCTAGGGAAATGGTCAATCGCAACGAAGTGTTCGAATCCTCGAAACCGGTTAGTCTTCTCACAGCTAACGGAGTATTCCAGGCTAATGATCAGGCTAATCTTGATATTCCCTTGTTGGGAATCACTGCAAAACCATACGTACTTGATGATAGTCCGGCAGTGATATCCGTGGGACAATTATGTATTGATCATGATTGGTCGTTCATTTGGCCGTCAAATGATATACCATATTTCAAAAAGCCAAATGGGCAGAGGATCAAGCTTCAAGTGAAAGACTATGTTCCTTATTTACCATCAACCAGTGGTATGGCTATGACTGCTATCGGACACAAGTATGAAGAACATGCTTCCGGGAACGGCAAGTCTTCGTACATTCCGATCCCTACTTCACCTAGTGTAGAGGAAGCACCCCATGAGTCTGCGGAAGCAGAACCCGAAGCAGTCGATGCCAGGTTAGTCCCCGATCCACCAGCGGAAAAGCGTGATCGTGGTGAACAAGCCTTGAGGCGGGAAGCAAAGTCGCTTGCACATTTGTTGACGCATGTTCCTAAGAACCCCTTTTGCGCGACATGTTCAAGGGCTAAGATGACTAAGCCACCATCGTACAAGAAGGGAGGATCCGAAACTGTTGATGCTGACAAATTTGGTGATCACATCACTGCTGATCATCTCATTCTTCGGGATGATGAAGAAGAGGCTATCGATGGTTCAAGAAACGCTCTGGTCATTAAGGACATAGCTACGGACTTCAGATATGTATATCCGTCGGCTAGGAAAACGACTAGAGATTGTGTTCTTGCATTGAAGCACTTCACCCGGGGACGGGATGACATTGGTGTGTTCTACTCAGACAATGCAGAAGAGCTTGTTAAAGCAGCATCAGAATTGAAATGGAGACACGTTACAAGTGTTCCATACATCTCCAAGAGCAATGCTCAAGCAGAGAGAAGTATTCGATCCGTTCTTGATGGAACTCGTATCAATCTTGAACAAGCGGGTTTGCACCATACATACTGGACGCATGCCGCCAGACATTGTTGCATGGCGCACAACATACTCGGTGATCAGGAGGCTCGAACACCATGGCAACTCAGGTTCGATGAGAAGTTCAAGGGACCAATGATTCCTTTTGGAGTGAGGGTTGACTATTGGACCGGACCAAAAACCAAAACCAAAGAAAAATTGAAATTCGATCCTACCTCACTACCAGGAGTATTTTTGGGATATAAAATTCACCCTGAATTCTCATGGAGAAAAGAGTTTCTTGTTCTCCCTCTCAAAGAGGTGATGGACAACAACTTTGATAGCAGTGTGCCATGGGTTGGAACGAACAAACTCGCATTGCCTGACGGAGATTTTGTGTTTCCACTGAAGGACAGGTATAATGCTATCCGTGAGGGTCGCATTCCATGCTACATGATATCGGACGATCCTCCGAAGCCGGAAGATGAGGATGCTAAACCTGTGGAGGAGTTGATTGACAAAGGTCCGATGGAAAGTGGCAAAGCACTTAAAGTCCCTTCGACTGATGGAATGGTTGATCATTCAAAGAAGGATGCGTTTGAGAGTGGGATTTATGATCCCGGTGAAGATGAAGAGGGCAAAGGAGGTTCCTCATCATCCTCATCCGGTAAGCCCAAAGATCCACCCAAGGATCCTTTCGAAGGCGTTCCACCTGAAGACATGGTTGAGGTTGTTGATCCTGTTACAGGTGAGGTGACCTCAATCCCAAAAGAGGGGTCATCATTCTACAGCGCGGGGGGATACAAAACTAGGAAATACAAAGGCACTTCCAAACCACCAGATGTTCCATCCTTTCTTTGGAAGGCCGCTTCGAAGGCAGCTCGTGAGAAAGAGATTAGAAGATACGAGCTTGAAGAAGCGAGAAAGAAGTTCAAAGCCGCTGCTGCAAAGGTCAACAATCTGAACACCAACGATCCTTCTTCCCCGAGGGATCGGGTTGACCAAAATGATGACGTTCCTGCTATGCCCGTCAAAGAGGTGATCAAACATGACCACCGCGACAGACTAGCCACAGCACATGAACTCGTAAAAGATATGATCTTGAACGCACTTGTCGCCAGACCGGTAGGTCCAAAGGAGGTCGGTGAGAATCCTGCCGCTCAGGCCTCACTCGATCTTGAATGGAACAAACTTGAGAGCAAACCAGCCTGGTGGTATAACACTGTTCAGGAATGGGAACATGTTGCTAGTGAAGCTAGGCGCACTGGTGAAAAGGTTCACGTAGGAAAGATCTTTGAGCTATGTGTTGAGAAGGGTAGCGAATTAGAGAAAGGCAACCCCCTCAGAAAGTTCAAGGGTAGAACGGTGTTTCAAGGCAACAATGTTAAGGATGAGTCTTCTGAGACGGCATTGTTTGCAGAACTCGGTTCATCGCCTGCGAACATGGAAGCAGCCAAAGCATTGGATTGCTATGGATCTGCTCCGGGGAACCGGATTAGCCAGGGTGATGGCAAGCAGGCGTACACCCAAACCACACTGAAAGGCCCAGAGACATGGATTCGCATCCCGCGAAATCGTTGGCCTAAGGAGTGGGTTGGCAAATACAAAGACCCCGTTATCAGGCTTGTCTTGGCACTGTACGGACACCCTGATTCGGGGGGCTTTTGGGAGCGACATTGTGAGTCGTGTCTGATCAAGGTTGGATTCAAAGCACTCCACCCTGAGTGCTGGCCATCCATGTTTTGGCATGAACGATTGAGACTGCTCCTCGCGGTATACGTCGACGACTTTAAGTTGGCGGGACCCAGGGAAAACCATGATGAGGGATGGAAGCTCATAGGTGAGCACATCGAAATGGATCCTCCCGAAGATGTCGGTAGGTATCTTGGATGTGAACATATCGTTCAACATGAGGTCAAGCTTCCTGTTGAGCGTCATCCCTTCGCCCATGTGTTCGATCATTCTATCCAGGACCCCTCAAATGTGCCTGCAGCTTCTGTAGCAAGGACTGAGGACTACTGGACGCATTTCCCTGAACATGGTACGTTTGTTCACCACCACGTTCAACCTAGAAAGCGATTTGATGTTCGGCCGACTGACGCTCTAGGATTTGAACCCGGTAGCATTCGTTGCACTATTGCGTTACCATGCACATCGGGAGATGGTGCCAGGGATCCGGGGGGAGTGTACTCGGAACTTTGGCATGATTTGGAGACATGCAAGCAAACTGGACTTCCGTTTTGGTGGACAGGGGAAACCTACTTCATCGACCGGAGTGTGTCCAACCCACGGGTCGCCGTAGCTGCAGTCAAAAGACTTCGTGACAAAGGTCAGGCAAAGAAAGCAGCAAGGGCTCAGGGATTCACGTTCCTTGACCAACTGGAAAACAACCAGCCATGCATGAATGTACCTGTTACCACGGTCACATACGACATGAAGGGTTTCCTCGAACAGTGTCTGACTAGATACGAAGAATTGGTACCTCGTGAAGTCAAGTACAAAAAGGTATCAACTCCGTTTCATGATGATAAAATAGCCAGACCCGTGGCTGACGAAGCCGAAAGCCGGGGGGAACTCCAGGCCATTGCCAGTCGCGTTCTCATGAAAGTACTCTTTGCCGCGAGGATGGCAAGATATGACTTATTGAGAGCAACACAAGGCTTGGCTAGTAGGGTGACTAAGTGGTCTCATGATTGTGATGTTGCATTGCATCGCCTCATGTCGTACATTCATTGCACATTGGATCACAAGATGACTTCCTTTATCGGTGACGCACCCGAGAAATGCAAACTATGGCTGTTTGCTGACAGTGACCATGCGGGAGAACATGATTCTCGGTCCACATCGGGTTGCATATTGGCCATGGTTGGGCCTAACACATATTTCCTGTTGACCGCATTTTCTAAAAAGCAAACTTCAACGGCGATGAGTTCCACTGAAGCAGAGGTTGTTTCTGCAAACCTCTCAATGAGAACGGTTGGACTTCCATCCTCCTGTCTTTGGCAAGTCATCCGGCAGGCGGGGGGAGTACAAAACTCTCGCACGGTGGAAACTGATGCCAAGTTGAAGAAACACGGTAAACGGGGGGATAAGCGTGATCACTGGGAAGTCGATCCATTGGGAAGCCAAATCATTAGGCACCATGTTGAACCTCGTGAAAAGGTCTTCGTCCCTGAACAAGAAGATGATACGCCTGTGGACCTCAAAATGCTTTCATCAATGAGCATAACCATAGCACAGTTTAAAGACGGAAGCTTTGAAACATTCGTCATGTGGGACTGGTGTAATGCTAGATGCAAGCTATTGAAGGAGCCGTGGACGGGCAAAACCATTTTCAGGATCGCAGGACCGAATGAGATCGACTATGGCGTCGAGTCCCGTGAGATCAGAAACGCATTGACAGACTTCAAGTATGCAGGTGATGGGCAACAAGGTTCGAACGACATCTACCTGGGTGGAACGGGAGCCTTTGAAATGGTCTTATTAGAAGATAATCAGGCTACCATTAGAATACTTGAGTCGGGTCGGTCACCAGCGTTTCGTCATACGGACAAGACCCAACGTCTCAATTTGGCGTGGCTTGCTGAACAGTTCGGTCGAAGGCATTTCGTACTCGTATACGTTGCATCGATCTTGCAAGCCGCCGATATCTTTACGAAACCGTTTAGTAACGCCGAGAAATGGGATAAGCTCATCAAACTGCTTGCCATTGTCTCATCCCCCGAGCATAGCGTCCGCAAGGCCGAAAAGAAAGTGCAAAGCAAAGGGGAACCTTCTGCCGTCGGGGCATCGTCCGGACCTCAGAGGATCCTCATTGAAGTGTGTTGTGGGCCGAACTCGAAATTAGGGGATACGACTAGAAAGCAAGCTCAAGGGTGTATCGTCTTTCGTATCACCGAACAGGACGACATCACCTCCCCCAAAACTAGGAAGGGAATTATTGATCAAGTGAACGGTGTCCTGCGGAAGCATGGACCGAAGATCAAGATTCTTGTTTGGGTGAGCATTCCATGTACTGGCGGATCACCATGGCAAAGGGTCAACAAGTACATTCCTTCTGCTGCCGTCAAGATTGAAAGTCACATCAGTGAAATGAAACGCATTTGGTCAGGTATGGTTGACCTAGTTAACTCGCTTCGTCGATCGTCACCGTGGATCGCAATCGAGTGGCCAGATGGTTGTGACTATTGGGAACTTGACAAGGTGAAACAGTTTTGCGTTTCTCATGTCATGAACTCTATTAGGTTTGACGGGTGCATGGTAGGAGTTGTTGACATGAACAATGTTCCTATTAGGAAGCCATGGAGAATTCAAACTAACTTAAATCAGTTGATTGATGCTTTTGTGGGAAAGAAGTGTCAGGGTGGACATGAACATGCAGAAGGTCGAGGTGCATCATTGAAGCGCACGGAGGAATATACTTACTCCATGACGGATTTGATTCATCAGGCTTTCCGCGTGGCCGTGTCTGCTCAATGACTAGCCGCTCGTACGACCACGTGTCACTGTGATCTTTGCGCTACTCGCTCGACTTCTACTTCGACTTCTTTCGGCATGTCCTCCGCGATCATGGAGCCCAAGTTCGTGTGCGATGGGAAGAACGCACAGGGGAACCTGGTGTCGAAGTTTTCGGACTATGTTTCCATGCCTTCGGAACCCACCAACCGTGAGAAGTGGGACGAACTTTGGAAAGTGTCGGGTGCCTCGCTGCGATTGTCGACCATCCGGTTGATGCGAGGGCACATGTCACGGTGCAACAGAACGTGGACAACCTGAGTTTCGCAAAAGCTGCGCTCGAGAAAATCCACTTGGATTATGCTCGCTGGCTGGATCGAACAAGCCTGAAGATCCTTGGCGCACTTCCGTGCCCCGGGGAACCGGAGGCTGACTTCATCTTCGTCGGCGATTCGAGCATGGCCCTGGTGCAGGCCGAAGCACTTCCTGAGGGATCATTTGAACCGCCGCGTCTGACCAGACGGAACATCGGCGAATTCATTAAAGCCGATCCCAGCGGCTTGCGCGAGACTGCGGCATCGGTCCAGTACGGGATGCGTTGGGGCAAGGGGCTCGAGGAGATCAACGATGAGATCGAGAGCTGCCTAAACAATGCCAGACGACGCAGCCGGGAACGGCGTGCCCCAGCGGTTATCGTGGTGTCGTACGCCGGCAACGACGTGTGGGGGAAGCACGGGTTCGTCGGCAACACTTGGATTGACTCCAGAAGTGTACACCGGAATCCCGCTGTTCAGCGCGCTGCTTCAGAGTGGCAGGATGAATTAGCGAGGAGGCATTTCGCGCAGTTGGAGAGACTAGCGAACTTCCTCCAGCGCCCCGATGTGGGGGCCATATCGATAATAGCATATGCAGACGCGAATTCCTTTGGACTCCACCAAGATTTCGCGCGCCAGATGTGCTTGTTCGGTGACGCCGCCCAGAACAAGGGGTTGCTTGCTGTGACTGGATCTCCGCTCACACGTGCCACAACTCGCTACGATGGGTTTCATGCAGAGGACAGCGATAGCAACAGGACTGCTTACTATCGATACTTCGTTGCTATGGCGAGGCTGACCTATCAGATGTGGCGATTGAAGGACTGTGAAGCGCTGCGGAAGCAAGCTCGCCTTCAACCTGTCATGACTCCGAAGGAGGAGAAAGCCCGTGCGGAAGCCGAGGCCCGAGAGAGATATCGTGCGTCCTACGTGTTTCTCGAGCCGCATGACCGATTCCCTGAGAACAAGATTATGATCGAACCCAACCTTTGCAAGACATGCGTGTACGCTGATGGTCACGAAGTGGCACTGTTGGACGAGATCACTGGGGAGCATTTGAAGGCCACTCCGGAGGAACTGGAGCGGGCTGGTATCATTTTGCCCCAGGGAACTGGTGAGCCAACAGTTGACATCACCTCGTCACCTGAAAAGGACTCAAGCGTCAACGACCCTGTGGAGGATGACTTCGTTCCGGACTATGACCCTGATGACGAACCTCATCCAACTCAGAAGACAACGCTTCTTGCTGAGCCAAATGATTCATGCCCTGACGAGAAGCTCATGAGCGTGAACGCTGGCAAGAAGGGCGCTTGGGAACACGTGTCTAGAGTAGAGATTGAAGAGTCAGACCTTCGTGTCAGATCGGACATCGACCAACCTCCTGAGACTGTCGATGAGATCATTGAGATCGTGGGCGATCACTACAAGGCTGCCCTTGCCGAAGGTTACCAGGACCCGCAGGATGACGCTCTTGAATCCGATGATGAAGAGATTGTTTTCAATCAGCAAATCGTCGGAGGTTCAAGCGCGCTGGAAAGCGTTGCCGATAAGATGAAGTTCAACAAGATCTATGCAGCCCAATACCTCGAAGGGGGTGCATTGCATCTTTCGAGGAACCCGCATGGAGCAATCTCCATGTCGAGCAACGCCCTGCGCCATTACACCGAGGCGGTCGCCGGCAGAACTCTTCCCTTGCACTTCATCGACGATGACGGAGACGATGATGAGCTCCCGCCACCGCCGCCGCCGGCGGAACCTTGCCCGTACAAACGGGACAAGGACGGAGTTCACCGCCCGGTCGCAGAGGAACTGCCTGCCCTCAAAAGGAAGACTGCCGCTGATCTCGGTGCAGCTCCTAAGGCGAAGGCAGCCCAGACAGCCTCAAGAAGCTCCGAACTGGTGACAAAGTCGTGAATGTCGACATGTCCAGCTCGGCGGAAGCCGGAGCCAAGAAGGGCTCATCAGAGGTGGTCGACGTCGAAATGGAAGAAACGGCAGGGACATCATCATCATCTGCCAATCCTCCCACGGCGAAACACATGCCAAAGCCATCATCCGTGCCCAAAGCCGCAGCATCGAGTACTGCGGCCCCCGGAAGGGATGCGCCCAAATTGGTCCCGGCAGGAGGAACTCCGATCCGTACGACAATGCCGGCAAACCAGGTGCCGGGTGCCGCTGTGATCGGATGGTATGACCAGGAGCAGTTCTTTGTTTCAAAGCGTGTCTCCGGCCTGCTGCGAGGGCATAACCATGCCAATCGACGAGATCGCATTCCACTTCCGGACTTCCAAGATGGAGCATGGATGGATTTTGCATCGGTGTTCTCATTTATCAAGAGGAGGTACTCCCGCTCCCTCACTGTGTCGGACTTGATTGACATCGTGACGTCAAACCATAGGTTTATGCTCGATGTGCAGCTTGCCCGCGAGGGGGAACTCTTCGCTGAGAAGTACCTCTTCCTGCCGGTGCGAATCAAGGCAATCCAATCTCACAACGACTGGATTCTGGAGAACATCAACATGGCGTGGCCCGAGGTCGACAGAATCATCTGTCTTGATCCGTCGTTCACGATCGAACGCCTGCTGCGACGGGAGCATCCTACGCTTCCAGTACGACTTGACTTGCGCATCAAGGATATTCACCCCAAGATCTTGTACCACTACACTCATATCGCCTTCTTGGATGATGTGATCCGATGTGGCATTTGTCCGGGGGGACTCAGGACTAGCAAGGCTCATTCGTACTTCTCGGCTTTCGATCCGTGGAGCATTCAGAAGACGAGTCAAGCAGGAATGGCCTCGACCAGACCAGTTGCGGTCGCAGTTGATGTTGAGATGGCGGTGTCATATGGAATCAGGTTCGCCGTCACTCAAAGCCAAGCCGTCGTGACCACTGATTGGGTTCCGAACCAGTTCCTCATCTATGCGTATGACGTGTCAGCAAAGTGCTTCATCTATGCGAACCACGATTATGCAAAAGAGAGAGCCTCATTCAATCAGGATCTCCGAGACATTGTCGTGCGTCGCCGGGAACGGCTTGACCGTGGTGATGAGGCAGATGACAACGCAAGAAGGCAGTCATTGCTGGCAAGGTCAAGGTGGGACCTGTTCGGAAAGTATGAGAAATGGGTGCATGGGGCCTGGGTGGAAAATGCCTTCATCCTCGAATCGTACAACCGTGAGTTCTGCAAGGACCAGCTCGAGCATGCAGATGCCAATATCGGAACGTACTCAACTCCGTACATGGCAATTGCATGGCAGCCGGAAGGCGATGCCCCCAACAACTCGGCATGGCCTCTCTCGCTGGGATCGGTTGATTGGGCGCATTGGACCCCTGAGATGGAGATGCGCTATGATCCTCGGGGAAACGAAAGGTTCTTCACTTCACGGTGGATCACCGTTCGCCAGCACGACGTTGAGCCACAGCATTGCATTGACTGCGGATCCGATTCCCCATTCGGATGTTTGTCGTGCTTGAACTGTGGACGACTAGCTCGTGTTGCAACGGATATGAGAAAGGCATCGCTGCTTGTCCGTCTTGAAAACTTGGCCGCAAGCTTCGGTTTCGACTTGTCATTGGACATGTTCCCGGATGACGATATTCGTGCCCGGGGGGACCGTGGGCTGAGGAATCCTGCAGGTGGTAGGATCAAGACTGGACAATCTGCCATTGCGACAATCCGAGCACACGCCAAGTCGCACATGGACAAAGCGTCCAAATTGGAATTTGGCTCGCTCACAGAGCGGTTGTGCTTGGATCCATTCTACGCGTTCAACTGCGCGGCGCAGGACATGTCCCCTGACTGTTTGAAGTTTTTGCAACGACTCAGCTCAGCGGTATTGCCCATTCCGACGCGCACCGCCCAACAAATCCAAGAAGGGGTAGGCGTCAATGTGAAAGCAAAGATCTTGATGATCCCCGACACATCTCAGCGCGAGGTCGATGTGTCGAACGAGGTCTTTGTGTTCTGGAAGAACAAGATCCTACGCCCTGGTGTTTTTGTCGGACTGTACGCAATGGAACACCACCGCTTTGAAGTCTTGGGGTTCTCTGGCTCATTCCTCTCGGAAGAGAAGGACGTAGAGAAGCTGAAAACGGAGTTCGTTGGATGGCTGTCATCCGACCTCCAGAGCATCCCGTCCTACGAGAACCTCGTGCGAGCAGACCCAAGGAACATCCATGTTCCGGAAAGGGTGTCGATCGAGCAAAAGGGAAAGGTAAGGGCACATGGCGCCACGGAGGTCGACAGGCCCGTGAGAACGCACCTTACCCAAGGAATCGATGGGCCCGTGACTGGAGGGACCTCGATGACGACGTTGGTACCATTCCAGGTTGGCACTATGCGGATTGGACCTGGTACCAAGATAACTACGGAGCGGACTGGTGGGGTCGCGGCCGATAAACCCCACCTATGCACGGCGGGAGCCGATGCCTCATGACAGTTGCGCTGTTCTTTTCATCTAGTGCTTGTGGTAGCGCATTGTCTTTCTAGGCGTCGAAATGCTCTCGGAAGTCCTTGCACGCGCTGCGGAAGCAGTTGCCTCACGTCATCTTCTTTGAGGCGGTCCGCAATCTTTGCAAGGCTTAAATTCGATTTAGCCGAAGTGCACTCTTCCTGAAACGGAAGCATCATTAATTATGCCGCGTGGAAACGTGTGCCTACGTAAAAGGCCCATTTCCAGTTTGACGATCTGCGGATGCATGTGAAAAGAGCTGCGTCCGACTGCAATTCGTCCGTTCGGCATGTTTACTTCATAACCAATCGAGTTAATCGTCGTTCCCTCGCGCCTCAGGTCGGCAAAGAATCTATGAAAGCCGCAGGCACGTACGGTGTTAACCATGAAAGGAAACACCGGGGAACCGGAGGTCAGATCGGTATGCACGTTGTCCCGTGTACATAGTCGTGTATAGTGTTCTTCACTACCTTTGCTGCCAAGTGCGTTCAGCGGGGGGTGTATTTGCACGATTGTACACCTGTACATACCATATTGACCTCTATGTTTGGCTCAAGAAAAGGGCGCTCTACATGTTGGTACTTGTAGGCTGTTGGCCTGTAAATTCAGTTTGGGGTCTCTTGCCGGGATACTTTATCACGGGAGTATTTTGGGTGCATTTTTGCTGCCTTCGTTTGGCTCTTTCAACAAGCTTGATTTGTTTTGTTTCTACTGGCAGTAGAAGAAGATGACAGGAAAACTGTAGATCAAACAGATTGTGATGTGGCGGTATAAAAATGTTTGTTGCAACTCAGCAGGGCAATGTTCACCACCTCGTGGAGTTCGATTATATTTGAGTCTTGTGTGATGACTCTGCAAGAGAGCAATCATACCGTTTGGCCAAAAACGAAAGGCTGTACGTGTCCACATGAATGACCTTCACATGAACAATGCCTCACTCACATCCAGAAGCGAAGCTTCTTGCCAAGGCATCCGAAATGCCCACGACCGTGCCATGTCCCCGCTCCAGTGCCACGGCACAATCGTTTTTCACTGGATTGTGGAAAGGTCAAACAAACAAAGTTCAATTCTCTTGGCATTGCTTGAGACTTGGCCCAGGGAAGCTGGTGCCGCAATGCCGTGCCGCCTGCTTTGTGGAAGCCCGCTGCAGCTGGTTCACCAATTCAAATCAAGGCAATTGTAGACCGAAACCGAAGTGTCACCTGGAGGGCTGAGGCTGAGTTGTGGTTCTGCTGGACCAAGGTTTGAACATGTGAAGTGTTGCGAACAGTATTTGCGAAGAGTGAAGCTTAAAGGAAGTGTTGGCTGATAATTTTGTGTGAGTCATAACTCGCATGGCGAGGCACTTTCTTACAATCTCTTCTGGTGGCACCTGTTCAAGGCTCGCAATGTTCTTCTGCAAATGAGGCGGCTACCGGTATTGATTCAACAAATTGTTAAATACATTTTCACTAGATCACTAGATGGTGTGGGGATGTACCGAATATATATATATATATTTCGATTCAGGCTGTGACGAAGCTTCCAGCAAGTTGTCGTATCCGGAGGTTGAGGGAGGACGTGGTGATAGCGCAGGGCATTTGATCAAAGGTACCAGCCAGCCACGTTACGATGCAGGGGCCTTAGGATGCATGCACAGGGACAGCCACAGTGGTCAGGACGAGGAAGTGTTTTGTGAGTTAGTCTTTCAATCCTTCAAGTGAGTTCAGTCTATTGAGAATTCACTGCAGCAAAGTTTCTCACAGATTTTGCCCTTTTTGACATGAGCTAATAACATCTAATAACTATATAATACCTGCGATGGCCATGCGAAGCTATTTTGGAGACCCGCAAAGGTCATGGGCTTCCAAGAGTGTGAAGATATCCAGCGTGTGCTTGGTCCTGTTGGGCTGCTGCAGCGGCTCGAAGCAGAGAAGTAAGGTGTTAGCAATGCAACGCGGGAAGCCCACCATTCAACGTACAAGACAAAGGGTGGCGAAGCAACTTGAACATTGGACAACCAAATTCCTTTGTGTCTCCAGGTATTTCATGTATTTGTTTGCCTTAAGATGGGCTATGCTAGTGTGTTGCAGTTGTTGTCGTTGTTGTTGTTGTTGTTGCTGCTGTTGTTGTTGTTGTTGTGGTTGTGGTTGTTGGTTGTTAAGCTGTTTTGCCTAAGGGAATACGAGGCCTTTGAGGGGACGCATGCTATTTGTATGGCATATCGGAAGGACGCTTGGTCTCTTGGCACTTTGGCACTTTGGCACTTTCGACTCAACTCGCAGGAGATGTCTTGCGAGTTGAGCCGAAAGTGCATCTCTGCTCATTCTTTTGGGTGTTTTTCGAGCTTTCATTTTGGGCTCCCGTGACCAAGTGAAGCATTTATATATATATATATATACAAGTTTGTTCTCCACTGCATGTATGAATCAACTGAATATAATGGCTCAGCATGCCAATCTGATCATCCAACAGTCGAAGTCTCAACCCTCTCCTGTTCCACCATGACTCTTGCGTCGGCCGAGGTCCTTGTTGGCCAAGGGCGCACCTCGGGCATTAAACTATTTCTGAAAGAAACTGTTTTTACAAAGGTGCCCAACAGGATTTTGCCAAGAGGTGACTTTCTGTAAAGAAACTCAAATCGTCGGACACAACGTATGAACTATGAACCATTGTTGGAAGAACGCGCAAGGAGTCGATGGAGAAGCACCAATGAAATGGAGTCCAGCGGGAATGCACAAGTGTAACCCCAAAGCATACTCCTGTCTATTGATGGTTTCTACTCATCTGAGCATGAATGCCAATGCGGGCTGAGTGAGCGTGCTTCCTTAAGGAAGCAGATGTTGCAGAGGATATGCGCACAGAGGCATGGCAGGCATAGCTTCAACTAAATGTGAAGTCAAACCACTGGAAGCCACAGTGGGTCAGAAGGTGAACACAATGTGAAGATCCTCAATGCTGTTTTTGACAATTCTGTTGAGTTTTGAGATGCTCACCTGCGCTTTAGGGCATTGAGTCACACCCATCTCAGAAACTAACAATACACAAGCCCAGTTGTGCTTCGGGAATAGGCTCTACAGTCTACTATCGCGTCGACTTCCAATTTAGACAGAAGTGACCTAGGGAAATCAGCAGCAGAGCAGCGAAGTCCATTAAAAGGCCTTTTGCTATTTGGCTAGCATGGACTGAACGCGGACGAGAGACTGCAATTTAGCTTGCATAGTTCTGAGGAATACTATGGCACCCGTGGTACACAATGGATGCGTCTGAAGCACAAGGCATTTCACGCTTTGAGGGCGTGATGGATGAAATTGGATTCTATGATATTGTAATTATGAGGGTATGGATTGGGTTCAACAAAGGAAGGCGTTGAAAAGACCATCAGCCTTGTCCATAATCCTTGCGACCTCATGCACAAATTTCATTTGTTTGGTTTCAGTGGTGACAAAGCAAAGTCACAAAACTCATACAGTAGACCTTATGTTGTTGCCATCAAGCTGCAAGTTGAGGAACAACGAGGAATGGGAACTGTATTGAGATTCCTTCAACTGTGTTTGTCTCACCATTGAGGCGAGCGGACGCAACCTTTTCTTCGTGAAACTTGACAGCATTGAACATGTAATTTGTAGCTTGGAGTTTCTACGGCATCGCTGGGAACAAGGGCATCGCTACTAGGAGCAAGACGCTACTAGGGGCTCCTGGCCTTCCTACTAGGAGCAAGAGGACGCTACTAGGGGGATGCTTGGAGTTTCGAACTCCCTCGTTCCATCCCGTCAGGAACCATCATGGCCCTTTGTCAGTCAACTCTGGTGGGCTTTGTGGTGGTCAGGCCACAGCATACAACATTTTGCAGGCGACGGAATGTGCAAGGTGCTAAATGGTGAAGCAACCGAAGGAACATGTTCTTTGGCGGCTATGTAGAAGGGACGCCTGCCTAAACTGTTGCACTTGCCAGGTCATGGCCAAGAATGCTCAGGCAGGAGCTAAGAAACCAGACAGTTTCTAGCCCCAACACAGGGAAAATAGGATTTCAGGAGAGAGACTGCTTGTAGTTATTCCGCAGTAGATTTAGACATAATCTTGATGTGCTCTGATTTTTAGTCCGGGGTTTAGATCTGGTCTGGACAGAGATTGGATGTAAAATTGAAAGGAGCCGATTGGTACAAGGGAAGTGTAGCAAGCAGTGATTGATGCTGATGCTTGTTTGAAGGTTGGTGACGTACTGATGTTGGTCGGAGACTTCAACGCCAACGCTGCCTCTCGCACGTTGCAGGCTTTTTGAGCATTGCAGTTTATGCCTAGCCAGCATTTTGTTCACTAGTTTCAGTTTTGTGACTATCCTCTGGGATAGTCTGTCACTGACAGATCTGAAAGGCTGCATGTACTTACTTAGAGATAGCCAAGGGAGCATTCACTGAGACAAGAAAGGGTCACCATTGCTAAATATCAATGAGAATAGAAAAAACTGTGCCCGTGCCACCGTTTTCAAAGAAGACTCAACAGTCACAAACACACACACACACATGCACACACACACACATATGCACAGACACACACACACACACATGCACACACGCCCGCACACACACACACACATTCTGTCATTCCGTCACATTCTTCTTCATTCGACTGCTCCGCAGTCTCTTTGGTCTCATCTTCATGCTGTGAAGCTTGTCTTGGAGTGGTTGGAATGGATGGGGAGAGTGGTCGCTGCTCAATGTGGTAATGGCATGCAATGGCACTAAATGGCAACCTAATTGGCGTGTTCATCCTCCTTGCAATGGGCTTTCTGTGCAAAATAGCAATTCATGGTAGGATAGCATCGTATGACCAAACTAAGTATTTGAACGAACAGTTTCGTGAATAGTGCGACTTATTGTATATCTTCTATTTTGTGTCATACTTCCGGTCAAGTAGAATCCTGAATCCTCCTGGTTGCTTCGGTGCTCAGAGTGTGTTTGCTTCACCTATCAAACACACCGCAAAAGGTACAATTCAAAATCCTTTGGCGGAGTGGACAACATCCTCGCCAATGTGGCAAAGGAGAGGGGGAGGGAGCAGCGGTGGTTTAAGCGCTGCACCCCGTCGGCTTGGTTCTAGAAAGGACTGGCTGTTCGAAGCTTTGCTGTATATAGACTTGACAGCCAGATAGATGAACACCAGACTCAGACAGGCATACAGGCACATAGTACACAATGACCAAGGTAGTTGAGATGTTGAGGTAGGATGACAAGCTGTCGCAACCCAGACCTGAGCAGAGTGGGCAGTCTGGAGGATGCTGGAATTTATGAAGCAACTGATGAAACAATACGTCATTGATCGATTTGTACGAACAACCGAAAGGTAACAATTGGAGCCAAGAAAGAGATTAAAAATAAGGTATTGGGCTTTATTGGGTACCTAAGGTCCCTTTGACAAGAGCCCTTTGAAGGGGCTACTCCATTCTTGATCACGACTGACGAGTCGAACTACGAGTCAATGGAGTCAGAGCAAGAGCGCAACTCACCCTCACCCTCCCAACTGCCTTTCTACACCTTCATGTCACGTCCTGAAGCTTGGAGGCGGCACGTTGTTTGCAGGCTGACGTCCTTGTGGGACAAGAGATTGGATCTGGTGGAAGCGATCACCAGGCTTGGGGACCAAGAGTATCTCTTGCACGCTCTTGCCATTACAATCCCTACTTTATCGGACTGTTTACAATCTCAGATGCTGTCAGGCGATTTCTGCAATCATCTCAGTTGGGGAAGAAGGGGCAGATCGGGAGGAGCGCTCAGCACTACTCAGGGCGGTGGTGTGTTTTGTTTGACAGAACATGCCTTGGCAACTTTGTGAATCTTGTCAAACGACTCTTGCTATGCCTTGCAGAACTGCGCGCCCACGGTTTATTCAAGCCCACACTGACCCCCAAAGGCATCGCAGCTCTTTTGCTTTTGGCAAGGCTAAAGCAAAGTCTATGCCAGCAATGCCATGCCACACATCAGTGGAAGGAGCAAAGCTGTGCATTCAATGCTTTTTGGAGATCTTGCAGAGAGATCGCCAATTCAAGTTCATTTCTTTTTTTCGTCAGATTTGCTTCAAGCTGCTTCTGAACATGTATTAGAAACGGAACTGGTGGAGCTGCGACACGATGCAGCTACATGGGTTTGGGGCAGGAGAGGAGTGCTACAAAGAGGTTCAGTGGGCCATGACAGACGGCATCAATGGTCATCCAGAGTCGGGACTTCTGGCCCAGCGGTACTCTTCGTTTCTGATTGCACAGCTGACTGAGGTGGTATCCAGGACTGACGCCCTACAGCACACCCGAGCGGTTTCAGGAGGTGGTGCACCAGAACAATCCGGAGAAGTGCCAGGGATCCCAAACCAATTTTGCAATTTGCTTTGGCACGAAGCTTTTTGGTGATTAGTTGGCATTTTTAGACTAGCGTGAGTTGTCTTGAGTTTGTTGTGCTGGCTGAATCTTTGGGAGTCTTGAGTCTTGAGGTCCTTTGCCTTGCAGTACTGTAGGGTCTCGCTCCCGTTCTTTGTCAGATGCATCGATGGGAACCTCCTTCTCAGTGTCTGTGTGGCACAGCTGCAGATTTAGCAGGATGTGGCCTTGGGCATGGAAGAGCCAAAATACTCTGGAATTTGTATGAATTTGTGCATTGTCAAAGCCACATGTACATGCCAAGCAATGACTGGTGGTAGTACTTAGTACACATGCTGCGATGTTTCTTTTCTTATGCGAAGCTACGATGCCGCACTGTGCAGAGGCTAGAGAACGCAAAAGGATCGGACGGATGCCTCCTTGAGCCTCAGACTGAGTATGAGGTGGACGGATGGAGTCAGCCCCTCGGCATTAAGAAACATATTCACTATTTTTTCAGTAGACCTTTTTACTTTCCGGTCAAGGCAAAGTCGGCAAAGCAGTTGCAATTGCCATCAAATTCGTTGAGACTTCTCTCCGCTGTATGTCCCAGGATCCGAAAGGGCGTGGCAGATCCCCGCGTGTGCTGTCAACTTTGTCAACAGAATCAAGGATGCAAAGCTTGGCGGCTTGGCCAAAAACACCCTTCTTGACATTAATCAAGACGCTCACTTCTTTTTGCTGCGCACGGGCCTCCCTCGAGCTCACTACCCGTTAAAGAATGAGGGTTGTCCACTTCACCGTTGCACTCTACACTGAGTCAACCGCCGGAAGGGGTAGGTTCAGCTGACGCAAGAGCATACCAGACCCGACAGGATCCGCAGCCCGCAAGCTTTAATAAGAGAGGTGACAATAACACCACCCTATGTACCTATCTATCTATCTATCTATCTATCTATCTATCTATCCATCCATCTATCTCTCTCTCTCTCTATCTATCTCTCTCTATCTATCTCTATCTATCTCTATCTATCTCTATCTATCTCTATCTATCTCTATCTATCTCTATCTCTATCTATCTCTATCTATCTCTATCTATCTCTATCTATCTATCTATCTATCTCTATCTATCTCTATCTCTATTTATCTCTATCTATCTCTATCTATCTCTATCTATCTATCTATCTATCTATCTCTATCTATCTATCTATCTCTATCTATCTATCTATCTATCTCTCTCTCTATCTCTCTCTATCTATCTATCTATCTCTCTCTCTATCTCTCTCTCTCTCTATCTATCTATCTATCTATCTATCAGCCTTGGGGGTCAAGCCGGCTGTAATGGACAGCCGCGATGGGACGCGGTCACGACCGTTGGCATGGCAGCCGACAACCTGTTGAGCAGCTCTCCTTGGGAGTCAGGGCTCCTGCGCTGGCTGGTCTGCTTGCTACTTCTTGTTTGGCCGCTTCAGCATACAACAGGCTCCGCTGCCGTGTTTGGCCTGTCCGGTCCCAACTCCGGACCTGCTCCTTGGAACCACGGCCTTGTTGGTAAGGTTTTTGAAACTTGGAGTAGGAAAGAGCAGGGTTGGACAATGGCCCAGCATTGTCCTGAAAGGGGTTGGAAAAACCCAAGGGGATTTGAAGCGCCCCCTAAGCGACTGGGCGAAGGGCTTGATGGATCCCACGGGATCAACGCAGTAAGAAAGCGAAGCTTCAAGCGGGCCCAAGGACGCCTGGCCTTGTACGGCATGACGCTGTATCGTGGAAAGGTGTTCACAGGCCCGCCTACAAAGTTGAGGACAGATCCAGCTCCATTCATGAGCCAGGTGGGTACGTTCAGACGATCCAGGCCAAGAATGTCCATCATGAGTTGGAACACGATGAGCCTGACTTCCGCTGGCTTCATTGAAATTCTTCAATGGGCACAACTTCAAGGCATCGATGCACTCCTTCTCCAGAGCACGCATTGGACCTTCAGTGAGCCCTGGACATCTCATGGCTTCCACATTGTGCCATCACCTGAGCTGCGCAAGGCTGGCGGGGGACTTCTTACGGTCATTCGAGCCTCCTTCTGTAGCTATGATCAGATAAGCTATCGTGATTGGATGCCGGGTAGGTTGCTACATGTGAGATGTCACCTTCCTCACTCTCAAGTGGATCTGGTCAATCTTTACCACTTTCCCAGTGGCAATACCAAGCTACGAACTGATCCTCTGAAACACCGGCTCGACCTTTGGACCCAACTACATCAACTGTTACATCAAATTCCTGCCAGACACACGTTGTGCATTGGAGGTGATTTCAACACCTCCCTTCAGAGCAAACAGGAGGCAAAAACCTCAGATGTTTCATATCTCAGGAATCTCATCCAAGACTATCAATTGTCCAATCTCAGGACGCATGACTCTGTGCCAAGCTATGTTGGCCCCCGGGGCCCCTCCACCATTGACTACCTCTTCCTCTGCAAGGTGCAATGTGACAAACAGTCCAGACAAGCCAGGTGTTTGGTGCACTTCCCTCTGATTCAGGCACGGGAGTTTACAGACCACCGACCACTGGTTGGTAGTATTCCGGCTGACTGGAAGGTGTGGATCCACAGCCGTCCAGGGAGCTCACATATTTGTTCAACTAAGCATGCCAAGGCCCTGAACAGAGCAGCTGAACATCATACTCCAAACTGGGAGACCTTCGTTCAGGAGGCCACCACCATGATTCAGCAAAAGTTGCGTCAGGATGTACCTCGCTTGACCCAACAGATCCTAGACCTGAGTGTACAAGCAACTCAACGACCAATTCCCACCATCTCGATCGCTTGTGGCCAGGAAATGGAGACATTTGTTTTGGGCAAGGAACTCTGGACGAGACCTACGAGGCCTGTTCATTCGAAGGGCACACTGGACCAAGTTTCATAAAGTGTCTTTAGACGCTCTGTCATCGCAAAAGACGAGAACGATTCAGGAACATCACAACGGCTGCAGCCCAAGCAGCAGCTCAACATGACTCCAAGGCCCTAGTACATTGCCAATCGAATGTTGACGCCCAAGCAAACAAGACGATCGATCAGGTTTCGAGGACCTCAAGGTCAATTGTTGGACCCAGATCAAGAGCTAGACTGCCTGTGCAGTCACTCTCAGGCCATCTTTGGCACCGGCATGCAAGAGCAGCCCATGAAGTGTGCGCCATGGCTTCCTGATCGTGATGACATTTACACCCAGTTTCGAAGGACGAAGCCACAAAAAGCCGTGGCTCCAGGTACTGTATGTGGCATTGTCATCAAGGAGCTGGCCGAGCCACCTGGGGTCTTATCTAGGAACTTAGGAAATCCTCTCCACTTGTCGCTACTGGCAAAACGTCGAGTCTCTTCTCCGGCTGATCTGAGGCCTATTGCGTTGACATGTGGCCTCGGCTCATCTTGTCCATGGATTTACAACAAGCATACGATCGACTTCCACGTACTGGTCTTGCAGAAGGGTTGACTTTTGGCAGCTGTCCAGCCTCATTACAAACTGTTGTTCTGCAGTGGTTGTTTGAGGCTGACTACCATCTGAGTCACAGAGTCCAGAGGCCGGCGCAGATCCATCAGACCTTCACGTGGTGTCAGACAAGGCTGCAGAGCCTCCCCGCTCGAATGGATGGCCTTTCTCATCATGTTGCGCAGCAAAATAGGTTCAGCAATCAATTCCCAGTCGCCGAACGATGAGTGGATCTGCAGCCATTTGATCACATATGCTGATGACATACTGTGCAAGTGGAAGATCCAAAATGCTTCTCAGCTCGGTGACATTGTTCAACAAATTGGGCCAATTTTTGATTGTATCGAAGATTCCGGATTGTTGATCTCCTTTGCCAAGACGGCCATTCTGCTCAGAGTTGAGGGACATGGTGCCAAAACTTGGTTGAAAAAAACACACTGTTCATCAGAATGGACGCAAGTGGTTACAAGTCCCACAGAAAAAATGGTCACACGTTGATCCAATTGGTCCCACATCATGTATACCTTGGCGCCAAACTGTCCTTCACCCACTTTGAGCAACAAACCTTGAAGCGCAGATTGCGCATCGGCAGGACAACTTTTTTGACGAGGAAGCCATGGTTCACAGGCAAGCATGTTCTTACAAGCAAGGATAGAGCCAATCTTTGGTCTACCTCCATTTTGTCCACCTACGCCCATGGCCTTGGAAGCAGCGGGTTACGCAAGATGAGCTTCGCCAATCTGTCAGGAACCATGCTTGGGAGGCCTTGTTTGAGCGCCATGATCTCATGACCTGGTTCAGGGAACACTGCATCATTTGCACAAGGGCCTTTCAGAGTGGCAAAGACATCCTTCGACCTCTTGCCCGCTGTCATCATTCGATGTGGGAAGCCTCCAAGACCCGTACAGAAGAGATTGTTCTGAGGATCAACAACACCAAGGCATGCTTGGCCTGTGGTGTACAACAGGCAGCAACCCACAGTTGTCATGCATTGAGACAGCTTGCAATTGTTCTCATCGTGTGTGAGCAGAACACCTGGTCTCAGGATCTTGCGCAGGAGCAGGTCATGAGTCTGGAACCACCAAAGCCTGATCCAGAGCATCCACTTCCGTCGTCATTGAAGAGAAGGAAGGTAGGGGTCACACCGACTAGTGTGTATGACTTTCAGCCATCGCGCTCCGACTTGTAGTCATTGCGTGAAGACCTTGGCCTCCTTCTTCTCGCTCCGCAACCACAAAGAGAATGGCTGTCGACACTTTCATGCAGACAGGCCTCCTGGTAGTCATGCGCCGTGTCTTTGGCCCGTGTTACAACAACTTTCCAAAGCGCACGACTTGGAAGGAATTCTTCGCAACACTGAGTACAAGTAGTTCCCGGGCAAGCCGGCGGCGGAAGTTTCCTATAAGAAGAAATTGACCCATAGGAGTGTCCACGTTCTCTCCAATACGCGCGTCCTCCAGTCAAACGCACGCGCTCCGGACTTTTGACCCACGGGATTCCACGTGTGTAAGGTGTGTGTGCCCCCTGCGAGAGATGACACACATCCGGCCACCATGACTTGCCAAGGATGCGGTCCACATCGACACACATCCCACCGTGGCATTCTTCAGTGGCGGCAAACCTTGCATATCACACATCGGACTGAATGGAATCCGAATTTGAACGTAAAATCTGTCTTGAACTCTGAGACTATGTATGATGAGTCTTGTATGATGAGGGGTGTATGACAAGTGATGAATGATGAGTGGTGTATGTTGAGTGGTGTATGATGAGTGGTGTATGACGAGTGGTGTATGATGAGTGGTGTATGCTGACTGGTGTATGATGAGTGGTGTCTTGACCAGCAGTTGAATGTCCTGTCCTGCATAACTGCAACCAAATACTATCAGTATGAACTGAACGTGCGCGCCGCGAGAGATGACTCAGCCGCGAGAGATGGCTATAGCGAGAGCTGACTCAGCAGCGAGAGATGAATGAGCAGCGAGAGATGACTCCTCCGCGTACTACACTGATCGCCAGTACAACTCTAGTTGTACTACGAAGTCCGTGCTGAAGTTGTACTACAAACGCCAGTTCTCATCGTCCAGCTTACCAGATACTCCGCGCGCTAAAGTTGTACTACAAAGTCGCCAGTTCTCATCGTCCAGCTTGCCAGCCAGATACTCCGCGTACTAAAGTTGTACTAGAAAGTCGCCAGTTCTCACCATCC
>CAXAMN010018469.1:0-10000 GCA_963970005.1 Durusdinium trenchii | reverse complement strand
AAGAAAGAACTTCTTAAAGAACTCCTTGGCGGGAACTGCACTTGAAGATTCTGGCGGACGAGCTATGCGTCTATTCTCCACTGGTATTGACGTCGCTTCGACGACAACCGCACCAGTTGTTTTGAGAGCCAGCACGAGGAAATCATGTTCTAATGAGTGTGCAATCCAGATTATTCTCAAACGAACTGACTACTCTGTTTTGGACCCCTTTGAAACTGTACATATTTAAGGGGGTCCAACTTGTGTTCAACAATGCCAGCAATTTGCCATTCGATATTTCCTATGTACTCTTTTATTCATCCACTGCATTGTATCGCATTGTGGTAGTACTCGATTGAATTGGATTCTATTTATTTGTATCGTATCGTATGCATTGTTAATTACTGTATTTTTGGCACCCCTTGAAATTGTAGATTTTTAAGGGGGTCCAACGCCTGCAACGTTATTTCATCGGTGCAAGAGTTCTCCAACCCAATTTCACACACCATGATGCACTTACATCCTTTGCATCACCATATCCATGAAAGACAAACAAGCAACTCCATTCTACTGTTTGGGTAATACCTTACTGCAAGCGTAACGCTCCCCAGATCATATAAAGCACAACACGTCCCAACCAAGTGTTGCAAAGCCTTGCATTGTGCCTGTGTTTCTGCGTTTTTTCTCCCACCACCACATCCCCTTCAGACACACCTCACCATGCCGGATATGAAATTCCGCGAGGCCCACCCCCTCCAACTAAAGCAGCATTGAACACGCCACATTTTAATCCGCACCTTCTGCGTGGGCTGATTTTGATGGCAGTACAAAGTTGATGTTTGAGGCAGTGTTTTTTCCATACCCCTATACTAAGTTAGGAAATATAGTAGTCTTTGAGGGCTCAGTGTACATATTCTCTTTCGAGGACATTGTTACTATCGCCCGCATTGTTTCGAAACATTTGAATGCAGCATTGGTTTTCTCAGGCCGGGACTGCTGCTCAGCTGGAGAGGACGGGAGAATCAACATGGACTCGACATGTGTGGTTGGAGATTCGAAAAAGACCTTATGTACCAAGCGCCAAGGATTCAGTCACGACCTAGAGGAGTTGCATGTCCTAAACGTTTTGGCAAAGTTGTCTCCACTCTCACAAGTCACAAAGGATATCATCCATGCCAAGCATTTCAGGACTTTTACACTGAACTGGGATCAGTTTTGGTGGTTCGCGACTGAGAAGGGTCTACATTTGCAGCCGGAAAGATCCTTCGTGCTCAGTTCAGCAACATGAGTTTGTGTTTGTGGTGGAACTATGCATTTTCGTTATTCACCAGCTTTCTCCATCTATAACACCTGAGAACCCATAGCTCTGCAGGAGCAGCCAACCTCACTTGAGCAAGTGTCTCAACTTCTGTACCTGGATTGTATTTGTACATGGTGATGTGTCACCTGTCCCAGTTCTTTGTCCACCAACAGCCCCTCGCTTGCAGGGCACGGCCGAAACTCACACAATGACACCGTTTGGGGACACAGTCATCAGCGCGGCGCCGTCCTTGCTAAACTAAGCAGTGCAATCTTCCCCAAATCTTCAATTTTGATAAGAATACAGTTTTGCTCTAAACAGATTGGTCATGTTCCTAATTCCTGCACGGTACAGCAGAATGCATTGATCGGATTCAGCGTGCCTACCTGTTCAAACAGTAGCCTGCAGCAACTTCGTCAAGGGAGGTTGTCCCTATGTAATGGCTGACCATGTTGGAACTGGGATTTGTTTAGGAAAAAGGGGTAGCAGAACCTGTGCGCATTGCAACGTTCGCCGCCCTCATTTTGCAGCTTCATGACTTCATTCTAACAGGCTGGTGCAACCTACCATTGAGCTAGACCCGCCGCAGTCATCCAGCCGTGTTTAGGTGTTCGAATTCAACCATCTCATTGTTTCCTGTTGTGGCACTGTGTGGCAAGTCTTGACAGATGACTCTGTATGAGGGTTCTGCGGAAATTCTACAGGTTCTACTGTTCTGCTGCGTTTGGAGGTTTTGAGAAGACTCATGACGTGATATGGCATCCTTCCTTTGTTGTGTCTAAACACTCAAAGTGTTCGCTGTGCTCACTTTACTTTCTCGCAGGATGATGAGGCCGCCCGGCAATTGGGGCGAGTTCCCCAAGGAGTCGAGACGAGTTGACTTTGGACTAACACACAAACTCTTTCGCATCCTTTGCCTTGAAACTACTAAGCAGAACAGTTTGGTTTTTGCAAGTTCTTTGCCCAAAGCTCTCTTTTAGCCGAGCCCCTGGGTCCCTATTTGCCTGAGACTGTGGTATCGTCCTTGCAAGGTCTACGATGTGCTAAGGTTCTTTTGATTGCTTCGTGTTTGATTGTGCTCCGGTGCTACTGTCTTTTCCCGTTCAATTCTTCCTTCCAACCATGAACAGCTGGCTCTGGAACATTCTGTATGCGAAAGGCCTTGGGAGAACCAACAAAGTCTTTCCATAGGAAGCCGTCCTGCCATTCCTGTCCTGAAGGGCCAACGACCAAACTGGAGGCAAACTAGTAACTAGACATTGAGTTGCACTGTATATTCAGAGAGAGAGAGAGAGAGAGAGACGAGCACCGCAGGACATCACGCCTTGCACTCAACTGCGGCTGTTAGCCCTGATATGGAGATGGTTTATTTCACCGGAGCTATGTAAATATAGATCAATGGGTTATTTGGTTTATTTGACAGAGAGATAGATCGATAGATGGAAAGATAGATGGATACATGGATAGATACGTCCGGCTAGTTAGTTTTCTCTTTGTAGTTTGTTTCATTTCCACTGCCTTGGAACTGTTGGGGAGCAGGCACCAAAGGGCACATTCAGTTGTATGGATTCTCCTGTTGCAAAAGCTGCTACAGCGAACAGAGGAAAGCAATATCTAACAATATAACACGTGCAAGACAGTGGAACTTCATCACTCGGGATCCAGGAGCATCAAAGGTCTCAGGTCAAAACTGGAGCCACAAGAGTCATCAAAAGTCCAGATATCTGACAGTGGCAGCAAGGATGAATCAATCAGCCTTTGTACGCACTCTGGAGCACTGAAAGAAAAAGGCAAAAGGGATCTACCAGTTCTGGCATGCCCCAAAATCTTTTTCAGACACCTCAGCAGCTCAGTCGTCAGCGTTTGCCAACCACAGCGCAAGAAGCCGAAGAACGTGCAGCCAAAGCGCCTCAGGTTGAGCTGTATCAGCCAGGGCTGACAATTAATTCAAGCACTTGAACTTCAACACTTCATCCCCCTGAGCGGCAATCCCCACAAGCTCTTCTGGAAGCGAGTTGAGTTTGACCAATGGCAGCGCAGCATCTTGAGGGCTGCTTCGTTCCAGATCTCACTGCTGCTGGAGGGTTAGGTCCCACGAAACACTCCGCCCTCTTCACGGGTTGAGCGGCTTCCGTCTTCTCCATCAGCCTTGTCCATCCTTTCGCAGGCACAAAGGCATAATTATGTAAAAACAATATATATATATACAGATCATAGATAGATTTTGCTTCGTGTTGAAGATCATCATAGGCGCCGTTCCCCACAAACAGCGCCAATGCAAGTGAAAACCTCCAACTTGGAAACTGTGAGATAGGACCAAGGCTCCCAGTGAGGCACTAGCATGTGGCAAGACTCTGCGTTTGAAGCTTTCGCAAATATTTCTGTGCAGCTTCAAGCTTTGGAACACTTTGCCCCCTGTTTTGAACGCAGCAGCCACTCCTTGTGGTTTTTTTGTTGTGCTTCAGTGCTTCTCACAACGCCAGTGGTAACTCCGACATGATGGGCAGTGTCTTTCGTTCCCGAGGCGCACTGTCTATGTTCGCACACGCACGCGAAGCCAAGCCCATGCCGGCTCCATGGGCCCAATCGAGGTGCTCAGAACATAGCGCGCAGGTTTTGAACAAACATAGGTTTCTCAGCTGGCGCTGGTAGAGGTTCTTCGCTGCCAGGTGGCGCTTTTTCAGACTTGGCCGCAGTGTTGAACCCAGTTCCCGTATGCCACTCGAAGTCCAATGTGTGTGGAGACATGGTGACATGTTTGTGAGGATGTAGCATGGTCTGGTCTATTAGTGCAAAACTGTAAAGGCTAGGTTTTTTTTTTTTTTTCCGGCGATTGAGAAGCCAGGAGCAGGTTAGGATCACACTTGGAGATTGGTTGGGGCTTCAGCCAACATGAATATGGCATTGGTGTTGGCCTTCAAGTTATATAATATTATAAGCGAGATGGACTTAACCAAGACAAACCCGCAATGCACGCACTTTGTTTTCAGACGCACATGTTCGGCACTTCAAACTATGCGAATTGCAGGGTGCAAGATATCACTTCGTTTGTGCTGACCGACCTGAAAGCTGGTGAGACTCAGGGGTTCTATAAGGCGAAACAAACGAAGCAGACTAGACGAAGTAAATATCTTGGAGTGACATGACTACATTGTTCGTTTTGTGCGAAGCAGGTTTGTCCTTTGCAGCCTTGTCGGCCACTCTCATTTGTCCAAGAAAGATTGCTTACACTGTTCGCAGCTTGTGCTCTTGGACACCCCGATGAACCCCGTGGGCATCATCGTCCGAAGCCACTCGTTCCGGCCCAAGGGGCAAGCGACTTGATTTGAAAGAGATGGTCAACTTGGCAACAACCATGAGTGACAATTCCCAGCTCTAATCCTTGTGGTGCATGACGAAAACATGCGGTATTTCTATTCGAGGAATTGAGATTGTGCCCGTGCCCTCACTTCGTTCTTTCCGATTGTTTTCTTTTGGGCCATCAAATCTCGAAATAAAGTGGATGAACTTGGCTGTTGGTGATGTTGATTTTGATTTACCCAAATCCAGTATGGAGTATCGGCCGTGCCTCCAGGACTGATGCCTGGTACGGGGAATGGATCGAGGTTGAGATTGAAGGCTGGTGTGCAAAGGTTCAAAGCTGTTTACTGCTTCGATGTTTTGAAATGCAGGCATTTGGCGGTCCATTATATTGAGGTCTTGGAATGCACCGGTTCGCCATGGATGGCTGGACAGCTCCAAACTCAGTGTCATAGTTGAAGAGGTTCTCACACAGTCCGGCTGTACAGTTTTGCATCGGGAAAGTAGTTCGCACATTCACTCATTTCATATGTTTCATACTTTCGGCCTCTTTCAGCTGGTTATCAGACCAACAATAACAAGGATGACAATAATTATATAATCAGCTCAAGAAGGCCAGCGACTAGCTGCAGTGTCTCTTGCTTTAGCAAGGTCTGAGACTGGGGGCTTGATTTGGAGGGCATATTTCCGTGGGATATTTTTTTTTGGGGGGGTGGGATACTTTTTTCTTTTAAGGGCTCTGGAAGGAAGGAAGGAAGGAAGGAGACGGAGAAGCAAGGAAGGAAGGAAGGAAGACAGTTTCTCATTAGGTCTACTGGGTTTTTACGTGCTCTATTGGGTTTTTGAGCTAAGTGATCCCTCTACGTGCTGGTGGCCCATAGCATCCACCTTTGTGGGGTCTTCCACGGTTCATAGCTGGTTTGAAGTCGACTGTTCGCGGGAGGCCCAGGGTTAGATCGGAGCGTTTTGCTTCGATGTGCAGCAAAGCCTTTGAAGTGCAATTTCTATATTTAAATTTAGGTTACGCAAGTTTAAAAACATATTCGTAGAAGAACCAGCAGTACTGAGGGACATAAAAGTGGAAATAAAGAAAGACAGGAGGGTGGGGGGGCTCGAAACCTCACTACACCTCTAGTCCTTGAAGGCTCAAAGAAGAGCCTTCACCTCTTTTTCTTCTTTTGTTTCTTGCGCGAGCCTCTGGATGGATGGTGCTTTTGCCCTTCGGAGATGCGCAGGAGACTCACATTATCCCGGACCTCCTGAGGCACCTGAATGTTCCAGATGAGCTGTGGGACTCGTTTGTGGCTGCAGCTGGAGATCCAGGAAATGACTTGCGGCTCCTGGCGGCGATGCCGTACTGGACGATCCCCCAGATCGTTGGAGCTGCCCTTCTTCCCAATGGCAATCGTTTGACTCCCATCCAAGCGGCTCAGGTGGGACTGGTGTGGCGCAATGCCAGATGGGTGATCCATGTACGAGGAGGAGGAAATCCGGACGCCTTTGTGGACCGTGACCCATGGCTGTCAGAGACCTCTCCGGGACCTCCTGATGGAACTGGTACCGGAACTGGAGTGCCTGTGACCCCTGCAGTGGAAGCAAGGAGAACGTTCTGAAGATGTCGAACGCCCTAAGGCTCCAAGAGTTGGAGGTGGGGGTGGCGAGCCAGAGGTTGTGGAAGCTGCCAGCGTTCCTGCGTTGGCAGGTGTTCCAGAGCCTGATGCTGAAATGGCCTCGGGGGAAGCTGTTAGAACCACTCGAACGAGCTGCGCGCCGTGAACTCGAAGATTGAGGAGAAGACCCTGGAAGCCCAAAGAAGAAACAGAAGTCCGACGCCCGCCGGACAAAGCGAAGTTCAGAAGCAGACATTGAGGAACTGCGTCACCAGATGCAGGATGAAGCAGCTGCAGGCGCAGTTGTAGATGATGAAGGGGCAGTGGCGATGGGGCCACTCCCATCGGCCGCCAAGAGTTCCAGTCGCAGCTCCAGACGCTTCATCTGGAGGCAGCGGCGCCATGGATCTAGGACATTTTTCATTTTGGCTTTGTTCTGTTTTGAGAGATGTCCGCAAGAAGGGCAAGGTACAGAAGACTGTTTCAGAAATCTTTTCACCGCCAAGAGTTTCAGCGCAAGCCCAATTGGTCGGATTGCATCCTGGATTCGCCATTGACCTCGAGACCAAGCGAGAAGACGGAAGTCAGACTTGAGCAAAGATTCACACATTGAGGATTTGTTCACACTGCTTGAGCAGGGCTCTTAGGTGGTTCACCTCCTTGTGGACCATTCTCACAGCTGCAGAACTTGTTCGACGGTCGGAATCATGTTCTTCAGTCGGTCAGGTCACAAAGTTGCAGGAAGGCAAGAAGCGTCTGCGAACTTCAGTGCGCGCCTACCGTGCACAGATGGACGCAGGCAGTTACTTTTTGCGCGAGCATCCGAAAGGAGCACGTAGCTGGGAAGAACCAGTCATCAAAGAACTTCGAGACGATCCACGTGTCTACGAAGTTGTTGGGCCAATGCGTAGGTGGAAAATGGAATCAGAAGACGTGTGGGGTGAAGAAAGAAACCAGGTGGCTAACAAGCTCGCTGCACTTGGCGAGGACGCTATCTGGCGTATGCTCCAATAGCCAAGGCAAGACTTGGCATCGGCGCGTCAACCTCATCACAGCGGTCGGGCAAGGTCGGCGCAGGTCTACCCGCCACTGTTGGTTCGAGGGATTCTTGAAGCGTTGAGAAACCAACTTGCTGAAGACGGCGAGTTCAGCCAAGCTTTGAATTCGCTAGGCGGTGGACCGGTGCCAGATGCCGCGCCAGTTATAGATGAAGAGCAAGAGGTCTTTGACCACCTTCCTTCCGCTGACGTGATAGTCACCGGACCAGTCTACGACACCAACACTGGCGCAGAGTTGGACTTGGAAAAAGTGGCCACTGCTAGGAAGGAGGAGTTAGAATGGGTTCAACGCCAGCGCGTCCACAAGAAGGTGGACGCAGAAGATGCTCGAAAATGCCGGAAAGGTTCCAGTTACAATGAAATGGGTTGACCGCAACAAGGGCGACAACGAAAGACCCAACTACAGATCTCGCCTTGTTTGTCGTGAGATCAAGAGAGCCCACAATGCAGAGCGCATTCCTGGGTATGCAAGCTTCAGTGCAATGCCACCTGTGGAAGCCTTAAAGATTTTGCTTTGATTGATGGTCACGCTCACGCTGACGATTTCCAAGCGTAACCGCAAACCGTTGAAGGTTCGGCTGATTGACGTCAGCAGGGCGTGAAGTTTTTGTCGCCCTCCCCGAAGGTGATCAAGAAGAAGGCAAGGTAGGACTGTTGTTGAAGAGCATGTATGGCACTCGCGATGCAGCCAGCATTTGGCAACAATCCTATACAGATGTTTTGAGTCGAGCCGGATTCAAAAGATCCGCTGCTTGGCCAGCCATCTTCTTTCACGAGAAGTTGGAGGCAAGGCTGTTAGTCCACGGTGACGACTTTTGTCATCCTGGGCGACGACGCAGCGCAACAGCATGTCGAAAAGGCATTAAGAGAAGCGTATGATCTCCGTGTTGACGGAAGTATAGGTGACAGAAGCTAAGCAGGAGTTTTGCATCCTAACCGTCTCGTGCGCTTCGACGAGAGGTCAGGAACCATCTTCTACGAGCCAGATCCACGCCGCGCAGAGATCTTGCTGAAGGACCTCAACGTGGAGACTTATTTGCAAACCAGTGAAGAGCCCAAACGAAAAGTTGACAGCAGAAGCATTGGCGAAGAGAGAGGAACTTCATGTTGTTGATCCTCACCGGATCAGCCAATACCGTTCTCTCACAATGCGTGCAGCCTTCCTAGCTCAGGACCGCCCTGATCTGTCAGAGACGGTTAAATGTTTGGCAAGGAAAACGCAAGGTCCAACCGAAGCTGATTTCGGAGACCTCAAACGTCTTGCCAGATATTTGAAAGGAACAATGCGCATGGTACAAAAGTTCACTCCGCAAAAGTTCAGCGATGTCGTTTCAGTTCACGCAGATTCCGATTTTGCCGGATGCCTCTTGACTCGCAAGAGTACAACGGGCCTGGTATGTTACTATGGGCGACACTCACTTCGCCACTCAAGTATAACCTGCAGTCCACGGTTAGCTTGTCTTCAGGTGAGACTGAGTTTTACGCGTTGGTGAAAGCTGTAGCTTCTGGAAGGGCAACCCAGCAGTTGGTCAGGAGTTGGGGCATTACTACAAAGCTCCACGTTTACACCGACTCGTCAGCAGCACTTGGAACACGCAACCGCCTCGGACTCGGAAAATCGAGACACGTCCAGACTCGTTCAAGAGAAGTTGGCAGACGGAATATTCGAACTGTTTAAGATCGACGCGAAGTTGAACACAGCTGACATTTGTACAAAAGCACTAGCTAGTGAAGTTGTAGAACGCCATTTAAGGCGATGGGCTTCGAAGCACTTTCAGGACGATCTTCGATAGCAAAAGCTGTCACATGATTGTCTGTAGCGTGCAAAGTGGTCTCAAAGTGGACACAAGCTCGAATCACCTCGTGTCCAGGTGGGGTGATTTGAGGCATGGGCCCTCATAAACATGAGCGGTGCCCTGACCACTTTTGGCTCAAGATGAATAGGAGCGTTGCTATGTTCTGTTCAGGGCTTGGCCTTTCCGCCCCTTTGCCTGTGGGGTTCAACTCCACATTGTTCTGGTTGCTTGCTTGAGCAGGAGTGCTTGCCTTCATCACAACCTTGCATTTTTCAGGGAAAGTATCCCTCAGTTAAAAAGCTTCGCGCTACCGCTATCGGCATAGAAAGTTATCCCGCCAAAGCCCGCCTAAACATCCATAGCCGTGGCAAACATCCTGACGCAGAAGCAGTGGTGATGACGTGTATAGTGTATACCTCATCTAGAAAGTCATGCAGTGCCCGTTTTGCGCTCGTTCTTGTTTCACTCCAAGTGATGTGTCCAAGATGCGCGTACCAGCCTGGCTACCTTTTGTTCACCCATATGACCTCAAACCAACAAATGTAGATTAACACGCATTACTACCTGTAGTGATGCATGGCAAAAACATGGTGTTCAGCTCCCATACCAGCTTCGTGAATGGCCTTCTGGAGCCAACATACCAGAGAATTCATTGCTTAAGAATGTTAAGTTTCCCTAAAAATCTAGGAACCAAATGAATAGTGTGAGCGCTTCTTCAAAAAGCGTGAAACTTTCGCGTTTGGAGCCTAGTAGTTTCCAAGGTCTCCTACTTACCTCTTACTACGCATTGCTGCGGCCCACCCCCTTTACTGTAAGAATTATACAAGCATAGACCCCAAACAGCTTCAAAACGATTCGCTTAGACCAATATAAATCAAAAATCGATTTCTTGGTACGCCCTACTTTCGCCCCAAGAGCAAACTGCTTCATCAAAGAGTTTTTGTCGGCATTGACATC
>CAXAMN010018458.1:80292-93986 GCA_963970005.1 Durusdinium trenchii | reverse complement strand
CCTGGTCTTTCATTGGAGGAGGCTCCTCTTCTTGATGTTGTTTTTTTTGGAGCAAAGGCTCGACCCGCAGATCAAACCCACCCTGCAGACGAAGAAGAACTTGCTGGTTGTCAAGTTGCCAAGGTCAGTATAGTATGCTCAAAGGGCCATCTTCAAAGCCCCTGTTTCTTTGCAGCCTGTTCGTTGTCAAAACGTGTAGTCACGCTACAATACTATACAGTACAACTTCCCCAAACCATGCAATCATGAGCATTCGCAAAGTCATATTGAACAACTAACAGTCGTGCCGGGCCACTTTATAGAACACATGGGAACCCTGCATGATTGACAAACTGTACACTGTATCATCAAGTTTCCAAGAGGCGCCTTCACTCGCCCTCGCCGCAGCGAACGCGCAGAGGCCTCCCCTTTGCCAGTGACTGGGATGACCAGAATGTTCGGCAGGCGGAGGGGCCGAAGGAATGGGAAACGAGAACGAGTTCATCTCCTGTTCCGCATCCTTCCACATCGGACTCCAGTCATACCTTCGTTTCGGTGGGACTGGAGTGGGTACCAGGAGGGCCCCAGAGGAGGGCCCAGTCATACCGAACCTGAGGATATGGCTGGAGCCCACCATCCTCAGAATTAGGGACTGACCCGCCTGTCACCCACCCCAAGCACCGGACAAGGTAGTTACGCCGCACAAAACGCTTCTGTTTTCCTTGTGCAAACAAAGGGCTACAAGTGAATGCCCATGCTCAACGTTCCAACTTCAAACATCTTAAGACATGGAAAAGACTGTGCCACTCATGCTCCCCCCTCCCGAATTTCTCGGGTTCTTCCAGGAGGTTGGCACAGTACCTCAAAAGTTCCTGACTCAAGCCCCTTCGAAAGTTGAGTTTCAGGTGGTGACTCTAGGCCAAGCGAGCTGAACATTCATCACTCAAAAAGGCGCCAGCATCCATTCCCCATTTGAATGGCCTGGTCGGCACAAAAAAGAGCTCACGAACAAAAAGCTAAGAACGATCCTAGCTAACTCAGCGGGCCACCATAGAGCTCTTCCTCCTCGCCATTCACCGGGCGCTCCCCAGTGGATTCAGCCAGGAAAAGAAAAGGCTCATACCCTTCCACTGCGTTTTGAGGTAGCACATCGAACGAGATCCCCTTCTGTTGTCAACCCTGGCGAAGATCATGCCGTCCTCTGCCCACCCCAACGTCACCACTCCAGCTGTGATGCCATCTTGCGGTGGCGGAGCTGAAGCCTCGGAGTCAAACAGCTTCTTTCTCATGTTCGGATGCCGGTGGACCAACACTTGAATCGTGCCACCCTGCACCTTCTGGTTGAAAGTCATAGGAGCTCCATGAAGTCGGTCTGGAAAAAGCTCAGCCATCAGACCGGCAGGAAACATCCATCGAAAGTCATAGAGCTCTTGACGCTTCAGCCGGTTGATGAAGTCCACCATACTCTCCCCATTTTTCGCCGTGTGTACACCTTCAAAAAATGCATGGCCAGGATTCAAGGGGATGTCCTCGGTGTGGCCTGTTTCACCTTCCAGGGGTTCTGCAATGACGTCCTCGCGAGGATCTGAGTGGACCCTGGACAAACGCCGTGCAGCAATGCCAGAGCTTCCGAAGCCCCATCTCCTCGCTCGGTACCCTCGAACTCACTGCTTCCACCACAGCAAAGCGCTCAAGAACCAACTGGCCAACACGGTCACCAGCATTGATCACGAGGTCGTCCATCCCATTGTTCACCAGGATGATCTTCACTTCTCCTCGATAATCAGGGTCAATCACAACTCCAGCAACGTCAATACCCCGTAGGGCGAAAGAGCTTCGAGAAGCGATCCTGCCATAGCAACCTGCGGGCAACTCCACAGAGATTCCCAACGGGACCAGCTTCCTTTCCCCCGGCTTCAGCTCCACATAGCATGATGAAGCTAAGTCCCAGCCTGCCGCTTGAGAAGATGCCCTCGTTGGAAGACTTGCTTGGTCATCCAACAGCTTGACTTTCAGCTGCTCGAAGTAGCGGCACACCGGCTTCTCCGAACCACCACCCTTCGAATCACCCTTGCCGTTCTTCGCCTCGAACTTGTCGTTCTTGGACTCCTTGGCATCTTTGCCACCCTTGACTTCGGATGACTCCTTGACCTTCTCCCGACCCTCACGAGGCTTTCCCCCCTCGTCTCTGGTTCCTCCTCCGTCACCATCTAGGGCCTTGACCTTCACGGTGTCCTTGAGTGGTGCAATCGAGCCCCCATGGAAGGCCGCTTCCCCCTCCGCCATCAGAGACTCTGCAAACTGCTGGATGCCATTCTCAGTGGGAGCCACGTCAACTCTCAAGGCTGCCCGAGTGACCTGCAGACGGAAGGCGACTTGTGTGGACTGCTTTGCCAACCCAGCAGCGAACCTATCCAAAGTGGCCAAGAGAAGGACCGGATCAGGAGGTTGAATTCCAAGTTCCTGCACTCGAATCAGCCACCTCCTCCAAGCACGAAGCGAAGTGAGCCATTCCCCCAACGGACCTGGGACTTTCTGGTCGACCAGCTGCTTGAGGAGAGTCGTACGTTCACCAAGCCCACCAGGTTGGTATAAACTCGCAAGACCTTGAACACGATGCTAACGGAACTCACCTCCCTTTGCGAGACCAACTCTGACCTCAGAGACTCCGGGATGGCCTTCAAGAGTGCAACAGATCCTCGTTGCTCAATCCTCAACCATGGTGGCCGTTGGAAAGCCGGTGGTGTGACAGGAACCAGGCGAAGTCTTTCCATTGGTTCGGAGTTCAACCACACCCTGTGTAAAGCACCGGCCACATTCAAGACCTCATCCCACCAAAGCGAAGAGCTGGCGCTAATGTCCCGCAGGAAGGGCCCAATTGTTGTCAACCAATCTCCAGCTATCAAGGGTCCAATCTCAGACTCCGACAACTCTTGGAGCGATGGGAGTTCGACTGCACGAACAGACTCTTGTTGAGCCATCAGGCCTCCCAGCCACGCCGGAACTCCTCCAAACATTGCCGGATCTCCTCCACCAGGGGGTCCTCCTCCAGGAGCACCCGGAAAGCCACCACCAGGCGGGCCCCCAGGAAAGCCGCCACTACCTCCAAAAAAGCCGCCTCCGCCAGGAAAACCTCCGCCTCCAGGAAAGCCTCCGCCCCCACAAAAGCCTCCGCCCCCAGGAAATCCGTTTGGAGCACCCGGAAACCCGCGAGGAAAACCTCCACCAGGCACCCCGCCAGATGGCTGTCCAAACCCGCGACCTCCTCCATTCGGCTGACCACCTCCATGATGACCGCCTTCATGATGACCACCTCCCTGATGACCACCACCCGTAACTCCTGACGAACCGCTGCCTTGACCATTCCGATCAGCTGGTTGTTGGACTGCTGGACCACTCACCGATGATTCTTTCGAGTTCTGACCCTGACCACCCACTGGATCTTGGGGTTCACTGCCACCAGAAAGACCTTGTCCCTGACCAGAGAGACCTCCAACCGTGCCACCCTGGAACTCGCCAGACACATAGCCCTTCGAGCTTCGACCATCGCCCGCTGGAGGCTCAGACCACGAGGAGGCAATCCCATGCCTCGCTAACGTTCTCGACGCCTCCAACATGCCATGCATCATGTCACCAGATGTGGAGGAGACGCGATTGAAGACCTCCATCAGGCTGGCTCTTGGCCCCCCAACTTGCCCATGAAAAAGTCCCGGATCACCGGCAGAAACATGACCCGCACCATGCCCTCTACCGTCTCGACCATTCGACAGCGGCCCCAAAAGACCCTTACCACCATCTCGCCCTGGGGACACCCATGAGGACCTCAATGACTCGAGCATTGACTCCATGACATTCTTTTCTCGATGCTGACCCTCTGACATCATGCCATACATCCAAGGTGGTGGATGATTGAAAGGTGGATTGCCCCAACCATGGTTTGCCTGCCCTGCCGACCATGATTCCCGCTCTGACCATAGGCGCGCATTTTCAGACATGAGGCCATGAAGAAACAATGGCTCCTCCCTTAAATAATTATTCCATGGTCCGGGTAACCCCCTGGAATAATTATCCAGGAATAATTCAAAAAAACTATCTTGGAATAATCTATTTTGACCATGGCGAACACAGACTAGGGGGTACCATGGAATAATAGTCCAGGCGAACCTCTGCCTACCACAGAATAATTATTTAAGGGAGTTCACAGATCGAATCAGATCAAATTGGAATTCGTTGTGTTCACAATTCAGGGCTGACCACTGATTCGAGATTCTGGCTCAAACCCGCCATATAATTTCTCACATCTTTATTGCAATGACGATACCCGATCCTCCGAAAGGTTGTTGCGTTGGAACTTGTGCCTTGAAGCGATTTAGGAACCCTTTTTTTAAATGGCTTTTGTGCGGATACTTGATGGATGGCTTTGATTCCAGAGCATTCGAGTTCATGTGAGGTCATGGCAACACGCGTGCCCCAACGTTCAACCAGAAGTGGAAGGTGTGGACAGCTGTGTGCGCCCCTTGTTGATTAGTGGACCAGAGCTTTTGGGTAGGGCCTTTGAAGAACCTCTGTATTTTTTGGTATTTTTTTGGCGGTAGAGGGCATTGAGTGTTGATTTCAAGTATGTGATCTGTAAAATGTAGAAAGCCAATGCTTTGCTTCTGCATCTGAGGACAATGATTCAGTGTCTTCCACTGGATATAAGCGTGTAAGTCATCACGTTTGGATTTATCTTCGTGAAGAGTGGAGGGGCAGCACGCTGCTGTCAAAAACTATGAGTGCCTTGTTTGAGGCAATGTTACACATTTACGAAAACACAGATATCTGAAGTTTTTATTCCCACAGCTTTACATTCTCCCATACCCCAGAATAATTTGGAATATTTTAAGAAAAAACATAATCCCACCAGCTTAGCGTGTCCCATACACCAGAATAATTTTATAGTTTTGACACTGTGAGGGCACAACCGATTTTTCCAAGGGTGTCTGGCATGGCCCATCCAAAAAGAAGGGGGGGAAGCTCCAAGGTGATGAGCAGAATGCAGCAGTCGCAAGTACTGGTGGAGCTGGAAGCATGGATGGAATGTCAACCTTTTTTATATTTTTCTTTTTTTGTTTTTATATTTTGTCTTATGTTTTCTTCTATGGGGCTTTTTGGATTCTACGAAGGGGTGGATCATAGACTAGTTCCTTCACAATCCAATAGGGATCAATAGGGGCTGGTCTTGGCAAGGTCCAGTGGAGTCTCAAGACATGAACGCCGCAGGGAGTGCACATGTGGAGACGAAGCTGGAAGTAGTGAAGAAGGAAGCCAACATCTCACCTCCCGGATGCTTGCCCACTCTCTGATTATCTACTTTTCATTGATTGTTTATATGTATTTATGCGTTTTGATCTTTTATTTGTGGGCCCCTCTACAAATGAAATTTGCATTGCAAAGAGAACAACAACAGCTGAGGACCAATGCCACATGGGGATGTGGCTCAACCTCGCTCAACCTGGGTGTCATGGGACCTCATGTGCTGACATGACAGGACATGTCCGATGTTTTTTGTTCTTTGGGGGGGGGGGCGAGGACAAGGCTGTTTGGGATAAGGCAACAAAGTATCTATTTCGTTGAGGGGTTTCTTTGCTAGGAGCTCTGAAATTGGAGCATGGCTTCGGTGTTCTTGGGTTGGAGAACATCATACGGCTGCCACAACAGGTGACTCTTTTGCACGTTTGTTTTTTTGATCCAAATCTCGTACTTTTTTAAACTTGCCAAGCCTCTTTATGTGCTTGAACCCCAATTGTAAAAAGCTTCTGGAAACCTGTTGGTCCAACAAGATTCTTGTGATTGTGGATTGTTGGCAGGTTTTTGCTGAGTGGATGGAGATCAGCGAGGAAGTGGCGCAGAAGGTTTTCTTCGAGCTTCGTTTCTCTGCAGTGTGTCTGGCTTGCGCTAAGCCATTGTTTCTTGTTGCTTTGTTTTTGTCGATCACATTTGGTCGCGCTATCAATGTACTTACAGATATGAAAAATCTTTACATGTTGATTAAGTTTGTTCGTTTGCATGGTTTGTATAAGAACTGCCATTCTTTGTATATAGTGGCAGAGAGTCGGCAGATTCATGATGTAGGATTTTTTCAGGCAACTTTTGCTTTATTTTCACGAGGCGGGCTTACTGGCAAGTTTCTCTCAGCGAGTTTTCTTCTTGGTTGAATTTCAAGAAGAAGAATCCTGGAGCGACAACGGCTGACTATGCGAACCTGGATGACAAGCACAAGGCTAAAATGACTTCTGACGATGATGTTTTTGCTTTTTGCCGTGAACATCTAGACGCCAGCGTCGTGAAGTACCTGGATTTCAATGGCGGTGTGGAGGCCTTTGGGGTTTTCTTTTTTGATGTCTTTCAAATCCCTCCAACTTGTTTCTATCGAATCTCTATTGTGTCAATCTGGATTGGTTTGAAACCGCAGTTGTGGTAGGCGAAGGCTGCCATGTGGACGGACGTGGTTGATGGGTTGCTTTCTGCCTATGATCCGTGGGCAAAGGACACTTTTCAGATGGGACATTTGGCTGCAATTCCAATTATTCCAGGGTTTGAAGCCTGTTACGAGTTGCAGCATTATTAATTTGTATTCTAATGAATCCAGAACCATTTCTGTGGAGAACTTGTTTGGGGGATATGTCCTAAATAGTCTAAATTATTCCAAAGTAGATGGCATGTTTTTAAGGCTCAAAAATTTTTCCAGATATAAAAGTATTAGGAAAATGTTCTGTGTGTGAACTGTCGTTGTATCAATATGTATCACGCCAAATTATTCTTGGGTGGTAAGGAGGTAAGACAGGGCAAAACAAAAGGTAAACAACGCAATGTTAAGGACAGCAGGTGCACTGGGGAGTTCTACTACGAGGGATGGTGGAACTTTTGCAGCGGCGTTTGGGCGACCAGTGGCCTCAAGATGTAGTTTTGCTGGACGTCAGCGTCAGCTTTGTGGAGCGATTGAAGCTGATACAACTAGAAGGGTTTCCAAAAAATATTCTGGCTTTGGTGCAGCTAAACAAAGCCTAGCGATCCTTGTGGTTCCTTTTTTTTCTGTTGTTTTATGTTTTCCATTGCTTTCCTTTTCCGGTTCTAGGGTTGGTGAAGCAATAAGCAATCCATGGCTCAGGTATTCAGACAACCATCAAGCACTGATGGCCATCCGTGCCGGTGAGTGGCAGGCAGTGCTTTACGATGGGAAAGCTGATCCTCACATCCGAAAAGCTGCGCAACAAGCCTGCAAGCCGATTGCTGTAGCTTACGCTGCCGTCTATCCTGGGACTTTCGGTGAGTTTGATGTAAGTGTTTTGATTGGATAGTTTTTTAAATTTTAACTATTTTTTGTGTTTGCCATAGGGTCAACGGACTATGTTTTTTCCACCCTTCCTGTTTTGGCAGTATTGCAATCCAGGACTACCATTCAGTTGTGTGATGGTAAGACGCCGAAGCAGAATGATTTTTGGTCTTGTGGGCACAGGGTGGTATTGTATGCCGCCAGCCTGTTGCAGCAGGGATGGGCAGATCAGGTTTTGGAAACCGATGGACCATTCCAGCCCTTCGACATTGTGGATAATGACGTTGCTTCATTCAGATTGCAGTCCCTGTGTGCAGGGGACAAATCCATGGGGAAGTGCATCAAGGCAGAGCCACTTCCCTTTGTGAAGGCAGAAGCACGTTTCTTTGTCAAGACAGAAGCCAAGGAGCCTACTGCGCCGAAAGACCAGGCGCCAGGCACCAGTGCTACGTCAGCCTCTGCAGGTGAGCCTAGAGTCAGTATGCAGGAATCTTCAAAGCCAGAGAAAAGGGAGGGGTCCATTCCAGCGATGAGTGTTCCAACTCCTGTGCGGGCTAGTGCCCTGCCAAACTCAGTGAAGCCTGAGTCTACATCCAAGCCAGCGACGCCTGCCAATTGTCCAGCCACGAGTCCACCGAATGAAGAGGATTCCGAATCAGACAGTACACTTTCAGAAGGGATGAAGGAATACATGGATCGGGTCCAGAAAGATCTTGAAAGACAATTGGAGGGGGAGCTTTCAAGGTTTAGACGGTTGAAGAAACAGCTGAAAGCCGAGAAGGAGGAGAAGCAGATGAAGGAAGAGCTTGACATGCAGCAAGAGACCGGAATCAAAAAGACAAAGAATAAAAGGCACAAGAAAAAACTGGCGGATGAGGACTTGGAGCAATCGATTGAGAAGATCATGTCTCAAAGATCCGCCAAAAAGTTGCGCATGAAGCAGATCTCATTTGCCAAAGATGTTCTTACTGATGCTGGGGTCAACTACAATCAGCACTTCCAAGCCCTGCACAAGAATCTCCTTGCAGAAGCATGCCCGAAGGAAAAGCTACCAAAAGGGCACTGGGAGGAATTTCTTTTGGGCATCGCTGGTGACCAAGAGATATCATGCAAAGCGTGTAGGGCACTCATGATTCGCCATGACCTTGGCAAGTTCATTGGTGATAGGAGGGAGAAGGAACGTTCACGCACAGACCAGTCTTTACCAAAGACAGGGGCTACCGCTACAGAGCCTCAGCCAACACCTTGTTTGGAGATTGTCCCATATGTGCCGCAAAGTTCCCGAGCTATCAGCCCACCACGCAAAAGAGCCAGAGCTGGACGCCCTGCTAGAGGGGAAGGAGCAAGTTTCAACATCTGGAAATTTTGCGAGGAGAGCCGCCCTGGTGTGTACAAGAGACTTTCAGAAGATGAGGCAATGGGTCCAAAGTAGCTAAGACTGGGTTGTTGAGCCAATGGCTCATTGGTTCCTAATCTACAGGAATATGATTGTTCCTGAACCATGTGCAGATGTGTTGGACGTTGGAATAATTCTTTTTCATTCTTTTTCCCTGTAGGTGAGAGCACGATGCTTCCTAATCTACAGTAATAAAATTCTTCCTGAACCATGTGCAGATGTGTTGGACGTTGGAATAATTCCTTTTCCCTGTAGGTGAGAGCACAATGGTTCCTAATCTACAGTATGTAATATTATTGTTCCTGAATCATGTGCAGATGTGTTGGACGTTGGAATAATTCTTTTTTCCCTGTAGGTGAGAGCTCGATGCCCAAAAGCTACTGACGCAGATATTGAGAAGTCCATGAAGCGCAACCCAGCGTATTGCATCAAATGTGGCATACACTTCCATTTCCCATATGAGACCAACGACCTTGCTTTGCGCCTTGCCTTCCTTGATGAATTTTACGGCCTTTTTATGAAATGCAAACTATATGTGATCTAGCTCATTTCCCATTTGCTTGTAGTGGGGGATTGCTTCAGAAGCCTTTGACACTGTAGTTCAGTTTTTGCCTTTGGTCTCTCAGGGAGAAGCATGAACGGTCTGAGCGACATCAGGTTGCACTGCAAAAGGATGACACCACAGACTTGGGTGTGTGCTCAGGCTTGGATTTGGAATCGGATGTGGGATGCCGATCATTGATTGGACGAAACAGCGACATCCTGAGAATCTGGCTCCAGAGTGGGTCCATTGCAGTGACACATTCACCTGTGCATCAAGTCGTAATCTTCAATGGCATTGGTGGACATTTGTTTCTCAGAGATCAGGGGTGCATGTCTTCTTCGAACGTGACCAACTTGCGTGGTCACCCCTGTTGTGAAAAGTGTTGGCGGCAAGCCAACAAACACAAGCTAGCTCAGTGCTTCCATGACTGGGCTTGCAAGATTTGCTTCGTTCGCCTCACACATTTGACTCTGCAAGATGACCGTGAGGAAGTCATGCGGCTGGCCAAAAACATGAAAGTGATGTTCCCAGAGCTTTCGGAGCAATGTTTGGAGAATATCTCGTACCAAGAAGCCCTTCATCGTGCCAAAGAAGGGTTCATCCACATCCCGGTTGCCTACCAGTCTGTTGCACTCAAGGAGTTTTTGGACCGAAGTCTCAAGTATTTGACTCCCAATCTCAAGGTGACAGCATCCAAGGAGGTTAAAAGGAAGATTGATACTTACGTGGAAGCTCTTTGCAATGGAAGTCTCAGTGATACCGAATGTGAGATTCTGGTCGCATGCTCAGTGGTCGGAACACTGGAAACAAGCTAATGTCAGTGAATCTCATATGATGTCATACGAAACCAAAATCTCAAAGATTCCGTACTCATAGATGCTGACTGTACTACAATTGTCATTTCTCTATTGTATTCTATTGTTTCATATGTTTTTTCTGCTTATATACTCATCTGCGTCTGAGGATCTGGTTGCAAAGGGAACATTGAAGGGAGATGAAATAGCTCGAGCACTGGTGCCAAATTTACCCAGAAAAGCAGACCGCCAGCTTCGTGGCAAAACAGCCCGAACAGGATCTCAGTCCAATTGCGAACTCGGTTTGCTCAAGCTGGGATTTAGTTTGGGAGGGTTGCTGAACAACAAGCACATCCAAAAGGCATTTGGAATTTCTCGACAGTCTGGTGTGCGCCCGCAGTCGTTGCGCTCCGACTTCTTACCTTTCTTTTTCGGCGCCAGAGGATCAGATCTCGAGCAGGCAGCTCGACAGGCCCTGTCAATGCTGAACATGGACGGCTGCAACGAGTTCATGGTTGTCCGTGACGAGACAGCATATGCCAGATCTTACGACCTTGTCTATGGTCTAGGTGACTTGTGCTGCATAGGGGGTGGGAAACGGTGGGATGATGTGGGATGAGGTCGCAATGGTTTTTGGATGTTTTTGGAATGTTTCGGATGGTTTTTGTGGTGTGCTTTGAGAGTCCCAGCATGCATTGAGAATGTGTGAGATTTTGGCTCACAAGTGGCACGCGTCCCAGAGAGAAGCCGAAAGATGTCGGTTCAGGAGCAACGTGATGAATCGCAGGATACACTTTTTTTGCCTGGACTGGACAGCTCGCCGCAATTCGTTGCCGATTCACAAGATGCTGGGAATGCTGACTCACAGATGCCTGAACCAGAGTCTGTGTTGGAGTTGGAGTCTCAGCCACCGGCTGAATCATGTCAACCTCCTAGTGTGATTCCAGTGGAGACTGAGCCACTGCAATCGTCAGTCTTGGATGTTCTCTCTGCCACTTTGGCCGTGCAAAAGGACATTCTCCAAGAGCTGAAGTCTTTGAAATTGCTAGCTCGTGAGAGATCCCGGTCCCCCACACGCTAACCTTGAATGTGGGAGCATGGCCAACAAGCCATGGAAGGGTTTGAGTGCAAAGCACTCGGCATTTTGATCGAAAGAGTTTGGCCTACGTCAGAGCCGAGCCACTGAGACATTCTGACAAGCTAGAGGCGAAAGGTGAAACAATATGGCTTTATCTTTTTTCCCAGGCCAAGCTCCAGACATGTGGACATTGCATCCGGTGTCTTGCTTCTGACTGTAGGATCTAATAAGAATAGAATAGGCGAAAATATATATATATACATTTGGATGCCTAAGGTCCTGGACACCTCCCATGTAGGTACAAGTAATCTACACGAAGCCTTTACATCCTGGTCCAGGATTTATTCATAATATTCATGTGTTTTTGACATACCTTGTACCCTGGAATAATATTCGGGGGGGTTATAGCCTCCTAAAGCAGGAAAGGCTTGGAGCCGATCCTATAGGGCAGGAAGTGAGAGTTAAGCAGGAGGCTTGGAGCAGGCTTGGACCTTCTCCTGCAGTGATTGCCTTGTGCCAGCAGAGGGCAAATTATTTCTGCTGTCCAACACGAGTTAATGGCCCCAGAATAATTTGCCCCGTTTGTTCAGAGGTTGGTGAGGGGTGTAGGGAGGTGGGCTGTCTGTGCCTGGTGATGCCTTCATATAGGGCCTGGGGCCAATGTGAAGATACTACCGAATTTGTTGCCAGTTTCAAATGTCTCACCCACTTTCAATGTTTGATAATATTTTGGCGTTCGATGTTTGATAACGTTTGGCAGCGGTCTGCTACTTGGAGGCCTAGTTTCTCCCTGTGTGCTTTCCTGGACAATTTGTTCTGAGGTCCAGCAGGGGTTGGGGACCCCAGTATAGTTTACTCTTTTGTGGAGAGGTTGGCACTCGTGGCCAGTTTGGGCTAAGTGTGCAGGGAGGTGGGCTGTCTGTGTCTGGCGATGCCTTCATAGGGCCTGGGGCCAATGTGAAGATACTTCGTTGCTAGTCTCAAATGTCTCACCCACTTTCGATGTTTGAGAATATTTCGCTACGATCTGCTACTTGGAGGCCTAGCTTCTCGCAGTGGGTGCTTTCCCTGAGCACAGGATCAATTTGTTCTGATGTCCAACAGGGGTTGGTTGCCCCAGAATAATTTCCCCGTTTGTGGAGAGGTTGGTGAGGGGTGCAGGGAGGTGGGACACCCACACCTTAAAAATGTATATGAGAGTCCCCCGTACGTTTGTTCCATTTATACATTTCATTTGCTATTTTACATGCGTCTATGTTTGAAAGCTTGGACTCAAACGCGTGAAATCGACAATGGCCTCCCGAGTTCCCAGTGCTTAGATCCGGTGGATCTAAGCGCTGGAAACCTCTCCGTTAGCGCTCGAAGAGCTTCTGGAGCGCTGGAACCACTCCAAAACCTAGCTTCCAGTGCCCCGGACGGGTTCCCGGTGCTTAGATCCGGTGGATCCAAGCGCTGGAAACCTCTCCGGGCCTTCGTCAAGCCAAATTGATCTACGGGAAGGCTTGGTCAAGCAAAATTAATCTACGGGAAGGCTTCCTCAAGCAAAATTGATCCCAGATCAATTTTGCTTGACGAAGGCCCGGAGAGGTTTCCAGCGCTTAGATCCACCGGGAACCCGTCCGGGGCACTGAAAGCTAGGTTTCGGAGTGGTTCCAGCGCTCCAGAAGCCCTTCCAGCGCTAACGGAGAGGTTTCCAGCGCTTAGATCCACCGGATCTAAGCACCGGGAACTCGGGAGGCCCTTGGGCAAGTGTTTGGCCACATTGGCTAGCCAACCCAGATCCTTAGATCACTGGAAGCTGCTGAAGACCTGGGTTAAATTGAATTTCAACTTTAGAAGTTCATTGATGTTCAACAGAAAATGGATCCGAGCCAAGCTTCGAAATTGAAAGTGACTGCATCCCTCGGATCAATAAACTACTTGACCGGGAAGCGCCCATGACTATGGTCCCAGTGGCTCGTAAGCTATACTGTAAGCTACTCATTCAAGCACCGCTAGCAGAATCCAACACTAATCCAGCACAGCTCTTCTTTTCTATACTCAAAAACTGCAGGGCAGAAATGTCTTGATGCTAAGCTAAAGGGTATTTCCAGGGCAGAAATGTCTTGATATTGTACGAAATAGGATATAGAAACTACGATTAGTTCAACACCAGTGTTCAGGTGAAGAGAAAAATCCATTTCAGATAATGGTGCTTTTTATTGATATTAACTGTGGATATTTGTTGTAGCTTCTGTTCGGAAACTGCAGGGCAGAAATGTCTTGATGCTATAAGATAAAGGATATTTCCAGGGCAGAAATGTCTTGAGATTGTACGATATAGGATATAGAAACTACGATACTTGAAAAATTTACATGGTTCAGAAACCATCGTTCAGAAACTATACAAGTCAGAAACGACGCCCTCAGAGTTCCTTATGCTTTTTATTTTGATCCATTTTGTAGTGTAGAAGATATGAAACAAAAACTGAAACAGAGCTAGAAATGTATATGAGGGGGGGACTGGTTTTGAGCATTTGGGAGTAGGCCTGGAGGTGGGCTGTCTGTGTCTGGCGATGCCTTCATAGGGCCTGGGGCCAATGTGAAGA
>CAXAMN010018458.1:0-80282 GCA_963970005.1 Durusdinium trenchii | reverse complement strand
CTGTCTGTGTCTGGTGATGCCTTCATAGCGCCTGGGGCCAATGTGAAGATACTTCGTTGCTAGTCTCAAATGCCTCACCCACTTTCGATGTTTGATAATATTTGGCAACAATTTGCTACTAGGAGGCTTAGGTTCTCCCAGTGGGTGCTTTCCCTGAGCACGTGAACAATTTGTTCTGATATCCAAGAGGGGTTGGAGACCCCAGAATAATTTCTCCATTTGTGGAGAGGTTGGTGAGGGGCGCAGGGAGGTGGGCTGTCTGTGTCTGGCGATGCCTTCATAGGGCCTGAGGCCACTGTGAAGATACTACCGATTTCGTGTCTCACCCACTTTCGATGTTTGATAATATTTGGCAACGATCTGTTACTTGGAGGCCTAGCTTCTCCCCGTGGGTGCTTTCCCTGAGCACATGACCAATTTGTTCTGATGTCCAACAGGGGTTGGTGGCCCCAGAATAATTTCGAGAAGTTGGTGAGGGGGCAGGGAGGTATGCTGTCTGTGTCTGGTGATGCCTTCATAGCGCCTGGGGCCAATGTGAAGATACTTCGTTGCTAGTCTCAAATGCCTCACCCACTTTCGATGTTTGATCATATTTGGCAACGATCGGCTACTTGGAGGGGTGGCTTCTTCCAGGGGGTGCTTTCCCTGAGCACAGGACCAATTTGTTCTGATATCCAAGAGGGGTTGGAGACCTCAGAATAATTTACCCATGTGGGTTGCGATTGCGTGGCGTGAAGCTTGCAGTTTCTTTCTGGTGTTAAACACGGGGTGCGGACCCCAGATTAATTAATATTGTTTCACATGTGGGGGGTTCAGGGCCTGTGGCAGTGTATATAACGATACATTATATAAACGTATACGATATATGATATATATATATATATAGAGATCCATTTTCAGATAGAAAGAGGTGAAGCCAATACACACCAAGGGTTCTCAGTTTGTTTTGAGTGGGACTTCTGAGCTGCCCTCAAAAGTGTGGCTCATTTGTTTTCGGCCGCGTAGTCGCCTCGTTCACGATGATGTGGCGCTTTGTCACGGTGTTGACAGCCATGTGTGGAGGTATGAAAGTCGGTGAGGAGCCCCCTTTGTGTTTCACCTTGTTGTTTAGGTTTGTAAGAAGTTGTTCTAGGTTTGGTCACGAACGTTTTGTTTTGTTAGGGTGTTCCGGGCTGTCACTGCAGGACACATCCACTGGACTGGAAGAGCGCCTGTGGTTTGATGCTTCAAAACACGTGACGGAGATGGAATCCTTCATGAACTCGTGGACAGGTTTCTCAAACAGCAACCCTCAAAAGGACATGTGCGTCACCATACTAAGTTTCTTTGAGTTTTTTTGAGGCGCGCGCGATCTTCATTGCTTGGACATTTTTTCGGCCAGCGGATCCGTTTCTCAAGCCTTCACAACGCATGGGTTCCGTGCAGGGCAGTACGACATTCAATGTGATAACCGTGGACACGACATCGTTGGCAAAAGGGGTTTTTTGAACCTTCTCCGTCTCCCGACTTGCAAGAGACAGTGGTTGACAGAATTTGAATGAATTTGACAGTATGTTGCCATATGTTGCCCATATTCCCTCGAAACATTTTTTTGGAGGTTGCGTGTGCCTGATGAGGTTTGGGATTACGATGTGTTCAAGGCGCACTATTGGTTGGAGGTCCACCATGTTCACTGAATATATTTTTGTGCTGGGCTCAAGGATTTTTTTTATCGGATGTTATCAGACGTGTTTTTGGGAACATGATTGAACTTGAGTGATTTTGGTTGTGTTGACTGTTTGTTTGTATGTTAAGGTCCAGCTCGGTGCATAAAAGGCACCTTCTTGGACCAGTGGGCGACGAAGGAAACAAGAAAGTACGCCTAAGCAATCTCATTGCTTCCAACCTCGTTCCTTGATCATTCATATTTGTGTAGAGTGTGAAAACAAGCTTCTGGTTCAACGAGTTGATATTTTTCGGTACACAGTGTGCCGGCAAGGTTACTTTCCTGGAGCTTCTGCACAAGCACGGCAGACATGTTTACGTTGTTTTGGAGCAACCAGGAAGTTCATGGCTATGGAAGATCGGCTTTGTCGCTTCAGCCATTGGCCTTCTTTCGCTGAAGAGGGTCAACACTTGGATGCCAGCTCACATTGAATCAGTTGATACTTTGTGTCTTTTCTCAGTAGGCTCACAGACATGTGCTCGCCGTTTGATTCACCAACGCTATTTATATCTACTATTTATATACTCTCTATATATCTGTATATATAGACCTTTTAAAGCCTAATTGAATCTACCTGCATTAGAAACCTCAGGATGGCATTCTTTGGCCACGACATGCTCAAGCGGACTGAATTGTATGGCAATCTTCCCAATGTTTCTTCGTTGAAGCGGGTCATGACCAAGAAAGATCGGCTGAAGTTTAAAGCACGGTTTGACATGGCCTCAGAGTTGTATGCAAATGTTTATATTTTTTTTATGTTTTTGCACTGCTTGCTCCGTTTTCTCCCTGTCCCTTTCTCAATCCTATTCAGGAGACACGCCAGTCAAGGCGAAAGGTCAAGAAGGTCTATCTTGTACGTGGGAGCAACGGCAAGGTACACGGAGGAAAAGATTTGGCGTTGTCGGCTGCCTATCCTTCTAGATTTGCTTTGGCCTTGATGAAATTATGGCTGAAAGCCACGGCCAGTAATCTGTAGGAAGAGAATGTTTGGCCAGAAGCCACTGTGATCGCTCAATTGCGATGTCATTAGTTGTCACTTACCCCATAGATCACAAGGTGTCTGTGGAGGTGGTTGGCGCCGCGGGATATGCGGGCCATTCCATGTGGCAGGAAAAGGTCAAGTCCTTATGGATGGTAGGGGTGTCAGATGGTAGCAGTATTACAAAAGAAAAACAAAAACAATCTCACTCACAATGGGCCTATTGTATTGGAATGTATTTGTTTCTCTTCTCTTTAACTGGGTACAGTTGTCTCTTATGTTTCTTTTGTTTTCTGGAAATGGATGCTTGGGGTTACCGAATTTTTATTTTACTTGAACTTACTTGGTTTGTACTGCAGAATAATTTTTTTGGTGTGAATCTAGGCGAGACAGAATCCGTGATAGGGCACGTTGTCGGCGGCAATGAGCAGCATTACAAAAGAAAAACAAAAACAATCTCACTCACAATGGGCCTATTGTATTTGAATGTATTTGTTTCTCTTCTCTTTAACTGGGTACAGTTCTCTCTTATGTTTCTTTTTTTGGATGAATTTACTTGGTTTATGCTGCAGAAAAATTTTTTGTGTGTGAACCTAGGCGAGACAGAATCCGCCATAGGGCACATTGTCGGCGGCACTGAGCCAAATTCCATGATTGAGGTCAAGCAGGATCAGGACAATGACATACACTGTAAGCCTACTTTTCCATACCTGTATCTTCTTATGTGTTCCACCAAAAAGGTTTGTATGTTTTTGGACGTCTATATTTGGGGGGGGCTAGTGCTGACGTTGTTTGCCCCTAGACTGGTGGCAGCGGATTATTTATTATGTGTATCTAGAACATCTTGAATTTTGAAGAAACCATTGGCCCCAGATTTGCCTGGGATCAGAGTCCACACTTCTTGGAATGCAGGATATGGAGCTGAGCAAAGATGAGCTCTCCACAGTCAGTGTGTGCACATGCTTGAAGAGACTTGATACAGGTGGCCATCCTGTTCAGATTCAACAAATTCCAAGAAAGAAAGCAACGACTGCCGAGGAAGAGTTCATGGAAATCGGCCTACTGAGTGAAGCAATCGTCAAAGCGAACCGGGGTGTACCGCCCCTGGCATATGCGTACGATAATCACCTCAGCTTCTCCATAGCCAATTCCTTCTTCCTGGGGCAACTGAAGCCAGCGGAGTATGCAGATGTACCTTTTTTTCGAGAATGCAGGCCCATGCAGAAGGACCCGAATATTCCTCTGTTTCCTTTCCGGACGATGGTATTCAGGTCCGAGCACCCCCTACATGCAGTCAACGATCCGAAGCATGTCCTGAAGGCATTGTCCAGACAGATAAGATCGCACGGAAGAATTGTGCACATGCTCCTGGGCACAAAACCCATCCAAATCAAAACCAATCACAATCCTTTCAATTCTTTTTAGATTCCCTCAGGAGTTGGAAGTCAGAATTCTGTCAATCATTTTCCTTTCCCGTTTTTGATTTTTGATTTGTTTATTGTTCTTAGGTTGTCCTTTTTTTGCTTTCGAATATGAGATCCAGGTTTGGGTTGCCTGTGAGTTGCAACCCGCTGACTTTGGCCGGTTGCCCACTGCAGAGCATCGTTGGCAGAGATGTGCACAATGATTTGGAGGCTGCCAGGTTGTTCAACCCACGGTATGTCTTGGAACCTCGCTTTGATGATGTTGGGCTCAACCTGTTTCAGCTGCTCTTTCATGATTCCAGCAATTTGTTTTCGATTTGTTTCATGTACGATTTTTTTGTTATTCTTTTTCAATGTCTCATATTCCATAGGCACACACGGTTAGTCAAAAGAAACAGCTGGAACTGGATCCAACCATATCCAGCCAACTGTAGTTCACTGGTGGGGAGATCTGTGACCCTAGTTCAGCCGGATGAACACAGGTTTCTCACAGCTCTTTCAATGTCTTCGTGGACAGCAAGCCAAGCCTTTACAATCAATCAGCTGATTGAAAATTCCATCTGTGCCTTCTACCTTGTGGTCCTGCTAGTGATGTGGGCACACAAACGCCGAGGCAATGCGTGGGACCAAGCCTTTATGGCCAAGGTCACGACCCGCAACCTCTACCGTATGCTAGCACATGCCATTCTTCGGTTCCATTCCTGGCCTGCGTCGGCGTGCTACGAGCCATCCCTTTGCATGGAGGATTCAATAGAGAGGTGGTTTGGGCGAGTCAAGACTTGCAAACGCCTTGCAGGATCACTAACAACTGCAAACAGCATCCAGGCCGCTCATCTACTTCACCTGATGGACTCCATGTCCGGCGCCTATGGCAAGACAGTATTTTGGATAATTATTCAGCATTTTTTGACAAGGTCAAGAACTATGGAATAATTTACGAGATGATTCTATTTTTGTTCTGCTGTATTGACAATAGGCATATATATATATGTATATTTTGCATTTTGTTCTCAGCATGCAACCTGGTTCAACACCCAGGAATAATTTCCATAATATGATCAATGAACCGAGGTATGGCATGTTTGCCTGAGCTTCTCATAATGAAACATTTGTATTTAACACTAATTCACCAGTTTACTTCCCTGGAATAATAAAATCGAGGCATCATCTACAAGAACATTGGCAAGTGAATCCTTTGATTTGACCTCCGTGGCTGAAAAGAGCTTGTCTCTTGCTTGCACCTTTGCTGCAGCTTGCCAAACCAGGGTTCACCCGGAGAACCTCCGTGAAGAGCTTTGTGAGTGGTGGGCTGAACATGGCCACGACTGCTTCCTGTCGCAATCCGGTGATGATTCTGACGCAGCTCTGGTAGAGGCAGAAGAAGACGATCATTTCTGTGATCATGAGGACTGGTGCCGAAAACTACAGCCGCGATTTGGTCAGGAATAGGTATACAAACAACCACATACAGTCAATAGAGTGAGTTTTTTTTTTAATGTGTTTGAAAGAGATCTGCATCCAATTCCAGCCAGGATGAGGCAGTGGAAGGTGATCCTCAGGATGCCCTCTTCATTCAAGCGGTTGCGTCTACAGAGAATGATTTGGCTTTGCAGGAAGAGATTGCCAAACTCTCTGTCGATGGTGCGAGCCTTGATCCCGAAATGGTCAGGACATCTCAGCCAGACACACAAACCGACAGCGAAACAGAGTATGTGCAGGAAAGCAAGAAGCAAGTCATCGAAGAACACAAAGTCTATGGTCTCCATGACATCTTGTTCAATGCTGGCCTGCTGAGCTTCAAGCCTGGCAAGGAGGATGGCGAGGTCGACATGCTGAGAAGAATTCGCAAGATGTGTCCATCTATGGCAATCTTTGGAGCGACAGTGAGGCTGGCTGAGGGAATCTTGACTCCTGCAGCCCTTCGTGGCGCCAAGTGCGTCAGAAGAAACAACGACGTTGAGCACATGATTTGCAAGGCTCGTGCAGAATTCCACTGTTGCGCTTCGCGACAGACGAGGCATGGCTTGTGGCAACAATATACGGAGAGGATTGTCGAGAAGTTGAAAGATGACAACGTGGAAACCTGGGGGCGGGGCGCTATGAAGCCAGTGAACTTCCGGCCTTGTTCTTTCTTCAAGGATGCAAAGGATGACAATGAACAGCAGGTGAGAGATTTTCAGGTTCTTGTTGTTCAACCATTCCTGGCACCGGGAGTTACTGGGGCCCTACGCTTCGGGGTAGTCGATGCTGTGTGGCGAGGAGGCAAGGGAAAGGCCCAGTATGTCTGGCCAATGCACAAGCTAAATGCAAGCTTTGCAACAAAGATCCGGGTAAGGCTGCTCATGCCTGTGAAGCCTCAGGAAGATGACCACTTCTTTGTGCTCTCCAGTGTGTCGCCTGCGTTTCTCTTTGACCCTCATAGCAGCGCCGTGCTTTTCGAAGTACCTCCCTCAGCCTGGGAAGATGCCGGGGTAACGAAATACTACCAAACGTTCTTGATCAAAAAGCCCGCTCTTCGTGCCTGGAAACGGGCGCAACAAGAGCCAGTTGCCTTCACTTCTGAGAAAAAGGATGTTCCTGCAACGTTATACTTTACAGCAGCAGACTTCAACAAAAACACCAATGGTCATGCCAACGTTCACAAGTACCTGAAAAACATGGCCCAGGACTATCAAACGATGTTCCACCCGTTGGTTGACAAGAAGGGCGTGATTCGCTTCAACAAGAAGGAGTCTGTGGAGTATGGTAGCCTTGAGGCCAGGATCATGCAGTACTTCATTCAGAAATTCTCCAAAGGCAGCGATCACTGTAATAAGATGAGCAAGGAGGTCCAAGCCTTGCCGTTCCTCACAGACATTTCATGACATTTATAAGTATGTTTTCCCTCCATGGGGAATCATAGAAGATGAACATGTGTCTTATTCCAGGGCCCCCAAGCAGTAGGAATCTGCCAGATAATATCAGGCTAGGATTGGTTCTTAATTATTCCAGTGTACTTCAGTTGTCTTTGGTGACAGATTTATTTTCTTATATATTCTTATCTGAGGTTTGGGCATCACGTATTGCACGAGCTGCAGGGGATCACACCATCTCCTCACGATGATCCCGCAAGGTTTCCTCGATGGCTGCTTGAAATCTGCCGGTCAACAGTTGAGCCATTGAAGATCGAGAAAGTGATCGAGAAGTGAATGGCTTCAAGGTTTCTCAAGGTTTCCTGGATGGCTGCTTGAAACCTACCCGAAGTGAATGGTTTCCTAATGTTTAATGTGAAGATTTCACGGTTTTGGGTTCTCAATGATCTCAAATTGTCCTTTCTCATTGTGTCTGACTTTTTCTCACCTGTGGATTGGGTCCAGGTGAACCTAATGTACAACAAATGTATGTTTCGGGGATCTTGGGCTTTGAGGTCCTGCGAGGAACAAAGATCACAACCAGACCTGTCCCAATGACAGCCATCCTCCAGTTGTTTTCCATGATCCTCCATGAAATCTTTCTTGTCGTATGGCAGTGTCCTCAGAGCCCTTTCATTTGGCACCGACTGCCGAATACAATATCTAAAACAGACCCTTGCATGGATCTTTAGGGGAAAAAGGTCGAGGCCTCAGCACGTGCAGATTCTAAGCATTTTCAATCATATGAGCTGTATATCTTTCATTAATTATTCCACGGTCTGTGGTACATCAGGGATAATTTACACACATGCATGTGAATGTCCCTGGAATAATAACAAAAATTTTTCCAGGGTACCACCAACATGGTCCGTGCACAAGGGAGGGGCCATAAGAAACATGCGAAAGGCTTCGGCTCCTTCTTTCGGTGGCGAGGAACCTGGATCAGGCAGCAGCTCCGTCCCCTCGGATGGCAGCAGGCCTCAGGGCCCGAAGTACAGCTTCCTCCTGCATTCGCTCAGACCAGAAAGGATTGTACGTATTGGGGCCCAAAACCACTGGCGGGCCACAAGGCCTCATCAGGCCGTCTTTGGGACCAGCATCTTCTATGGCCTTTAGACCATTGGACTCCGGCGTCTTTTCAGAAGCCGCTTCCTCGCTCATGGCGACGGGTCCCACCTAAAACCCAAAAGCACTCAGCGTACTCTTGGGCTCATAACCTGCGCCGCACAAAACGCTTCTGTTTTCCTTGTGCAAACAAAGGGCTACAAGTGAATGCCCATGCTCAACGTTCCAACTTCAAACATCTTAAGACATGGAAAAGACTGTGCCACTCATGCTGTTATAACAGGGATTTAGCTTTTTTGTAGGAAAATGTGTGTGTGTTTCCGCACGTGATGGAAGATTCCTTCTATCAGATCAGACCTGACATCAAGCCAAGACAGTCAATGGACTCTGAAGAGAATGAACTGCGCAAAACAGCGGTTTGGTGGTTCTATGTTGTCATTTGTGATATACCCGGAGAGTCCAAATGACTCATGTTACTCTCCTATGGTAGTGGTGGGTTTGACTCTCCAGATATTGAACATTGAGTCATTGGAAGGTCTGGTCCAATGATAGTAAAATTGAATCTCAGCTGAGAGATAAAACTAAATGAATCTACCAGGACCCTCCAAGGGGTGCCCTGTCTGGAAGCCTAGTGCGGTAGTGTGGGGTAGTCCAGCCAGGACACCCCTTGAAGGTCCAGGTATTTGACTTGTGACCATAGAAAGTCGTCTTCCATGATGCGTACGGACACCCACTTCACCGAAGCGTACAGGTACAGGAGTTGTACAAACTGTGGCTGAGTCAGTGTGAAAATAGCCATGCCGTTGGGTTTCCTCCCGCTTCACCTGTGGCCAACAGTGTGCCAACTTGGGTGCAACTGGGTTGTTCTTTTTGTTTTTCGGGGGTGGGTGCATCAATGAACATTGCTGGCCAGGAGCGCCCCGTGGGTCAACTGGCTACCAGGAAACCGAAACCTTTTAGCAACCTCACACATCATTTCGTGAAGGCTTCCAAGATCACAGGGCTCGTTCCAACTGATGTGTTAGTGGCTGTGTTTTTTGCATGTTTTCGCCAAGACACACTGGTTCTTTGTCCACATTTCTCCTTTGCTCACCCTGGTGTTTTTCAGAGACACGGACAGGTCCTGCCGGAGTACGAGCCACCAGAGATTACCAAGGAGAGGGGTGTGTTGATTATGGTTTCTCAGACTCAGAGGCAGTTCGTCGGAGTTGATTCAGCATATTCAGAGTGAAAGAAGAGAAGGATCCGAAGATATTTCTGTAGCAACTGGATTCACACCATGGTGACTTGGCTTTACACCATGGGCAAAGGCACCCCTAAAATCCCCTAAAGGGATAGAACCGCAATACTGTCATTCACAGTGTTTTGGTACCAACCTGCTTGTGGTATTGTTGTTTCTCCAGACCTTCAGGACCATCGTGAATCCTTGGACGTGTTGTTGTATGCTTGTGCATTTCCTTAGTTTCCTTATATTTTTTTCGCGACCCGCAGCGACCTGAGACCTTAGATCCGGAGGCAAAGTGATGAGCTTTTGTTTCAACCAAGTGTTGTGTGTGAAAATGCCCTCCAACCAACATGCTGTGGTGCTAAGTCACAGGTGCTCAGGACGCGCTGCTCGTTGATGTGTTTTTTTTGTGCACCGGTTAGGAGCTTCTGCAGGTGCTTCTCAGCTGCAAAATGCGAGGATGGTTCAAGCTGAAGGGTTTGTACATGTTTACACTTTTTGGAAGCAGGCATATTGAACCCAGAATATGCCACCCCATTGACGCCTACATTAGACAACCACCGCAAAATGGTTTCTCTCTCCAGTTTCGTCCCATCATTTTGAGCATGTGGACCTCTCACAGTCGTCATGTGGACCTCTCTCTTCATGAAAAACAACGACCTCTCACAGTCATAGGTGCCTGTGGTTTCTGCGTTCGACTCACTTGGCCGCCCCCAGGAATTTTGCAGGAATCCCCAGCGGCCACGGTTGGCTGTTTGGTCCGTCGCCGGAAGTCCGCCGGTAAGACCTGTAGCAGTGACTGATGAGTCTGAGTCTGAGAGGATTTGTTTGTGATGATTTTCAATATCTCGGCTAGTATTTAATACCTCGGCTAGTTCTGTGCAGGTATTTAATACCTCGGCTAGTTGGCACCTAGACCTGGAACATTATCTATATTGAACTCTTTAAACTTGAGAAACAGCGCCTGTCCCCGCTCTTCCGCTCACTCGCCCTTCCGGAGGTATTTGAGCCGCCTTGAGATCGCTTGATGAAACTGCGAGGCCAGGGAGCGGTGGCTGGAGGACAGGAGGACACGTCTACTGTTGGCACTCCCTGGAGGAAACCCCCCAACGATCCATGGGACTGGAATACTTACATTGATCCCTCAAACATTAGATATCTAAATACCATCATACAATTATAGAAAAAACATCTCAAAAACCATTCCAGTCCCACACCCCATTGCTCGGTCCACATTCCAGTCCGGACCTTCCTTTTAGGAAGAGAGGGCACTCTCCGAAGCCGAACGACGAACGCTTCAGCGGCTCGTCCCCGCTTTGTCCCGCTCGACTGGCGGACTGGCATCCCGGCACCTGCGGCTTCGACACCTGGACGGTCGGATCGCTTCCAGGGTGCCATCCGGAGATCGATCCGTTGAACGCCATCCAAAAACCCCGGTCTGACGGACCGTGCCCAACGTGATGGCCGGCGGGAAAGAGAATGGAGTCAATGGATTGGTGAAAGATGTGAAAGGGACACATCTACAAGGAACCATGGGTATTCTTGCCAAAAAACAATGGGTTTCCTGTAGATGTTTTCCCTTCAACCAACTTTCGGATGAAAGGCAGACCAACATGGGGTTCGTGTGCCTTTTGGCTTCCCGAACCCACCGAGCATTGAGTGATCCATTGGTCACGCACCTCCAACTGTGCAGCCCACCGGATGAAGCTTAAGCCTGTGGTAGGTGGGACCCTGTGACAGCCCAAAGATTTGGAACATGCAAGAATGAGCATCCCTTCGGCGTTGCCAAGAGAGGACCAGAAACCACCCGCAGGGCTTTCAAAAGACATCAAGAATCAACGGAGGACGCACTTTGAAGCTCGGAATCCTGCAACGGAAAAGATGAAAAAGGCACGTCTTTTTCGGTTTCCCGCAACGGCGGATCTCATCCTATACCTGCTCATCAGTGGATAGGCTTTGAATTTTTGTTGGAACGTTTGTGAGGTGGCAACATCCTCAAAAACAACACCAGGTGGGAAAGATGATACACTCCCGAAAACTAACATGGAACCTGAAAATGGACCTTTGGAAGACGATTTTCCTCTACAACCCGACGTGGTTTTCAGGTGTCCAAGGTGTTTTTTTTTCCAATGTGTATTTGTCTCCCACATGTTTTCCTGATGAAGTCCGTCATCGATTCGCTACATGGAGGTTCGTTGGGGCTGCCGCGTGGCGCTTTGCGCCGCGCCACCGGTGCCACGTGGAGCTGCAGCCGGCGGCGAAAAAGCGAGACAGTGAGCTGTCGCCGCATGCAGGTCAGTTGGGACTCATGGTGTCGCCGCATGGACTCCTTCCTTTTGCTACGAATCGCTTATGTTTTGGGTGCTTTGGATGGTCTTGGTGAATCCTTTTCCGGTTCTCAGCTCCAGCAAATGGGTCTTTGGGGAGCATTTGGGACCGGGATGCTTCGTGGATCTTCATGGTGAAGAAGCGTTTGAAAAGGTGGACATCCACCTTCGATGCAGCGTTTCGGAACTTCGGCCTTGAAGAGTCTAGATCAGATGACCCCCCCGCTGCTTCTAATGTGTCATGGGTCCCATCAGCAGAACCTCCATGATCTCCAGAAGATGTGTATCGAGGCTTCTTAGTGTTTATCGATTTTTCCAGACTGTCACCCAAACGCAAAGACGTATGGAGTCAGTTTGCATCGTGGTTGATATAAGTTTATCACGTACATGATATTCTTCCTCCATCTCGAGGGGTGCAATTTCGTTGCTGTGGTGCAGCGTCCTTTTGACTCACACTTAAAAAACTAGACCATGTTTCAGGATTCCGTGTCTCTGAAATCCAGCATTTCACATCATTTCCTCAAGTGTGATGTCACATGTTTGTCATGTCGACATGGTGAAATAGTGCGAACCACTACCTTCGTTGTCCGCTGCTCAGGGTGAACCTGGAGTCCAAGCAGTTGCGCCTGAAGATTTGAGCAGAAAGACTTGAAGTTGGCAGCAAATACAGATTGGACATGGGAACATGCGGGAACATGATGTGAGCTACTTTTTTCCAATAGTTCACCACACTTGGAACTCGAACTCGAAAAGGATCAGATCGAACCGCTTGGCCCACAGTCTGTTTCTGTTTAGTCATGGAACTGTTTGAAACACAACTCATGTGTCTTGATTCTTCTTCCCATGTCCAGTGTGCACTTTCCCAACCTGAGCATGGGGGTTGGGACCGGTGTCCAACCAGAAATCCTCACCTCCATGCTTCAGGTTGGTGGACTTGGCCGGGTTCACCCGCTGAGATCAATGCAGAGCGTTCGATCTCTGCCTTTCCACACCTCGAACGACTGCGGTCCGTAGGACACGGGTGGTCAGCGGGCAAAACACCTGCAAGACCGGGCAAAAGTGCGAGATTGGTGAGATCTGGCGAGATCTGGGGAGGTTGGACGTTGAAAACCGGTCGAAATGAGAGACCCTGCCGGTGTGTTCCCGTGGACACGCCACGTGTAAAAGGCCGTTATGACCCCCGTGGGAGGAGAAGAAACACACGTGGGGCAGGCGATATATGTTGGTCTGCAAGACTCAGATTGGAGCACCTTGCCGGGTTGGTCTCGGCTCAGGTCCCATCAGGTTCCGTTGGCTAAAGAAAGCTTCTTCTCGCAACCATACGTCCCAGCCGGATTTCTGCGGAAGCGAAGGAGTTCGAAGTCTGAAGGACGCGGGGGTTGATCGACTGGGCTGGTTGATAGGCCCAGTCGATCCCAGTTATCCAGGCTTTCGTGTAGAGTCTACGGCTTTTGAGTCTCTGCAACCACTGGTTGCCTACTAGAGTGATTTGCCTGGACCCACTTGGAGGCTCAAAAAGTTTCGACTCGGGACTGTCCCATGATGAACCCGTGCTCCAAGATTTGGATGGGTGCGGCAGTCCAACTGAAGACTCCAGGCTTGTGCGTGTCCACGTGTTCATTCGGGCCCTGACTGAAAGCCGAAGCCCAACTGGACATTTGGATGCCAAAGTCAGTATGACAACTCAGAACCGCCCTTGAAAAGATAAGAGATGCCCAATATATATCTCCTGAGACTTGAAGGAGTGACTTCCAAGTCCCAACCTCAGAATGTCCATGAATGTGAGAGCCGTGAACCAGAGAGTCAAAGAGTTTAAGACAGAGCAAAGAAAACCAAGTAAGATCCATGAACCAGACGATCGCGGAGTCCTACATCAACCTGAAACAACCCTCCCAGACACTCCATGTATGGAATGTGCAAATATGATATACCAGGCGTGAATGGACACCCCATATATCACCGAAATGTTCGGGGCTATTCCACCCCGGTCGCACCTGACAGGGTGTCCTGGTATATGCCATATATATGCCTATCCCAAACCCCTCAAACCACCAGTCCCAGTCCCTGCCAGTACCTGCCTAAGGCTGAAGCAGGTCCACGATGCGGAGGAGATGGATTTGCATCAAGAGCTGGCAGCGATCCAGGCGACCCGAGTAGAGCTCAGGTGTAAAATGGTGCAGAAGGTTTTGGAAGGGGAATTCATGTCCGTGTTCGATGTTTTTTGAGGTGGCCAGGGCATTTTGAGGAGCTACAGCAGCAGGGGAGAGCGAGATTAGCAAGGGAGAACGCGAGATTGTTTTCGAAATGGAAAGTATTACCACTTGTGGTGGATCCATGCTCTACTGCCTCCAAGTGGTTGTTTTTCACCCATTGACCCTTACAGATGACACATCTAGTAAGGAGCCACACAGACCCTCTCCAGCGTCCAAAAAAATTGGCTCCGCACCCGTCGATGCTGGGCGTGGCCGAAGGTCCTGCTGCCCCCAGGCCAACGGTTCCAATGTTTGTTGGACCAGTTGGGTGACCCCACCAGGTGGCCTTCCGCTGTCCTTGAAGCGCAAGATTTGCGCAAACTGGGATGCGTTTGGCAGGGCCAGTTTCGGTTTGGGGGCCTGGATGGCACTAGGGATGGACATCCCGTCGGGACTTTGGGGCGCCATGCCACCATGTGAAATGATCGCTGCCGAGCCAGGCAAAGTATCATGCAATATGTGTGATATTTTTGTGGAAAGACCAACCCCTGAGCGAAGCCAAGTCATGAACCCGGTCAGACGGGCCGGTCAGCAGGCGCCTGGGGGTGCAGGTCTCGGCTTTAAACCCGAATGAATGACCATGAATTCAAGCCTGGACCTTCAAAGGGGTCACCAATGGAGATCCCTAGGTAGTGTAGGGGCTTCCAGCCAGGTGACCCCTTTGAAGGTGCTGGAGGGAACATGTGGAGTCGATTTGGTTTCGGACCGCAACCACCGCGCCAGGAAGCCAATGAGAAGAGTCAGCTGTGGGGCGGCCAAAGCCAATCGCCTTTTGTAGAGCTTGATAGGGTGGGCCAAAGCCAATTGCCTTTTGTAGAGCTCGATAGGGTGTGTCCCCCTATAGCAGTAGGAGCCTTTACATGCCTTTACCATCATCATCCACAACGCTTGCTGGTAAGAGCCAAACAGGATTCATACCAGACGATTCAAAAGGGTGTCCAATGATTTTTGATGTTCACCTGTTATAAGGAGCGTCCAATGAGCACCTCTTTCAGTAACACATTCCCGATGTAAGAGAACCCCAGTAACAGTTCCGATTTAAGAGAACAACGTGAAAAAAATCCTGATGTAACAGGACAGGGTAGAACCATGAACTCCGAGATCGGGCGACACGGAATGACACGGTATGGGCTTACATCGGGTTTTCTTAAGGTATGTCCATTGGACACTCCTTAGGCTTAAGGAGTGACCAATGAGCACCCCTTGGTTTCCTCGGGTTTTGACCACCGACACGGAATGACATGGATTGACACGCAGGCGGCCGACGTCTCCAGCGACCCGAATCCCAAATCCTGTCCATTCACAAGTATCCCTTAAAAAGTTGTGATTCTATACGAGGATCCCTCAAAAGCACTTGTCAAACACTTAGATTCCTAAGGGGTGTCCAATGGTTTTTAGCTTAAGGGGCGTCTAATGGACAGGACTTCGATGCACCTGGTAGACGAGCCTTCCAAACAAACCGTCACTGAAAAGGTCCAGTCTGCCGATTGGAGACTTTTGGAGGCGAAAGGGCTATGTCATGTTCCAAATTGCCTTACCCTACGAATCCTTGGGCCCTCCATGGCAGGGGTCAGACCCTCCATCCTCAAAACCCGATGCCCCCTAAGTATTTGAGGGCCCGGATTCTTAGTGATGGGTACTTGTTAGTCCCTACGTGAGTGGATATTGCGCCCCTTTGAAACTGCCGGTAGGGGAGGCTTTGGCAGAGCTGGTAATATGACAATTTTGATAGGATGCTTTGATCTCAGATGATTTCCCAGAGACTTTGCGCATATTTGTTAGGATTTTGCTGGGTGCTTTCCTTGTATACATCATGCCACTTTCCCAATACCCTCAGGAGGCTATCGGGTTCCCACTCCTTTATAATCATATGCTCAAATTGTGCTCCATCTACATTGTACCCTCCCCAAAAAACTTGGAGAACACACCAGTGGAGAAAGAGGAGAAACCATTCCCTGTCGTATTTCCATGACTTTTTGTATCCTTTTGTGTGTTTGTGTGTCGACTCCTGTTGAGAAAGGAACTCGACCACCCCAGTGACTAACAAAGACACTGTTAATCGGATGTTTCGTACCTGAAACTGTCTTTTGTTTGAACTGTTGACCACGCTGTTACCCTCATTCTCCCGTAAAGTGCTAGTGCGTCTTTGTTACAACATTCGGTTGATGCGGACTTTGCCACCTTTCCGTTCTGCAAGTCAAGGTCTAGCTTTCAGCAACGTACAGGGCTAACGCACTGGGAAATCACAACTGATTTAGCTCTTGCGAGCATTTGTCTAAGTGTGCTCATATATTAGCTGTCGGGGCATCCAGCCCACCAAATTCATGGCAAGCAGATCCCAGTTTCCACATGGTGTCCACGTGGTGCTCACAGATTTCCAAAGGTCTACAGTGGCTTCATCTACCTATCACAGCCATCCATCGTTTATCGCCTACCATGAAGACCCTTGAAATCGAACCGCCGCGTCTGGCTCGACCAGGACCACCGCCGAGCTCTTCGCGCAGTTGCGGGACTTGGAGCAGAGGCGGACCGGAGCGGCGGAGAACGGCCCGGGCCGTGGAGAACGGCTGACCCGACGGATGCCCCTGCAAGCCTCTGAGAAGAGCAGGGAGACATTTGAGAGAGTTAAGTTGCACCATTTCAGAAGGCATGTGGATCAGTTTTTGGTGCTTTTTTTCCATACTGATCCCCCTTGGGCGATCTCAAAAGGTGGAGCTTCCATGCTTTGTTCGGATGCTGAACAAAAAGGGATTGAGGACACCGGCAGGACACAGGGCCATACTACAAATGCAAAAAACGCTCCCGGAACCCTGCGCGCGCCTTTTGGCGGCATGCGCTCCCGACTTGGTGGAGAAACAAGAGCACCCCTCGATGTTGTTGTTCGTCGACATCTTAAACTCGTGGACAGATGTGAATTACCAGCAACCACAAGGGTTGCCCATTGGACACCCCTTAGCCAATTGTTCCTTCCAAATGGACACCCCAAGGAGGGGCCTGCCTGAGCTCACGTTGTTGGAACGCCCCAACCGTAGCACCTTCTGAGCTCCGTCGCCGGTCGGGGACCAGCCGCCGTGCAAGCCGTGGCCGTGCTGAACCCGCCACGGGCGGCTCATGTGGTTATGGATCGCACCGCAGTCCCGGGGAGCCCTCGGAACCTGGTGCCTTGGCCGGCGCGCGACTGGGGGGAGAGGTGTGCAGTCGTACTGGTCCAAGTACCTTGGACAAATGGGTAATATTATGGTAATATGATAGACTTAGGGTCAGTCATGTCATTTTCTATACGGGATAATTAGTATAATTACTTTGGAGGGTCCAGGTGGAAGCAAATGAGAAAGAAACCGGCAGAAGTAAGGAAAGTCACTTAAAAGGGTGCAAATGCAACGAAATGCCGTTGATCGGCCACGTGCGGTGACCCTTTTGGCGCTTCGTTTAAAGTGTTCATCCCGCATGTTCTCCAAGGTGTGCATGAGTTTGTTGAACAGATTTCCGTGCGGGTCAATCTTGGGATCTTCCAAAAGGCAGGGCTTCGCATCCCTCCAAAAACCCTGTCGGATCCATTTCAGTGCTTCATCAATCACAGCCACCTTGCTCCGAAAAGCCCGATTTGGGCCGAACTAAGAGCTAAACTGACCACTGGTCGAATCCATTCACCGGCAGTTTTTGCGGCTTCCGCGTTGAGCGCTGTGGCTTTATGTGGCCCGTGCCGAAACGACGGGTCGGTGCCAGCCTGGGGGGTCGGGAACGGCGGGTGGTCGCGCTTCGCCGGATCCATAGACACGACGAGTCTGGGACTGCCATGGGACTGCCGTCCCATTGACCCCTCTGGCACCACCCTAATGTATTGTATATGCCGTACAACTTTCGACCAGGTCGCAGCTACGCCCAACGCAGAACTCTACGACTGCAGCAAGGTATTTATCATGCCTAGCTTAAGAGTCCCCCTTGGGACTCTTCAGGGCTTTGCAGCCGCAAATGCTGCGGTGTTCTAAAGTTGAGCCCTGAGCCAGATGCAAGGCTCAAATGCAAAGAATGAGAATCGAACACTCGAAGATCACATGCCACAGACCCTACAACTGACAGTTGTCAGATGGCCACGGCTCACACATCAAGCACCATCCAAAACCGATGGGTAAAAGGCGGGTATTTCCGCTAAAACCTGCAGGCTCGTGTGTTTTGAGTGTTTGAGTCACCTGTACTGTTGAGATCTTGAACACCCGAATCTTTACTTTGATGCAGGATCTACCGCAACCTACCCGAAGCGCTACGCGTGGATATGACACCATGGGTGGGCACGGGGTTGTCGTCACCAGATCGTTTTTTCAACCGCTCAGGACATTGACAAATGCATTGCTCGGTTGATGGAATGCAAGTTCCTCAGTGGCTCGGCCACCTGCGAAAACCCCAACTGCCCGCAGGTGGTACACTTTTCAGCGCAAAAACTGGCAGCCTCCGTGGTTTAGAACCTGTTGGGCTATATATGTGCAGTAACATGTGCGTTTCCGGCACTGCGCAGTGCAGGGGCCCATGAAAGGGGGAAGAGTGCTTGTACATGAGCAGCAGGGGGCAGGCGTATGTTTGGTTGTCACCTCCACAAACTCAATGACGGACTGTAGAGTGAGTAGAGTGAATCTGTTCACGTTTTGCTCCAAGCGGGCTTTACATTTTGAACACCTGATTGAATATCATAGGGATACATATATAGGGTATATATACACTCGATATCAGATATGATGCCCATCCATCCCAGTTCGAGACAAAAGCAACAGTTGGCAACGGGCAGCAGTAAATTGGACGCCTGCCGACTCCATATACCCTCCCTGCAACAAACATGGTTACGTGGACGACCCCCTGTTGGTAGAGGAGAATGGTCTTTCCAGGGGCCATGTTGAATTTCCATATTTTTCTTCCAGGGAGGGCAATCATAATCCCTAGGGCTCCAACTACCTGGCTTTCCAGGGCCCAAGCATTTTCGTACTTGAGCCCGAACAAGGTGTGAAAATCCATTTGGCATTCCATGTGTGGAGTCTGAATCAGTTGAGTGTTTAGCAATTAGCATGTCCTTTGGCAAGCCTTTTGCCATGAAACATGTTGCATTCATGGCAGCCATGGTTGGCTGAAAACAAAGAAGATCCTTCAGCTTTACGCATGTTGTACGTGTACAAGCTTGAGTGTGAGCGGGCTATCTCCGCAACAAGACTGGGAGTGTGTTGACATTGCAGCCGTTTTGACATTGTACCTTTTCTCTTGACCGCAAACCATCAACCAGTTTACAAGCCGTGTGGCTTTTATACCCTGTCACACTTAATAATTGTGATGATTGATCTGATTGATGGCCCCTTTCCTACAGGAAGCTTGGGCAGCAAACCCACCTGAGAACATACGCGCCCTTGCAGCCTTGCAAACATGGATTTTAACTTATAACTTATACTGCTTGAGATGGCACGGTGTGTTTTTGTATCATTCTTCTATTCTTTTTGCGGCGCTCGCATCCCGAATCCTTGCGTCACTCCATCGCCCGCTCGCGGCGTATTCGGCCGGGGTGCCCGTGCCAATACGTCTTCCGGGTGGTTCCGAGGCGAAAATGAGGTGAAGCAGCTGTGTGATTTGGCCAAGGAGATCTTGCACGAGGAATCCAACGTCCATCCCGTGCGTTGCCCCGTGACCATCTCCGGCGACATCCACGGGCCGCACGGCCGCGTTCGGGAAAGCAGGAAAGCAGCAGGTTCTTTTTGTGGGGAAGGGTGGGTGACAGGGAAGCACTCACCAGTTTGGATGGGTGGATTGTTTTTTTTCCACACCTAATTAATGGATATTTATAATTACTGTAGTTAAGGAGGTGGGTCGATCATGAAAACCTGACCTGGCGTGTGATGGTCACATTGAAACAGTCACAATCCACGACGTTTTGATGGTGAACGCCGAGCTGGATCCACCGGCCTTGGATCCAACGTGCCCGTCTTCACCGATCCACGGGTCGTTCGGAAACAAGACCCGGGGTGAGAAAAGGGGAAGATCCGGATTCCAAGCTATTCCAACCACCATGTATTTGCTATACTAGAATTATATACATAGTTCTTACTAAACCTTTGTTTTACTCAGGACTTTAACAATACAAACACCAGAATCAACCTCTTCTTTGAATGGTCTTGGAAGACTAGGGTGACCCCTTCGCCCGCTCAACCTCCAAGGCAGTTTCACGATTTGATGGAGCTCTTCCGAAGCTTGGTCTTGGTTTGGAACCGCCGATGGCGCCTGCCGGATCTTGGATCGCCTGGCGCCATCGATTTTCCCAAACGGGGTGAATCCCCAAACCTGGAAAAAGATCAGTACCCACGGTCGGGGTTATCAATGGACACCCCATATATCACCTCTTTTCGGGGCCAATAGACACACCTGACAGGGTGTCCTGGTATGCGTGATCTCCTTTTGGCTTCCAACCAATAATTTAATAGCCTTTACCGAATCAACTAAGGATTTTGCACTACAATGAGATCAACCATTTTTGGGTCTTGGAAGTCTAGGGCTCACCTACCTCACCTATACCCGGGTGAGGCACGGTTGGTTGTGCGGCACGGTGGGGGCTCCTCCAAACAGGGATGATGATGGAGCCTTTGATGATCCTTTATGTGTGAGTGTTTGAGTATGGCTCAAACAATCTCCATCTCCATCAGGATAGCCGGCCGCGCATGTTCAACCATGTTCAACCCTTCCAGCAGTTCAGTTGGCCAACATCCGTGGCAGCTCTTTTGGTGCCTGAGGCATTGGCGGATTCCTTCCAGATACCAACTACCTTTTTCTAGGACAGATGTGGATATGTGTGGGGCTGAGTTGCTATCCGTTTTGGAATGATTGGCTTGGTAGCTTGAATGGATAGTAGGACCGACTCGTTAAGAACGCAAGTAAGCGGGGTGTTCCGTGTTCCAGGGCCCTGGGGCCCATCTAACAATAGACCCTTAGCGGTTAAGCCATGTAACAACCCGGCCATGGGAGCCCTGGTGGTTGTTTCTTTGTTGCTTTCTGCCGGGCTATGCTGGGCTCATCACCAATTGCCCCCAGGATTTGACCCATCCCAAGAAAGGGATAAGTTTTTATTGCACGTTGTTTGTACTCAGCAGATAGTAAGGTCTCAGACCTCTTGTGTTGATGCAACATGTTCGTGGACTACACAACTTCTGGATGTTCATTGGGCACCCAACGGATAATTATATTGTCATCTCAAGTAAGTCTAAGCTCCTGCTTGGACGGGGTGTGGGCCAGAACCTCAACTCACGTGTTGTCAACAAGCTGTACCGGTGAGCTGGGGGGAGGGCGCCGGGGATGGGTCCATGAATGCCTTTGCTAAGAGGTGACTGTTGCTTAAGACACCCCCACCGGCCCCACCTATCAGGCATGTTTGAGGCTGAACTGATGCATGTTGTATGCATTTCTTCTTTGTCATCGTCCGAGTCCACTCGTCACGAAAGCTCCCTTCCACTCGTTTTACTGGCGCACCACCTGGGCGCAGGAGACTACGTGGATCGAGGCTACTTTTCCGTCGAGTGCGTGTCCCTCCTGCTGAGTTTCAAGGTCCGGCACCGTGAACGGAGCCTCGGCCGGGTGGGCCGACACCCCGTGATCCTCGACCAGATGGCTAGTTCCAGTGGCGCAAAACCAAAGCCAACCTGGAGTGGTCCAGTGGTCCAGTTCTATGCCTACATTGGGGTGGTTTTGGGGGTCAATGTAGGCATACATGGCAGTCCCATGGAGTGTTTGGGAAGGACTTCTGGAAAAAAACACAGTGAGAAACAGTCGCAATATGTCGCAATGCCTCTCATCCGGATGTCGTCCTCGTCGTGCGTGTGTTTGTTCATGGTGTTTTTTCTTGGTTCGTGCGGAGTGCCCGCATCTGAAAGGGGGGATGCTGGGGAGGCCTCGAGGGATGCGTGGGGGAAATCCAGAAGACCAGGTGATGTTTCAAATACCTTTTTTCCTGGTGGAAATTTGATGAGAGTGCACCTCCCAAAGCTGTAATACCCAACAAGCAACCCCAAAAGAGGAATAGAAACACACCTCATATGACTGAACTCGGACAATTTCATCATTGAGCACAGGTTCAGATAGATTCAACCTACTCCAGTTTCCGTCCAAGCAATTCACATGGTTTGTTTCATCCTTTGACCTTTTGTTATGGTTGCTCCAAGCTCGGCATCCCTTTTTGTGACGGAGATTATGTTTGGCGTATAGATTATTGTAGATTGCTTTACCACCACTTCTGGGGAGAGCCAAGATACTGAACTTCCTACAGTTGAGGCGTGCGGAGTGCGGAGCGGTTGAATCATAGATGTAACGTGGAGGTACTGTGTTGGTCGGATCTCATTTATTCGGAGTAAGTAACCTGCTTGGTCGGATCTCATATTGAGGTAAAGCATGTCAGACACCACCCGAAGTGCAAAATCCACTGGAAAATGGTAAGATTTGCACCAGGTCTGCTTGAGCCACCCTCACCACACCAATCCGACACCCAAGTTGGACATCTTCGCAGTACCGCACATGGACCCTGAAAGCACTGGGTGGTAGATGAACTCTCGGTCTATGTTGACGGCCACAGGGTATCTGTCTCCACTCTGAAGGTGAAGGCCGAACCATGCAGTTTCCAGGAGCCACATGGAGTTGGGTGGTTGTCCATGCTCGTCCCATCCAGTGGAATGTTCTGGACGACTGCCTCACAGTTCGGCACTCCGACCCGCCTTCTCACTCCGGATGGTGTTTCTTTTTGTGTGTGTTCTTTTTTCCTGGTGACCGCTGAGGATCACGATCTTGCGGGGCAACCATGAGAGCAGGCAGATTACACAGATCTATGGTTGCTCGCAGCAGGGTGGGGACTGATGGGGGAGCAAGGAAAAAGGGATCAGGACGGTATGCTGGCAAGGGGGGAGTCGAGCTAAGAAGCCTGATGGTTAGGGGGCGTCTCCTTCCCGATCACCTCTTGCTAGGAAGGAGGCGACCGCGAGCCTTCCTTGTATGGAACTCGGAAACGGCTGCAGCCGGGTGATGGATCCAGTACCGGGTCAAGGTCCGGTCTGCCAGACGCATGGCCTGGGTCGTGAGATGGGTCGAGGAGAGGGGTTACAACGGTTCATGGGGTTCTTCGGTGAAGCGGACTTGGGCGCCAGCGGCGACGCACTTGGGCGACATCGCCATTCCTGGCGAACTCCTTGACTCATCGCCATGATCCAGGAACCGCTGTCGGGGTGGTTAGTGGACACCCCGATCACCTCTTTTTGGGGCTATCAATAGGCACACCTTAGGGTGTCCTGGTAGAGTCTAGAGGGATCCACATCAGCATCCCTTCTCAGAAGGTACGACTGACTCGACCCTCCAAGACCGCCTACATCAAGTCTACCTGCTCACCTTCTCAGAGGGTATGCCCTCGAGCCGGTTCCCCCCACCCAAATGGGTGAAAGGATCCTGAACCCGTGCCGCGGACATACTCATCGAGGTTTCTTCGATGAGTGCAACCGGAAGTATGGCAGCCAGAGTGTGTGGAAGATGTTTACAGACCTCTTCGATTATTTGCCTTTGACTGCCCTGGTCTTTCGGCTGCATCCGAGTCGAGCCGAGCTCCGACTCCGGCCGCCTGGGTCGCCGTCTTCTTTGGACTGACCGGTGGGGTGAAGCGCGTGCAGGGGTGACCTGTGGGAAGCCCCCAACCAAAAGCATCCAAAAGCCACAGAGTTTTGGTGAGCTCAGGTGCTTTGTATGAGGTTCATGACGCCTGATGGCCTTCAGATTCTGGACCCCCATATCCATGGGGAAGGGTGCTTGGTTGGGGCTCCGGACCCCCTTGCGAAAACGAGAAGAAAAGTCCGAGCCTAGCTGGTCCAAGGATTCATTCGGGTAGACTCCTGAGCAGGTCACTATAATAAGAAGGGCATCGTCCGAGAAGCCGGCCTGGGAACAACCGGCTTGGAGAATCTTGGACAACTTGAGAACCGATTTGCTTGGTTCTCCGAAGTTCGGAGAGAAGTGTGTCAACCCTCCAAGCACGGTACCTATATACTGTATTCCCTAGGTTTCCAACCGCCATTGATTCAATAGGCTTTATCGAACCACCATTAGTTTTGCTAAAGATTTTGTACCGCAAAACCATGTCAACCATGTGTTTAATGGTCTTGGAAGTCAAGGGCTGTAATACGAACTACATGGTTTTACTAAGTATGGGTTTTGGACTCCAAAACCAGGTCCATCGAACTCTTTGAGAGGCGGTAGGTCGGCTAGGTCGGCTCGGCTGAGTGTTTCACTGTGGACGGGAGACTTTCAACTGCCTATAAGGTTGAGAACAAGATCTTCTCGCAGCATGGGGGGTTGTCCCCGAACATCGCGCCTGGGCCGAACGCTGGGGGGTGCAGGGCCGAACGCAGGGTGCGGCCGGGGTGAGTACTTCAAGGGGTACACCAGGGGTGTTCCTGGAACTTCGCCACCACGGAGGTTCAGTTGGGGCTGAACCAAAACCCAATCATCCCAGTCCATGATGGATGTCTTTTGATGCCTTGAGGATTAGATGCTGATCTCAGGCCCAATCCGGATCATTCCCCCGCCCTAGTCTGTCTCGATCGCTGAACCATCGGCGTTTGCCCAGACCGCCCAGACCGTCACCCCACCATCGGGGCTGTGCCCACCGTCCCAAGGACAAGCTGGATGACGTGAGGAAGTTGGATCGTGTTCAAGAGGCCTTGGGAGACGAGCATGAAGACGCGACGGCGTTGACGTGAAACACGCGCGAACAGAGGGAGCATGAGGCGAAAAAAAAGGGGCAACAGAAGCACTGCGACGTGACAGTCTGTGGAAGGCTAAGGCGGCTAAGGGTGCATTTTTTTGGGGGGGGGTGTTACTGTATAAGTCTAAGTTGTTATAGGGCTAAAGTATGCTAATAGTGATATATAGTGATGTAACTGTTTAGATGTGGATGATTAGACCTCCCATGTCAGGACTGTTTGATACTGTTTGTATTCGGTTGTGATTTAGAGCTTTTGCCCTTTCGATGTGTTTGCTTGAGCTGCCAGCCTGACCAGACAGGGAGAGGGATTGCCAAGGCTTGCGCGGTTTTATGTGGTGTGTGATCCTCCTTCCATCCTCCGTCACATCCCTTCACTAAATATAGTTGTTGACATTTCAGATTGAAAGATCAAAGAGATCCAAAGCTAGATTCCTTCCAGATGCTGTACACCCTCCCACATCACCATGCGGCACCCATGCGCCCCGCCTCCCACCTGCTCCCACCGCCCGGAACCTCCCGTGGTTTCCTCTATCGGCCAGGTGCCCCATGAGGGCGCCATGTGCGATTTGCTCTGGAGCGATCCGGATGACCGCTTGGGCTGGGGTGTCTCTCCCCGGGGCGCCGGATACACCTTTGGACAGGACGTCTCGGAGCAGCCGGGCGGAACCAACAGCGAACCGGGGACGGTGTGTTGTGGTGTGTGGTGGTGTGTGGCGTGTGTGTTTTTTCTACGTCTTCATTGCATGCCTGAAGTATTGAATTCTTTTTCTTGGGTCGCCGCCGTTTGTCACACGGTTTGGTTGATGAAATGCTTTCCAGGGAAAGCTCTTCTGGTGCTCGTGGGGACCAAAGTGGGGTGGGCCTTTTGTTTTGAACGGTGCCTTTTGTTTTGAATGGTTGGTGTACATGTTTAGGAAGATGCTGTGCAACTGCATGGGGGACCTGTGGATATACCACAGTGATTCTCACAGTGTCCTCCCAGTCATTCCAAGGAAGTTCCTGGAAGTGGCAGCTGCCATGACGGACAAATTCCTCACAACACAGTCGTAACGGTCACTGACCTACCCGTGAAACATGGATAACGCTAGGCTAGGTCTCATCCTTTAACCCGTTTTTGGGTGAGTAAACATCACTCCCCACACAGAACCAACAGGTGGACAGTTCGGTTAACCTTTCCAGCAAAACCGCCACGGGAGTCTCAGCAACATTTGTGTTCATGGTGATCACGTTGACTTCGAGCAGCGCGTTGAGCGCCATGCCAAGGAAGTTCAACCAAGCCAATGGTCTGAATTTGATCGCGCGCGCTCATCAACTAGTCATGGAGGGCTTCAATTGGAACCACGAGCAGCTGCTTGCCATGCACATCATTCACACATCTCGGGTGGAATTGTGCTTGTGCTTGCTGGTTGGTGTACTTGTAGATCGGTTGGTGCTTGTGTGGGTAGGATTTGTCGAACTGTGTTGTTTGCAGGATGTCAATCGCAAAGATGAGTTATATACTGTAATGTTCATGAACCTCCAATAGCAACAGTTGCATGCACTTGACAGGCAAGTAGTGACAATATTCTCGGCACCAAACTATTGCTACAGATCTGGAAATCAGGCTGCAATCATGGATCCTTGACTTGCATTTGGGTCGGGAACTTCTTTGTCCTGGATGTATCATGTAACACTGAAATGCACTGAAGATGTTTGTAGATGGTAGTTGAGATATTGCTGCTTTTTGCCCGCCTCAGCCGTTTCTTTGCTGTCAAAACATCCGCCGAACCTCCCGTTTTCGCCAAGGAGGTGGATGAGCGTTTAGGCTCTCACTTTGTGCAATTTGACCCCGCGCCACGGCGGGGGGAAGCCGCCATTGGCCGTCCTCCTGTCGAATACTTCCTTTGAGCGGCTCGCGGCAAACGCGCCACGCACGCGCGGCCGAAAACGCGCGTGCCGGGACGCTAGCCCTCCTGCTGGGCGCTCACGAAGATGAGTTTGTTGCGTGGGGCAATTCTCAGAATCTGAGGATTCATGATGGAGCCGAATGGGCTTGCATGAGTTGGAGCAGAAATGCTTGTAGACACCAAAATGGCGCGTTTCTGGAATTGGGCATGTGTGGAACAGTCGAGCTGTGCACCATGACTGAAGGTGTTCACATGGATACATGGCGAGATAAGCAGCAACAGATATTGAAATGATGCGAAGATACCCAGACACGACCCGTCTGGGACTGCCATAGGACTGCCGATCAGATGGGGTCCTTTGGGGGGTCAATGACATATATGGCAGTCCCATGGGCCGTGTCTGGGTTACATGATATTACTAGCTTTATGATGCTTTATGATAACATTCGAACGGGGTGAGCAATGACCAGTTCAATCTGAAGGATGTTTTTCTGGTCATTCTAGTTGAGCTGCCAGGGCAACGCTCCAAAAGTCAGATCCACCAGCTAATGTCAACGCAACAAAGGCGCTCAGTCCGTTGCACAGGGTGCTGTGGGAGAATTCGAAAACAACATTGCCTCAAAGGATATATAGGCATGTGTATAGGCTGAATCTATGCAGCTTCGCAGGTTATTGCTTTGTTCCTTGGATGACGATGGTCTAGGGGGTCTAGGACGTCTCCCTGTATTTGGTTGGTCCAGAGTGCGCGTGGCGTTGCTTTCTGGGTGTGACCTGAACATGTCAGGCGCTCCGAAGCCTCATCTGCCTTGGCGCTGAAGCTCAGATGGTATTGCAGACTGGACGGTGTTGAAGTTGACCAACAGCTACCCAAAACCAGAGCAGACAGCCACCTCGCTGGCGGATTTGCAAGGTTCGTGATGGATCATCGAACAAGGAGCGATCGGACATCATTGAGTAGTGTTTTGGTACCAGTAACTCCAGTATTTGACCAGTAATTAATGAGTAAGATCCCTTTGCGTAGTCGTAGGAGTAAGATCCTCCATGATTGGTTCGAAGGAGGGTAGGCCAGTCGTCAGATAACTGATGCCCAGATCCCTGATTTTATCCCTCAACTTCTAAGACCTAGGGTGCCATTGCTCAGTTGCAAAGACCAGCGAGGGCCTGAGCCATTTGGAAATGGACGCCCTGTTCGCTGTGCAAGGGTCTAATGACCATTGACTTTGCAAGTTCATCCACTTGAAGCAGCTGTTCTGTCTCCTTGGCTTTCATTCCGAACCCCAGTTCAACTCTCAGGTATGATGTATGTTGTATGCTCAACCGACCAGCTAGCTCAGTGGAATTCCATGGACCATGGAATACCCTGCAACCGACGAACAGGGGGGGCGCCCCACAGCCAAACTCAAGACGAACAGGATCGAAAACAGGTGAAAAAGCTTATAGGTGAAGCTTTTCATTTTCACAGGGAGGTGAACTGGGCCTCGGGAGCCAGTTTTAGGTAGCTGTGAAGTGCTTGCTGTTTGGCCCGGACATGTTTTTTTGTTGTTTTTCCCGTGCAAAAGTCAGTTGATTTGGGACTCACTGGTCATCCAAATTGATAAATTGGGTGGTGTTCCACCAAAGGGCATCCCCACCCACAGCCCTTTGCCAGAATTCGTCTAACCATGTCTTAAACCGATTTGTTTGGGGGGGGGGGGCGGGGTGATCCAGGGGCATTGAGAGCATTCCACGAATCCGAGACTCGACCGCGACTCGAGGCGGGTGCGGAATCGGAGAAAGCCACCTTGGAACGAGAGGTGGAGAAGGTGAGGCGTACTTGGGTACCTATGGGGACGGCGGGGACCTATGGGGACGAGTGCGGACCTTGTTCCCCTTGTTCAGTGTGGACACACTGTTTGGGGTTCTGACGGTAGGAGTTTGCAGCTGTGCTGCACGATCGCTGTCAGCACTTCTGGTAGTACTTCTGGTTCTAGCACGGCGCACGGGTGTTTGAAAGCGCTAGTTTGTTTCCAGACATGACCCGATGTCCATCGCGGAATATGGTTGAACTACCCCTGTGTGGCCTATAGGGATCCATTGCCACTGTCGAAACGAAGGTACGACTGGGCCCTCCAAGACCACCTCCTCACCTTCGTCTCCCTGCTCACCTTGACTCACCTTCTCAAAGGGTGGCAGTGAATCCAGTCCCGCACCCACTCAGTGGAAGACCTTGTACAGTAGATTCAGAGTAGATGCCACAATCCCTAAAAGGTGGTGTTGAAGGACCTCTTTAAACCTAAGACATCTGAGGGTTTGTGCCATGTATATACCCTGAAGACACTTATAATCATTTTTGTCGGGCACCCAAAACCTCAGAGCTGGACGGTTCAGTGCACCGAAGGGATTGGCGGAACCTGGGAGTTCTACTGAGCCAGTCAACTTGGGCAATTAATTAGAAATGACATGTTCTTAGCATGATGAACTAATAATATTAATAATTTATTACATGTAGTGATTGATTCTGTTGTAGGATGATGAATCATTTTGGCAAATTATGATTAGGTTCTTGAAGAATGAATCATTAAATATTTCCCCAGTGATGTTCTAAGAGTCTAAGATGTTCTAAGAATCCACCGCCGCCGGGCGATGACCCCGACTGGCCAGTTGGATCAGCCCGGCGTGGACATTTCACTCACAAGCCATGAGGCCGAGGGTGACCCAAGCAAAGTAGCCTTGGACAACAAATAACATGAAACCCCAAAGCCAGTGGTTTGTAGAGGCGAGCAGCTTCTGTGCATGTCAACAATTATATGTTTGGCCATGTTTGGCCGTGTTTTTGTGTTTCGGAGCTGTCGGGTTTCACTCGGTTTCCCCAACACCCAAGGCATACTCCACTTGCTTCGTTGAGGGGAGAAAGCTCCCTGCAATCGAACCTCGAAGAACGGCACCATGGGTTGGAGCGCCCTGCAATCGCAGGTTCGGAGTAGCAAGAGCAAGTTCTTGGAGGAGAGGATTTGGATTTCGGAACATGAGTCGCACGCCACTCTTTACTGCAGTTCTTTCAGAATAGATGGCACACACCCCAAGAGGATTTTTTTTACGAGGGTCCATATAAGCTACCGAACTTGGGATTGTGCCATCTACTCTGAAACCACTATTGAGGACTTCACCCTCAACAAAAACGTGTGGAATCCCTCAAGAAGGGAAGATTGAGGTTCAGAGCCCCTAGAATACCTTGGATCACCTGCCAAATCGAACTTCGTGCAGACAGGGGGGACAGCCAAACTCAAGACGAACAGATGAAAAAGCTTCGGTGAAGCTTCATTTTCACAGGGAGGTGAACTGGGCCTCGGGAGCCAGTTTTAGGTAGCTGTGAAGTGCTTGCTGTTTGGCCCGGACATGTCTTTTTCCCATGCAAAGTCAGTTGATGTGGGACTCAGTGGTCATCCAAATTGATAAATTTGGTGTGTTCCACAAAAGGGCATCCCCACCCACACCTCTTCGGCAGAATCAGTCTAAAGTGATTTTGGGCCGGGGGGGGATCCAGGGGCATTGAGACAATTCTACTTTACAGGCACTAAGTCCTCCAAGCTGCTGGTTCTATGTGGAGGGTTCTCCATTGAGAGCTGCGTGGAACTGGAAAATTGGAACCCACATTCATACCAGAGCCCCCTAATTGGGCGTGTATTGATTTAGCCTTATAAGGGGTTAAGGGGTGTCCAGTAAGCACGCGTGTAGACAAAAAAGATGTTCTGTAGATCGACTGTATTCCCCAAGCCCTCAATTCGTTGCATTGAAGGAGTGGCAGCTACGGTACGCCGGTACGCTTCGGGGCACTGCGGCCGTGGCAGGGCCATGCCAGCATCCTCGAACGCCTCCAAAGTGAATTGGCCGAGGCTGCTGGGCCGAGCGGAGCTGAGGCCGCAGGGGCGAGGCCTCCGAGCTTTGCAGAGTAACATGGGATGGGATTCTAGGCATTTCTAGGCAACTATATTGTTGAGTTTGAAGGCTTTCCTATAGAAGAAGCCCTTTCTTCCTTTCTTAGAATCTGCTTTGACCTTGTTTGTTTTGAAGTAGACTTTGTCATTCGCACTATTCCCAATGTTGTTCCAGACACCATCCGGACATGTGTGATTTGTTGTATACTGCAGCGTGCTCATTTGCTGTCCCGTTTTCCTAATTATAGCAGTGCACCCTTCCGCGACGATGAAGGCTGAATGAATTTATGGTTCCCGCCCCGAAACACTGACAGAACAGGCGGCAGGCTAGTGGTTCTTGGGGTTGCCCATCATTGACAAAGACATGGAAGCGTACATGGAAACTGGATGACAATGGCACCTTTGAACAACAATGTTCCCTTTGTAGGGTAAAATAGGGGAACCATGATCTGAATTGAGCTGTACCAAAGGACCACAGCGACCAGTCCTATTTTCTAGACCTGAGCTAGTAGCAGGTCGTCGGCCATGGGGCTCTCAGGTAGCTGCACGGGTGGAGAGGCCAATCGTTCACCTTGAAGCTGTTGAAAGAGATCCCCAAAGGCATATGTCAAAGTGTTTCAAAGTGTAGTCCCATGTAATCCCTTCAAATGGAGCAAGATTCACAGTTGGGTGTGGAGATGAGTTGTTTGGGTGGATCTCCTTGGCCGTGATGCCAGTCCATTCGATGCGATCCTTCGAGGCTTACGCCAGCTCGCACGCTTCCGCCTCCGAGTCGAAGCTTGGTTTATACCGATGTCGGGATGTTGTACTTTGCAACTGGACTGGACGAGCTGGTGCCAACTTGGAACGAGTGGACAGAAGCTTGGAAGTAGGAAGCAGTCAAACGATGTCCAACGAAACTTTAGATCAAGTCTGCCACTGCAATCTTCATTGCTTGAGCCACACGGGCATCAAACGTCGCAAAAACACGTCACAAGTCACAGGCGTCATTAAAAGCCTGACCGTTTTTGAAGACTTGAACATGGCAGCCCAGAAGGCATGAGAGGGCTGCAAAAAGGGGCCCCAAAATATGGATCAAAGCAGACACATCACGTGCCCAATTACTCCTGAGGAAACATGGACCCTGAACCACGACTGGTGTCTAACATCATTTGCCAGCAGGACCCGTTTGGAGTCAACGACTTCAGTGACGTGACCTCATGCTGGGACCTTAAAAGCTCCCTCAAAGGGTCCTCAACATAACACCGGTTTGGGTGGTGGTTCCAGACATATGTTTTAGGCTTAGGGTTTAAAATAACTTTTACTGTTCAACCTTGATTGAACCCATTTGAATCCACTGACATCCGACTATTTTTTAAGTGAGTTACCAACCACCATGTGGTCTAGTTTCAGGGTTCATGTTGATGAGGGTTAACCTGTCCTCCGTTGGCGCCGGACTGCCGAGGACGACTTCAGATCAGGCTTGGCCGTTGACGACACGGCGAAGTCGTGCGGACGGAGATGGTAAGTCGTTAGTGGTCGTAATGTCGTCAGTCATCAGCTTGGCTTTGACCTTCCCTAGGGATCCAGTCGTAACTTCTCAGAAGATACGACTGGACCCTCCAAACCTACAGAACAGTGTCTCCAATCACCTTCTGAGAAGGTACTTGGATCCCTTGACCTTGAGAAGGGGGATTGGGGAATGTCCAGTACGAGTTCGGCCGGATACTCTCGTGTTCGGAACACCCCCAGCTTCGGGATGTCCGTTCGCGGAGTCGGTTGAAGAGAAGGAAGACATGATTGGCTGGTTTTGGAGGTCACCGGCTTGGCGATGTAGAGGGGGTTGATGGGGGGGTTGAGTGGACCGGGGCCAGCGAACTGGTGGAAGGAGTGTTGTTTAAGATGTTTAATGTCTTGTTCAACGGTGCGTCCTACCAGAAAAGAGACACCAACAGCCAATTTGGCACACTCATTTGAGGTATACTGTATACTCAAGTTCCCTGAGAGGTCATATTTGTTTGATTGCTGATATTTGTTTCGGGTTGTGAATGTACTGCATACTCAAGCTGCTGTTTAGGCTCGCAGTTGAGGAGCTTGACAAACCCATTTCCCAAATTCTTTGTTCCCGAAGTGGCAGACCGCCCGAAATCGCCGACCGAACCTACAGTGCCTAGGGAAATGGCTGGCATTAGACTCTGTCGATTGATGATGGTGTGTGCGAAAATCAAGACCTTGGAGCTTGTATTGTTGGTCCTCCCTGCAGACTGATGTGAGAAGAAGCTACTTTTGCAAAAAAGAAACAGCAAACAGCCCTGTTGTACAAAAAACTGTGTAGCTTGAGAAAGTACTGTCCGTATGTCCTCCACTTCAGAAGGTCATTCAAGCGGTTTCAAGCGGTTTCAAACCCTCCAATCTCAATTTCATGGGTGCGAATTACACAAGACGGCAAACATCCATCCTTGTGGTAGCAATCAACCGCAATCAAGCGGCTCCACTCAGACAGTTCCATCATGTGACCAGTCCTGTGACCCCTTTTGGGGAACAAGTATTGCCAGCCCTAATGGCTTCAGCCATATCCTCAGAAGGTACTTGGACCCTGTAACCATCTGTAACCCACCCCAAAAAAGCTTCTTAGAAGATACTTGAAGCCCTAGGACAGCACAAGCCCAGATATAATATGACAAAGCCCCCCCGGCACCGGTGTTTGTCGTCCTCTTCGCGTCGATGGTGGCACCGCGAAGCTTGGCCCTGGTGGAGGCGCGGGATGGGTCGAGTCGCGAAGCGCGAAGCAGTTCAGTGGTCGCGGTGAGGTGTTGGAATGCCAAGAGGAGCATGTGGGGGGAAGGTCTTTATTTTAGTCATAAGATGTCAATAAGCTACTGTAGTTGAAGCATGTTGAAGCTATAGTTTGAATCGTTCGAAGGGGGCTGGTGACAGCACCCGTGGAGCACCTGGCGCTCGCACTGTCGGTGGCTTCGACCTCGCAGGGGGCGTTATCGCAAAGCGCGTAGTCACGCGGCCGCTTACACAGGTGGCGAAGCGCGAGGGTGGCCCCTGGTATGAAGCCATTTTGCGGGATTTGCAGCTGGACAAGGCTGGTGATTGGACGCCGTCGTCGCGACACACGTCGCGCGACACACGTTACGCGCGACACGTCGCGCGTGTTGCTGTGGGTTTGGAGGCCGCAAGTTGGGTGGTGATTGGAGGCAGCACCATGTAGCAAAACGACCCCAAATATGGGGCTAAGGATCACATGCATGCGATGTCCACAACCGGATTAAGGGGTGAATGTAACCAAATACTTCTATAGATCAGATACAATCCATACATGGATGGTTTGGGTTTTGCATGGTTTTGCTGTCTCACTGTCCCACTCTCCTTTTTTAACGAGATTTGCTGCTGGATTCTATTCACAGCGCTCTATTCACAGCGTCTCACCTATATATTTTGCAGGGATTGTAATTAGCAGTAGTATTATTCAGAAGAATTGCATTTTGAATTGTGCTGCTAGAGTGCTTCAATTCAACGTTGCTGAGACGCCTCGACCAAGCCATGAAACGCCCACACCTGTACAAGCATAGTCACCTAGTAATGATTCTAGACACATGCCATGCTGGTCAAGTGAACAGCGCAGATTACCAATTTGAAAAGAACCAAACATCAAAATATCCGCAGTTCTCACAAAAGGTCGACACGTCCCAGGTGGCCTCCACGTCTCTCTCTCTCTCTCTCTCGGCGAATGTGTCCGATCTCCTGCGAGCTGTTTCACAGCGCTCGCTCGTTCCAGCCACTGCACCGTTCGCGTTCGTCGTGGCCATGGCGTGTGCTGCTTTCCGTGTGGCGCTGGTGTCGCAAGGCACTCGCGGAGATACGCAGCCGTTCTTGGCACTGGCCAAGGAACTGGAGAGGAGGGGCCATGAGGTTGCCATGTGACACTTGACGTGAACAAAGTGATGTGGCTGGCATGGCTGGCCGGTGGTTTCAGATATATGTTTATCCCAGACACTCCATGTATGCCATATATGTTGCATGGAAAAGCTTCACAGTGGTTTTCGAGTACATATCTTTCAGATGGGGGTCCATCAAACAACCCTTTTGGAATTGTGCCATCTACGTTGAAACCACTGTATTTGGCGGGCTTTTGTTAGACTGTTAGAACTTATCCTGGTGCGTGCTAGAAAGGACATTTAGTGCAACGCACGTGGAAGACTCACAATCAAAGGTGAGTGTTTACGGTTTTTAGTCAACATGTGGGTCTTCCTGCTGTCTCACAACTTCTTGGCAACTAGCTGCTTGTAGGGAAGTAGTTGTCACCAATCAGATTTGGAAGCAGAACATGGAGAAAACATGGAGCCAAACAAGGGTAGTTCCCACATGCTTCCCACATATCGGATGCGTTCTACTTCTATTACTTAATCCATATTACCTTGGCGAATTCAAAGCTTTGTACAGATGTTTGGCTAATCCCATCACCCGCCCTACTGTCTCAGCTACTGTCTCCTCTGGACTGTGAGGCCTGTGCCTCCCTGTCTCATGAGTCCTGCTGAGACCCACTTCTCGGGCAACCAAACAAGAGTTTCATTCCTATTCTTGGTGTTGCGTCAGGGGGTGATTAGTACCTCCCCTGTTTCAGGGGCCAAGATGGGTGAATTTGTGGGAAGATGATTAGAATGATGTAACAGCTTGGATTCCTGGACAGCAATCCAACGTTGTCCATTTGCCACCCAGCGGAAACCGTTGGTTTCATGCCAGACGGAACCGTTGTCGGCACGGCACAGGAACGGGCTGTAAGAAGGTTGCAGAATTGGAGGATTTAGAGCAGGGTAGCTCCCAAGTTGAGGATCATGCTCCCATATGCTCCTAGAGCTCCGAGTACCTTCGTTTCGAAGGTGGGACTGGGGTAGCTTTGGAGGGTCCAGTCGTCATACCTTCGTTTCGGAGGTATGTCTGGAGACCCATGGGCTGTGAAAACAGGCCTTTCGAGACAACACCGAGTTCTTCGACCAGCCCAGGCTGCTCTGCCTGTTGCGTCCCCTTGGCACGAGACTATGGCATCCGTGCCACAGGGATGACCTTTGACCCACGGAAAGCCATTGAGAGCCCCGAGATGCAAGAGGCCATTGATCAGGGAGGTGGCAGCGCATGCGTCAGGGCCTTCATGCTAGCGCAAGAGGAACAGATCCGAAGCTCTGGATGCTTGGCGAAAGCCGGTCGCAGTCGCAGTCGCAGTCGCTGCTTCATGTTTCCAGTGGCGCTCAGGTTGAGAAGACAGCTTGGGCAAGTTTGTGGAGGGATCGTCCTGCATCTGAAAAGCTGGAGTTGTTTTCTTACTAGAAAATGTTGAACAGTATGACTGACCATCACTTGGGGAACATTTGTGGGCACAGGGTGCAGATATTCATCTTATTTCATGTTGTTTTCCTTTGTGAGTCTCTGCTGGCAGCAAACACTCTTTCTAGCCACGGGAAGTGCGATGACCCTTGCCTTCGGCCATGCCACGTTCAACGTCCGTCTTCCGTCCGTGCATTCGTTCTCGAAGACGTTGGTTCGAGTTCACCAGGCATGTCATCCTTATTTCCAACCTTATCCTTATCCCGTTCAGCCCCATCCATATTATCCGTCCTTATGTTTGCATACTTGCCATGAATGGGACAGGTCATCCTTATCTTGTCCAGATAGCTATACAGAAGCAGATTGCGTCTGAGGCGTCGACCCAGCCGATGAGGTCTATGACTTTCTAAAAGGCTTTGGAGCCTCGGGTCATCAAGATAGTATGTGCAATACCCAGACCATCCATGGGACTGGAATACTTGTATACATTCGGGCCATTTTCAGGGGGTAAATGATGTTAAATGTAACATAACCTTATGGTACCTTATGTAGCTATTCCATGCACGGATGGTCTGGGAATGTTTGGGATATATATTGTTTTTGTATGTTTTTGTTAAAGAGTGGACATCCGCATTTGGGACTTACGATCCCTGAGCTCTTAGAGCTCACTCAGCTCGAGTGGTCAGGTCTAGGCGTTGCGCTTTTGATCGAGCGGCGAGGAAAGGGGGGAAATGCCAGGCACTGGGTGAGCAAATACCAAGACTTGGTTTGCGTGAAAACCTACAGCAAATCCTGTGTTTTTTTTCTCCAATTACAAGAACGATTTATTATCCTACCCAGTCAGTGGATACCTTTTTGTTGGTGATTGTGCACGCCCGACAAACATCCAAAAACATAGCAAGATCGGAGTTCACAGTCCAACCGGCTGTATCGGCTCGTCACCCAGAATCTTTGCAGCCGGTGGGACCGCCACGTAAACATCGCACTCCCTCGGACCATGATGGAAGCTGAGCAAACCTCCTCGCCTGTAGAGTAGAGGAACGTGATCTTCCTGGTCGCCCGAACTGTTCCACTATGTTCCACTTCCCTTCAACGAGTTTTTCCTAAAAAATCTCAGCTCCGGGCCCAGCTCCCTGAACCTTCCATGCTTTCTTTACAGTGTAGAATATGTGTTTTCGACCAGGTGCATCGAGGTGGGGGGCCCTTCACACCGGGACCATGACTCCGAGCCACGTGGGTTTGGACCCGGATCCCAGGCGATGCCGCACGTTTGGAGCCAGGTGGTCTATACTTTTATTTGGACCTGAAAACGGGGTGTCCTGGCTGGAGGTCCCTTAGTAGTGGCTTCCAGCCAGGTGACCCCGACATGAAGGTGCTGGTAGGATCTTGTAGGTCTAGGAAACACTAGTTGCCAGCAAAGTAGATGGTCAACCTGTTTGCGGAGGTGTTGGAACATTTGAAGTGGAGGTGGAGGTTCATGCCATTTCCAAGGCCTGTCTCCCAAAAAGGAATCCAACGCTTTTAAGGCGCAGATGTGCTGGTGTGCCATCCGAGTTTCCTTCCTTTGCACGTGGTGGCGGAGGCCTTTTCACTGCCCGTGGTCAATGCCGTGACCCAGCCATTTTTACCCTCAGCAGTGGAGCCGCCGGTGTTCTTCTCTCAGGAGCAACTGGCCAAAGAGGGTCTTGTGGGAAGACCCGTGGAAGCTCACAAACTGTTTCTTGACCAGATGGCAACTGTTTTCAGTGGGTGGTCCTCTTTCCAACAAGCAGGGGCAAGGATTACATGTTGTTTTCACAGGCCATGTCCCCTTTCAAAAAAATAAGGCGGCTTGTCCACACTCCAGCACACTCCGACAGGTCATCACCCGCCACTTTTGAGTCTCCAAAAGCAGGTTGCTGGTTCCACTGAGGATTTGGGACAGCTACATCCATGCACAGGAATTTGAGCGGCTCAACCGCTTGCGTGTCAAGTGGGGCTTGCGACCTTATGAACATGTTACAGCGACTTGGAACGCTGATGAAAGGTTGTGTGACATTGACACTTCAACAGCCTATCCTCGATCCTGACGATTAGGAGAATCACGGGAGAAAGCCAATTCTCAGTTCGCTAAGCCGCTAAGCCTTGCACCCCGTGCTGAAGTTCTGAATAATTCAATCACCCTCGTGCTACAACACTATATAACACATTATGTGATGTACATGATAGATTAGTATACGGTATGCTATAGCACGGAAAAACATTGCAGGTCATGTATGGCAGCTGCGTTTTTGCGCACATTTGGACCCCGGAATTCCACCACTCCAATTGATCGAGTCCTTGACCGGAGCGCGGTCCTTCACGGCTCGGGGGTATATGGTTTGTTTGGCCAATTGTCCTGTGACAGTGTTTGACCAATTGGTGTGTGTCGCATGGATGTCGAGACGTCAATCTTTTCTTGATCTGATATCCAACCGAAGAAGAAATCTCCACCCCCTTTAGGCAATCAAAGCCAGGGGGGGACCTTTTTATTGTAAGTTACATTTTGGAGGGGGTGTGGAAAATGCAACTTACCCCTCCCGGTCCATTTGTAGACCTTTTTCTAGGGCGTAGTGCTGGGCATTGCTAAAATAGGTTGCATATTGGAGAAAGGGCACGGAAGGCCCGTTCATATTGACTGTTCGACAGCTCCCAAAGTACATAATTATGACCCCCCCCTCACAAAAAGCATCTCAAGAACACCTTTTGACAAACTGCTTGTCCATCCAATACATGGTGTTCATGCTTAAGGGTAGGTTTATAGACCACATCTTTGTTTTCCCCATTTGTATATCAAGCGTGCACGGTGCAAAGAAATCCGCTTCCCCAGCTCAGGAGGCACAAGCGATCTTCCAATCAGCTCCGCATGCGGATTGCTGGAACCTTGGAATGAGTCCTAGACACCCCATCGGACTGGCAGAGGCATACATACTTATATCACGAAATTATCTAATATAATTAATTACTTAATATACATCGTCTTACATACATACTGCTTACATGCACCCCAGGTCAACCACCCCAGACTTGCTTGGTATTCTGTTGCCAGTCCCGTTGTCCTTGTTTGGACAATGGTGATGCTTGGACCGAACCCGGAAGAGGCGAGGGACTGGCCGACGAGGGAAGCAGACCATGTTGGACCACGGATCTTTGCCATGTCGAAAGCACTGGTCAGAGACAAAAGGCACTGGTTTGGTTGGAGATTTAGGTATATACATCCCTTGAAACCACATGACTTGAAATAGACTTTCTCTTTCGGGTTTTGTTGGGCCTTTGCACGGCCTATTTCTTGGGTAGGAAAGCTACTGGCAGGCACTGGATATACTCAACCAACGAGAACATTGTCATTGAAGAGAGAGAGAGAGAGGGAGAGACCATCCCCTACCCAGTCAGTAGACAACAATTGTTTTTATTTGGAGATGATTGCTTACCCCGCCAAAAGCATCTAAAAAAGCATAAAGAAGCAAACTTGATCTTCCAGCGAAGCTGGCTCCCTCAGCTCTATCCACACGTCAGGCGATACTCTGCCCCTTTTTTTGATTTGAAGGTCACTTGATGGGAACCGACGGGATATTCTGCACATCATGAGTTCCTGAGTTCCTTGGTGCCTGGTTGCGGATGGTGCATGTGTTTCACCGTGATTGAGGACGGTATGAATATATAGATATATACGATATATAGATATATATATATATATACACATGATGTGTTATATATAGCTTAATGTACACAGAGTTCTGCTTATATGGGGGGATATGAAGTATATAGTATTTCGTACCCTTCGTGGACACAATTGTTCAACAGTGCTCCTATGGGACTCCCTCAAGGTTGGTCCACATCTCCTTGTGCAGGATGTGTTGTTTACTTTTTCTGCATTCGACGTGTTGGAATCATTCAGGTCCAACAAAGCTTCCAACACCTTTGGCTTTGCACGCAAAGCGACTTGCGCGACTTGCGGACCCAGGTGGGTCACCAAAGAAGATTGGGGGTGTAAGTCAGACATCCTATAATTAGTGGAATTGGGCAGAGGATGGGTGGCCATGAGGCTGATGCAACTTCACTCCCCACATCAGCCAAGGCTTACGATCCAAACCACCCCACCAACAAAAAGAAGAGCGATAATTGCCTACTGCCTCAGAGGTGATATCTTAGTTGTTTGCCGATGTTCGCTTCTTCATGCCCGGATGTCCCGGGCCAATCTTTGGATGTATTCATTTTTTTGCACTCTGACCCACTAACATGGAAGGACAGCTTGCCAACCCTCGACCCTCGCCAAGCGCCGATCCCAGGAGCAGCGCCTTGCTTCCGGAACCGCTGGGTTTTCAAGAGCAGTTTCCCTATGCCCAGCAGACGGGCTACCTGGCAGACGCCTCTCTCTCCTACGATGCTCCACCGGAGCTTGTGGCCTTCTTGAGTGCTTGTGGGGAAGAGAAACCTGTATATGTGGCTGTCACGGCTTTAGCGGTGGCTGGGGGTCAAAGAGCACCAGCAAGTAGCAACTAACGACACAGATCGGCATTGATGTTACTTTCTGGTCACGTTGGCATTGCTCCGGATTTATTTTGACCCGCAGCCATTCAGATGTTTTGTGTTTTACGTTGGTTGGTGCTTCTTGTTTGTGTATTGACTTGTTACTGTAGGAAGGCCCAACTTCAAGAAGACCCGCGTTTGTAGAAGGCCTGCGAGATGGTGCCCAAACGACTCATGACTCATCAAGTCCAATGGGATGGTGGACCTGTGATCGGACCCAACTGAATATTGCCATACCAGCAGTCACAAAGGGGTGCTTAATGGAGGTTAGGGGTGCCCATGATCCACTTGGCAACTAAACACCACCCCTTTGTGACTCCTGGTAAGACCTCTTCCAGAACTTCAAAAAACGCCCAGGTCCTTTCATGTAAGTCAATCTGGAAGCCCCACTTTGTGGTTTGGTGATGAATCAGTGATGAACGTAGGCCATGGGCATGCTTGCTTAGATGGAGCATTTGAGGGGGATTTGAGATGTTTGACAGACCTTAAATTAAAATCTTGCAGCAGACAAAGGGAACTCCCTGTGAACTTTGCATACTCCGTCTCCATCAGGATCCGAACATACATCTTTAAAAGTGTGGCACCGTTCTGTTCTTTTTGCGGTCTTTCAGATCTCAACTCTCCTGTAAGATCTGAAAGGCATATTGACGCAGCACGGACGCAGCATGATCTCCTCGCCGAGGTGGGTTTCGGCTCCTTATGTGTGGGCCATCCGGGTCAGGCCACTGAGAAGCTCCTCCGAGCAGTGAAGAAGGCAGGCGTCCGCTGCGTCATGGCAGGTGGATGGGCGGGGATTGGTCCTCATTGCCTGGATTCGCAGGCGGAGGACTTTGAAGAACTGAGACCTGGAGAATCAACTGGCAGCTTAGTTTTCGGTCCAGAGCATTGCACCCTCCCAACGGCTCAAAATACAGACCCCATAACACCTGGCGAAAGGCCTATATTTTTTTGTGGGTGAAACTGGGGAAACCTTTATCCAAATCATTCTCAATCACCAGATCTGGGCTTCTATCGCCCTTCAAGTCTGGTTCTTTTGGCCCCAAACCACGGCCCAACCACCAAAACACGGAACACCGAATTTCAAGGAAAGCCTTTGCGGATGCCCACGTCTATCACTTGGAGGAGGCACCCCACGCTTGGCTCTTGCCCCGCTGCTGCGGTGCTCTCTACCATGGCGGCGCCAACACCGTAGGCGCTGTGGCCTTGGCGGGGATCCCGGGAGCTATCGCGCCGGTGGCCTGGGATCAGCCTTGGTGGGCCGAATACATGGAGACACTGGGCGTGTGGCGGATGGGGAGGATGGGGTCAGGTGGGGTCCAAGAGCCGTTGGAGTCCGGCTCAAAGTGAAAGTCTTGGTGTCTGACTTTAAAGGTCCTGGGTGATGATGATGAGGAGGAGGAGCAGGAGGAGTGTTTCAGTGTTCAGGTGAATGTGTGGATGTTGCTTTGCTAAAAAGTGGGCCCCATATTGGGGATTTGGTTGGCGGATTTGTTGAATATTTGGCTGGTTCCAAGTCTTTGCCATCTTTCAAATTTTGTTTGTGTTCATTGTTTGGCTGGTTTTCAACAAGTTGACGTTAGCCGAGGATGTCTTGTGATGCTATTTGATGAATCCCAAACACTTGGAACACTTGATTGATACGGGATTGGCATGTTTTAGAGTTTGGTTCATTGGCCTTTTTTATCCTTTTTCCAGATTTTTTTGGAACCTCCCCAGATAGGCAAAGGATCTTGGCACCTCAGATCCAAGGAAGCTGGAGGTGGGTATCAATCTCCAGCAGATCATTTCCAAGGTGGATGAGGACGTTTTGGCGTCGGTGTTCCAAAAAGACCCTATAGATCCCTCTAGATCCGTGCATGTGCAGTGCCTGGAATATGCTTGAAACCACCGTGAACAAAACATGGATAACAAAACAGCGATCTAAGCACAGCTGCTTTTCACCTACCGTAAGAACCCCAAAAAGTGTGCCCACACCCAGCAGAGGTTGAAGAACCCTATAGACTATCCTATAGGTACCCCAGTAGGGTCCTGTAAGGTCACTTAACCTCTGTAGGACTGTTTGGGGGGAAAAAAGCACCACTCTCCACACATCGAGTTGCCCTTCACATCGGTCGACGACGCGTCGTCACGGTCGGGACTCGGGACTGGTCTCGAGCGGAGCTCGCGAACGGAGCTCGCAAACACGAGGAACCACGAGGAAGGTCCCGAGAGAACGCGAGAGGTGGGAGAAAGGTGGAGGAAAGATGGAAAAGGAGAAGCAACCAACACCACGCAACCATGCAAGCAAGATCAAGCAAGCAAGCCACCGACCAAACGATCAACCAGCCAATCAACACCACACGCCAAGCACCGCGGTAAGTGAAGCAGCGAAACATCGTGTAAATAGTGAAAGCCTGTAGACTGTAGGGGGCTCAAGAGGAACAATGTTTAGAGCCAGTGTGGTCCATTTTCGGGTTACCGGGTGCAACTGCCCAATTTCAGCAGCAGGACATGTTGGTCAGTGCTTTCCTCCGCCTGTCCAACGACCGCTTCCTCGCTCAGCGTGCCGCGGGGCTGGCGGAGAAATTGAAGAGTGAACCCAGTGGAGCTGTGCATTTGGCTGACTGGGTGGAGAAGAAACTTGGCAGAAGCTTAATGAGAAACGGCTACTGTAGCCAACGGCCTTAGCATGCCTGAGCTGGGAAGGAAGACATGGGTGGAAGACATGTCTCAGGGGCATCACTGTCAGCTTCAAACATAGCAACCACGGTCACGCCCGGTGGTTGGTGCTTGGGTGGCGCTTGCCCCTTTTCTCCACACCCCAAAGGATCGGTCTAACTGGAGCATAGGTGAGCCGTCCGACCGCTTCGCGGCGGGTAGTAGTGGCTGGTGACGTCGGCTTCAAACCGCCATGTCCATGCTTTCCACTCTCTTGTTTGGTGGCAATGACTCCACGAAACCAATCCAGGCTGAGGTGGTTCCTGTTCGTTCCTCACGTAATCGGTGCAAGAAGAGGTTGGTTGATGCCATTTGATGCCCGGGAAACGTCGGAGCATTGTTACAATCATCTTCGAAGTAGGCAGATTCTGCAGGCTCTACAGACAGGCTTCTTCATCCGTGTCGGCATAGGGAGCTGCGAGCGTCGGTGATGCATAGTGTGATGGCGATGCTTATTGGAAGATATTGGAAGGTCCCAGATAGAACTCCGTGTTTGACCCCCCGGAATTCTCGTTCCAGGATGATTGGGTGAAAACCAGACTGAAGGATCCCTGACCTATATGAACTTCATTAATGTACCTTTACATGCCATTGCCACTTCGAACACGGAGGGGGCTGAGGAATGCCAATGATGGAAGCAGTATGCAGTACATGGTAAGTTGGTGATCTTGCACTCCATGTATGCGATATTTGCCGATCAGGCCTGGGGTGGTGGGGTCTGTCTGGGGCGGCATATATGATGGGACCACCCGAAAACACGTCCCATCAAGGAGTCTTCATCTTCCGCACCCCTGGCCAACGAAGCATCAGCGGGAAGCCATGCCGCGGCTTCAGCCGTTGCTTTGGGAGCTGAAAGTTGAAGCAGCCGATGCTGGGAAAGTGCTGGGGGAGGAGAGGAAGCTGGGAGGTGCCTGAAGTGGAAGTGATGGCAGTGGCTGAGGTTTTGAAGTTAAGCGATGCAATGCCGCAATATAATTCATTTAGTGTCCAAGCTTTGATCGTTTCAAGACACTTGTTTAAGCAGCGTGTTCTAAAGAGCATGTGGGGCGGGGGCAGTTTGGCAACAGCAGAATTCGCCATTGGGCCGAGAAGGAATATTGTCGAGTCAGGCCCACCTCCGTCCTCAAGCCTGCGCTGTACATTGGCGCATTGTTTTGATGGCTGGCACTGCTGCAGATGACATGTCAGGTGTCCAGCCACTCTGAACAGCTGCGCTGGCAGCGGAATACCGCGGCCAACAGGGCTAGCCGAGAAAAAGGTCGGAAGATGCATTGCATATTCACGTTCTGCGGATCTTCCACCCAGCTGAAACACGTGCAGAAACCAAACACGTGCAGAGGCTTGGGTGGCCTTCGACAAGGGCGTGTGGCCCTCACGGGAAGTGCCCTGCAGTCACGTTCGCCCACGAGCCAAGAGTGCAGCAGGAACCTCTTTCGTGGAGAACGCGGAGGCGGGGACGGGTTGGCCTACGAAAAGGATGCACCTGTCACCTGGCATATTCCCAACCAGCTTGGGTGGTTGAAAAGACTCAATGTAGGTACCTGGACCCGACTTCAAGTATCCTAGAACATGGGACATGACATGACCCTAGTGCCAGGACCATCTAAGGGGTGTCCATGAATAGCCCGGAAGAGGCCGAGGCGTGTCCATTAACCACCCCTTGGGGGTCCTGGTCGAAAGATGTGCTTGTACCAATTTTCAGAGGTCTTTGGAGGGTTTGGATGGTCTCCATCTTCCAGTCCCATGTAGGGCACCGCACCAAAAGCCGCGCCCTTCAGGTGGAGGTGCGCCTGGCCACGTCCGAGTGTCCAGCATGCTGGTGCCAGGCGTGGATGGTGGCCCATGAGGAGAGGTCGTGAGTTGGAGGAAGAGGTCCTGAGTTGGGGGGTGAACAGGGTGAGGAGGCCAGTGGTTTCAGAGGTTCGAGGGGCACTGGCACCAGTACTGGTTAGATCATATCCCAGACACTCCATGTAGGGCCATATATGCCTACATTGACCCCCCAAACCACCCCAATTGATCGGCATATATGGCAGTCCCATGGAGTGTTTGGGTATGATGGGGGGTCCACTACCAAACCACCGACCTCGGGGATTACACCATGAAAACGCTCAATCCACAATTCCCAAGGGTCGCCCAGAGGGAGTGGCCGAACCCTTGGGGAGACTGAAAGAGCAGAAGTTTCCTGGCCAAGCTGGAAGCGTTTGAAAGGGACGACTTTGGTGGTTGTGTGTGTTGCATTCCATGAGCCCTAAGGCTCCTGTCCCACCTCCGTTTCGGTTCGGTGGTTGGGATGGGTGCCAGGGGGGTCTAACCACGTTCTAAGGATCTGGTTGGAGCCCTAAAGGTTGTTCTAAGGATATGGGGGGGTCTAACACTGAACCCGAGGAGATGGTGAAGTCGCCCTACGGTTACTGTCTTGTCGTGGAAGTGCTGCCGCTTGGGACGGTGTGCCCAGGAGTCAGGTGAAGTCGCTCGATGCTACGTCTCGGGGCAGGGTGAAGTCACCGTGCCCATCGAGGCGAGGCTGTGAAGACGGCGGGAACCATCGAAGATGGAGCGAAGCGAGCGTAAAGCCGAGGTGAAACCCGGTGAAACTGGACACCCCAAGTCGCCAAAGATATTATAGTTAGATTTGTATATTAGGGATTATTAGGGGTTTCATTTGCGCTGCTTTCTGTGATTGATCCACGCCTCATTTTCCTGGCGGGCTATTGGAAGGCAGGTCTTTCATGCACCACCCGAAGGCATTCGACCTGCCGACCGCCCACCGTGTTCGGTCCGAAGCGTTCGGCCGGGGGGACCGGTCGGGTCACCGGACCATGGACCCAGTGAAGATCGAGTGACGTGGAACAGTGGTGGTATCGAGTGATCGAGTTGGTATGGAACTGTTGGGTGGGATCTTTATTCCAGTTCCTGGATTGGGGAATCAACTGTACCCAGGCGTCGACTTCAGCTAGAACAGCTTCGGAAGTGGCACGTTTGCTTCGCAGGAAGCGACGTTGGATCTTTCACTTCATGAAAGAGTAAAGAGTTTTTTTGTGTGTGGGTGTCGGCTAGGGTTGCTTGTGTGACTACTGTAGTCTTTTTCCTTATACACACGCCTCCCATTCAGCCCACCAAAGCTGCGGCAGCTCTCGGCAGCGGCGGCCTGTCGAACGTCTTTTTCCATCGACCGGAGGGTGTGTCATGGGCACTGCTCGGAGGCTAAAGGGAAGCTTCATTCAACTCGAGCCTCAAGAAGAAGGTGTCACAAAACCCCAAGAACCTGCTGGGTCCCTGGGCGCTTTCGAGCACGAGCCAGCCTCTAGAGGTCACTAGAGGTCCCGAGGTCCTGGTCACCGTATGATGCATGAACCAGTCACACCGTCCGGTTCAGGTTTGGAACTTGATGCAACTTGATTCAACACAGCATCTTACGCCAAGAAGAGCCATGAAAGGGAACAACTGCCTGTTTGATCCTGTTTGTGGAAAATGCTCATGCAACGGGGCCGCTTTCTTGGATGAGGATGCGTCTTTCTTCCATGCCTGTGCTCTCGTCTCATCTTGCGATCTCGCCAGGCCATCCGGGCCAAGAGTCAGGAGATGAGTTTGAACCCCTTGGCCTTCACACGCGTCGCCGTGGAGGCGGGTGCTCCCCCGTGCTCCCGGGGTGCGACCGTGGTCGAACGCCCGACCGGCGCAAAGGCTCCTCGCCCGGAGCGTCGTGCGCTTCAGGGTGGATGTTCCCGTTTGGGCTCCTGCCCCACCTCTGTTTCGGTTCGGTGGTTGGGATGGGTGCCAAGGGGATCTAACCACGTTCTAAGGATATGGTTGGAGCCCTAAAGGTTGTTTGGTTTTTTGTTTGATGTGCTGTTCATCGATCTGTGAATTCTCTTTGGCTACTGTTTGACCTTTTTGCCCCATTATATACTCTACATGGCCGCTTATTACTGTATATAATGGTTTTCTTGAAGGAGGAAACCATTGAAGCTCAGGGTTTAGGGCATTTGTTCTTTTGAGGATCAGCTAGCGACGGACTCAGAAACCACCAGAAACCCCTTGTTGGAAGCTGGAAGCCTTCTGTTCCTTCAGCTGGCTATAAGCCTTTCCCTTCAGCTGCCTTTGGAACCGATGAACACCTGGGTCCCACGGTGTTGGCGTTTGCTTACGGATCCCATGGGCCTTTCGGCCCGGCAAAACCAGGTGGAACCGGCTCTGCGGAAGTGGCTCTCCTTAAGCGACTGCCGCCCGGAGCCCCGGGCCACGAGGGGCCCGCTCCGGGCAGGGGAAGCCTGGGTGAATCACGGTGAATCCCCTAAATTTGGGGTTTGGGGAATGATGTTGCTGTTGTTGTTTTCTGTGGTTCGTGAGGAAAATATGGGAACATTAATGAACATGGCAAAATTCCAGATGACCGCCTCAAGTTGAGTTGATCAGGTCGTTGAGCATGTTGCCTCGACCTTTTGGGAGTCATCACGATTCGTCACCTCCAGAAACACAAGACCAACAGTGCAGGCCACGCAGCCTTTGGTGATCGCTACCCCCTCCAGATCATGGGCCTACCCCAAGAGTTATGGGATCCTGTGGGGCCCCTCAAAGGTGAAGGTTTGTCCAAGCCCCCCTGCTTTGCACCCTCGACATGTGACTCTAACGACCGTGACCTCCACTCCAACGACCTCACCAGGTGGTTGCTTGGAGCAAATCCGCTCGCTGAGCGCGCTGCACTTGGCCACGCCCGGAGTGCAAAGCCCCTCCGGAGGCAACGGCGTAGTGGTCCAGGACCCCGCGGAGTGCAAAGCCACCGCGCGCGTGCCGAAACGAGCGAAGAACCCTGGGGTGCCGAAACGAGGTTGACATGCAAAGATGAAATTCCTATAGAATTCACTCAGACCAGCACCTTCAAAGGGGTCACCAATGGAAGCCCCTACACTACCTAGGGATCTCCATTGGACACCCCTTTGAAGGTCCAGGGACATGTTGATGTTCAATCTTTCCGGGATGGTTGTTCCACTGAGCTGACCACCACCAACCCTGACTGTGGGAGTCTTGATTTGTCAACGTTTTTCGTTGAAAGGATACCATTCAATCAGAATGTGGCATCCTTGATGTTCCAAAAGCCATCAAAAGCCCCTTACCACTCACCTGGTCTCGAGTCTCAAATCAAGCAAGCTTTCACTGTATCAGTGCTTGGGTAGCGCAAGTGGCTTTTGAAGAAAAAACACCGTACAGTATGTCGTCCAGGTTCTGCCAGTTACCTAGCATACACCTAGCGCATACACCTAGCGCTCCAAGTGCCTACTCAAAAGGTATTTGAATCCTCCAAACCCACCCCAAACACCTTCTCAGAAGTCACTTGGAGCCCTATAGGGTACAGAGTTTGCCTGCATCAAATTAAGGTTGCACTCCCTCGATCGAGAGAGAGAGAGAGGGAGCGCAGCACCAATTGATGATTTTGAGGCCCACGCAGGAGTTGCTGACAGCAAAGACACTCCAATCGACTCGTGACCAAAGGTTGCTCCACAGCAATCCTTCCAAAAAACCTATCAAAAAGAACCAAAAGCCTTCCAATGGTTGCCCCCTGACATGTGCTCAGCTGTGGCGGGAGGAACTGGACAGCATCATCCTGCTGGGAAGTGAAGAAGCAACGCAGAAGGCGCAGATGGCATCTTGGGATCGAAAAAGCTTGGGCGAAAACACACAAAAGCGCACAAACAAGCGCTCTATGACACCTGAATTGAATGAATTGCATTTGTATAGGGCTCCTTGCCTACCTTGCCTTACAGTATACTCTAAGCTTAGGTTGAGGAAGTTAGGCTCCGGCTGGGTGCGAGGGGAAGAATAATCATTCAGTTCAACTTCTTCACAAACCATCACAAACCCCTGACATCAAGCACCCAGCTGCTCAACAAATATTACTGTAATATATTACGCTCATGGATGTTCAGGAATCTCTTCGTTCGACGTCGGTGTTTGATGAGACCATCACCCACACCGCACCCATTTGGCACCCCAATCCGAGGTTGTGAAGATCCATTTGCAGCACCAAGCGGAGGCGCGCACGGCATCGCGTGACGCGCCTCCGCTGACTTCGTCCACATCGTCCGGCAGGATGTGGTTTCTGAGGACCGGGATGGGATCAGGATGTGGTTTCTGTCTCAGTGAGCCCTTAGGTTCCACATGGTTCCACCACATCAGTCCCTCCCCTTCCCCTTCCGCCCATCGCTGCTTTCCAGGTGCCGAAGGTCTGTCTTTTTCCCGATGTGAGAGCGGGTGGGAACCGTCCGAGTTGGAGTATTTCTAAGGGGTTCCCTCTCCGTCGCTTCATCCAGAATGGTGGATGTTAGTTCTTTCTTATTGGGGGGAATTCAGAATCAACTGCTGCACGTCGAGAATGGCAAGCCAGCCAAACGAGAAGGTACTGGCTCGCACCACTCCTTTGGAGAACATCAACGATGCCATCAGTGTGTTTGGGGACCATCCAGTTTTCCAAAGACCTGACATCCGGTTGGACTTTGTCATTTGTTTGTTTGTTTGGAGGGTGGATGGCAGTGGATGGGGTGAAGTTTGCTATCGTCAGCTGGGAATGTTTGAGCTTTACCCTGGCTACCTCGATTCTAACATTTTGGAGGGACTCAACACCCCCTGTCATCACAGTCTGACTGGGTGGTGGTTTCAGATTGTTTATATTCAACCTTTACTTGGCAGGATTGAATCCACTGACTGATACTTTTCAAGCACCACCAATCAGATGAGAGTTTCAAGTGATGAAATGACCCAGGGTGCATGGCTTGGATGCGCTCGGTTTTGGGCCAGGTGGAAGCCTTCCACCGGCGGCGAAACAAGAAGTTGGCACTGCTCAAGGCGGGCACGAAACGCATAGATGGCCTTCCCAGGTTTTGTCCAATCAACAGATTGAAACGGGGGGGGGGCAGATGACAGGAAACTCGGTCCTTCGGAGTCTTCCCCTTGGCGCAACATTCAGGTCCACCCCCGGCTGCCCTCGAGATTTGGCGTCGTTTTCCTTCGCCAAGGAGCTGGAAGCGAAGAGCTCCGGCGAAGCCGCTGCGGCTGTGTTGGAGGCGTCTTTCTCGGTCGGCGTCGACCTGCAGCGGGGTGGTACCTGTAGCGGGGAGGTCCGGAACTGGACGACAGATTTTGAGGGATGGACGAACTGGAAAGGCCTTTTGTTGTTGGATGATGCTTGCTCGTGAAAGTTGAAGAATTGCGTGGCATGCCTTGTTTGGGGAGTTGGTATCTCGTGTTTTCAGGACTTTGAATTCGCGGCCAAACACAAGAACGCAGGTTCGTGATAGTACCCTATGCTCTCCCCAGAAAACAACATGTGGTTAGTCATGTGGTCGCTACAGACTCTCGAATTAATCAGTAATTTGTCTAACAAACTAACTGAGTGCCAGGCCGGTCGCACCCAGGCCACGGTCACCTCGTCCGCTCCAGGTGGCCTCGGGCCTCGTCGGACGCACCTGTGGCCGGGGAGGCGAACGCGTGCAACGCCTCGAGTGGCTCGGCGCGGTGACGCGTGGCGAAGCGGCAGGTGGTAGAGACTTCTAGAGAGCTCGTTCGACGCAGTGGAAAGACGCACTGTTTGGGGACGCAGTTCGGCTGCCCGGACATTTGGTGTTTTCTTTGTGTTTTTTGTTGGTGCCTTACATCTCATAGATGCATAGTAAGGCATAGTACAATCTAAAAAGGGGGTCCTTGTCTCCAAGTCACACCAGCTTCCTCCAATGGAAGAGATGGTCAATATCTGTCATCACGTGTTGATCAAGGAAGCCAGTGTGATGGGTGTGCAGCAAGGTTTTTCAGAAGACTTTACCACATGTTGCTTTCTTCACTTCTGTCCCAACAGCAATGTGCTCCACTTCTCCATCTGTCCCAACATCCTCCCCTGCGGCCCCTCCACCTCAACCTCCCAGGAAAGAGTTCGCGGTGGAGATTCGCCTCGCCGGTGACGACGACGCGCCGTGGAAGACCTTCCTCATCTACGGCGCCGAGGAGGATGCGGCGGCGGCTCGCGAAGCATTGGAGCTGAAATCCGTGGAATATCCACTGTCAGACGCTGGGGCATGAGTCAGTCGGAAGGCAGCATGGCCAGGTGTGTTTTCCTTGGGAACCCGGTGAAATGAAACATAGAACATGATAATATATAAATCGGCTTCCGACTGCAACCAGGTCTTCTCCAGAATGAAACCAGGGATTGGACAGTTGTCAGTTTGTCAGCAAGTTGTGGGCTCAAGATCCCTAGCTGCCATGGTTGTTTGGCGGGAGATCTCATCTGACGAAGAGGAGAGCCTTGAAGAGGTTTTTGCCAAACTCACTGCAACTGTTCTTTAGGACCTGGGAGGTGCCCATCAAGACTATTTGGATTGCGCTGAAGAGTTCATCCAGAAAGCTGGTGTCTTGCATGCAAGCTAGATGCCAGTAGTTATTTCTTTTTGTCCCCAGTGCATTTCATCAGCCCAAGGCCTACAAAAATTCTTCAGGAAATGGAACTGCTCCTTTGGCTATGCCAGCGACTGCAACTTGGATGTACTTTAAAATTTAAACACAAATAGTTCCAAACGCCACCAGGAAAAATCTCGCTCAGGCAGTGGTATGGATACACCTTTGCTGGCATTGAAGGACTTGTTTGGCAAGAAGCGGCATTTGATCAGCTATCAGCTCCTTACCTCAAGACTCAAGACACTTGAAACTGGTCCAACTTAGGTCCGGATGGTGATCACACCGGGTAACTTAGGTCCAACAGCGAGAGGGATCCAACTGCCAGACGGTTCTTGGAGCAGAACATGGAGGAACCCTTGCAGCAACTTGGACGCAGCCTTTGGGGGAGTACTTGTTTGCAATCTGTCTCACGCACAAGGGCCAACCACGACATCTTTGATGTGAATCCTTCTCGCTTGAAGGGAAAGGCACAGTATTTTTTATGGTGTGCTCTCTGTGTGTTTTTTTGTTGTTGTTCCTTCAACATGTTTTCAAGATGTTGCCTCGGAAAACTGGGCTGTGCAGGTGGCAATGTATGCATCAGGGTTCCCATGCACCCCATACTCTGGTCTTGGCAAACGGCGTCGCCTGGAAGACAAGAACGCGAAGCCGCTGCATGCTGTTTTCCGCAACATCCGCGAGTCTCGAGCCGCCGTCGCTTAGATGGAAGAGATTTGCAATGATGTTTCCCAAGACTCTTCTTTCCTTTGTATTTTGCCAAATCCTAGTGTGGATTGATGGAGAACGTGAGGGGCTTCATGAAGGTCTGGCCTGAAGTGGAGCCTTTGATGAACAAAGAACTTGGGGAGAAGTCACTTGGTCTGGATCAACAACAAACAAAAACAAACCAAGCAATGGATAAAACAGTAAGCCACCAATGACCCAAGGTATGAATTTGCCCTTTTGAATTTGGACCCGTATCTTGGCGTGGTCTTTCTCTGACAGAACATGGCAGAACAAACAGTACCCAATGCGATTGACGTTGAACCAAGGAAGTCTTATGGGGCTCCCATTCGCCGTGATCGAGTGTACATTCTATTTGTTCGGCGGGATTTACTTTCTGAAGATGCCCAAGACTTTGAGAACTTTGCTAACAAAATGGCTCAGCAACTTCTGCTTCCTTCAGAAGCTCAGTGGTGCCTTGCATCATGATCGTGTGAGACATAATGAACTGCCCTCACAGCCAGAAAAAAGTGAGTTAGCTGAGGAGTGGCCTTTTGCTTCCAAATACACACCCGACTGTGAAGAAGGTCATGCAGAGGAGATTGAACCGGCCAAGGGCGCTGTGGAACCTTGGCATAAGTATTCAAAAGTGTGCAGTGCATTGTGTTAAGTTTGTTTCTGTCACCCAACTTTTGCCTAGGTCATCGAAACAAAGATGGATTGCTATCCACCGCAAATGGGCTATGAAAATGAAGGCCTGAGGTTGCACAGTCAAGCTTGCAATTGCGAGACCCGTACTGCATCAAACCTTGAGGTGAGCAGGCGCAAAAGCTCTGGGTTGTTCAAAAAGTATTGGCCTGCTGGAGCTGCTCAAATCACCACACGCCGGGAACTTGACGTGTCTCGGCTTTGAACATGGTGACCTCCACAAACAGCTTGTCAGTTTTCACAGCCTGGTCCTGCTGAGGCTATGGACCTGATTACTACCTGGTCTGGAGGAAAGTTTGAGGTGGTGAATACTTCCCAGATGCTGGGTAGAATGAGTATTGGTTGCAACTCCACTTCGCCTTTCCCATGCATCACGTTTGGAGGCCTAGTCCTGTAAGAAGTTGGAAACCATCAGTGTGACCCCAAAGAATATAGCTACTGACTCAGGCCACAGGCCTCCTTCTATCTCAAGAGAAGGCAAAGATTCCTCACAGGTCTCCCAGCTGCAAAAATCCACGCTCAATCCAACTCACTCATCCAAGTCCTGCGGGGCCGAGGTTTGGAGGCTTTGCTGCTGATGGGGCTCAACATTGCCAAGTTGGATTTGACTGACTTCAGTGATCGTGAAGCTTGTCTCAACATGTTTCTCTCAAACGCATGGTTGACAAACGGGTCATGGTCCACTTAACTAAGGAGCTTCACCGTTTGGCTGGCAACGGTATGTCCGTGCGAGTTCTCTTCGTAGCTCAATGTATTTTGCTGAAGGCCTTGAACCTGGAACGTGCAATGGCCTGCTGTCAGCATGCTTGATAGACTCAAATTCAAACTTACAATTTGTGCAAATCCAGCTCACTGATTGGGGAAAAGAATCAGTCCGTGTCCAAATTTCAATCAACACTGGAACACCAAATGGGGTCGATGCAAGTTTGTACCTGCTGGTTCTTGGTTCAGTGCTAGCATATTAATAATATTTATGGTATGGCAAACTCAACATGTAGCTCGATAATATACTACAGCTCAACAAGTCTGCACTCATCCAACAACACACGCGTTTGTCGAGTCGAGTCGATCATCGCGGTCGAGTGATGGGGGTCCTCAGCCGCTATGATGACAGCAAAGATGATATTGCTCCTGTGTCTGCAGCGCCACTTTGGCGCTATGAAGACAGTTCTGATGAGGAACAAAGCACTCAGATCCATAGCTCCAATTGTGGGGTCTTGTTCTTTAATGCCCACCTATCACCTCGCTCAAAACAACCAACTGAGGACCAGCAGCTCTGAGTTGGAAAGCTCTGAGAGTGATGCCGGTGATGGTGAAAGGGGTTCGAAGCAAGTTGATTTACGGTTGCAGAACATCGAGTCCTTCCACACATTGCAAGAAAATGTCCCTCTGTCATCCTATGCAACCAATGGGATGAGCACAAAGCGCATCAAGAAGTTGCTGCAAACACCGTGCTGCGAATGCCAGTGCCGTGTTAGCTACAAGCCCTTGGTCCGCCTCTGCAAAGGGTTTTGGAGCTTACCAAAAGAAAACCAGGATGGAATTCTCTGGAGTCTTCAAAGCGCGGCTGGCCCTGGAAGCGAATGGTTCATTGAAGGTGTGGCATTGAAAAAGAGGTATGAAAACACACACTTTTTTGGGTTGGATATATTCTTATGCAATAGATTTATTATAGTGTAACTGTGTTGCGCAGGTGAGAAGGTATGCCGGCAAACTTGGCACAAGCTCTTGGGTATCGGAAAGGAGCGCTTGAGCAGAACCAAGCGATGTTTCCGTGGGCTTGATTCTCGTCGACTGAACCAGGGAGACTTGGCAGGCAGTGTTTTCAATGTTGACTTGATTTCTGCTTGCTCTGATAGTTGTTTGTCATGAGGAGTTAGCAGTCAAGCTGCTGTTTGCAGTGCATCAGTTCACAACTTCTTTTCTCACCTGTACCATTCTGCTGGGGAGAGCATGCCAACAAAGCTTCGCGGCTTTAAAGAGGCATGTTGTTGGATTCTGGTTTGTACATGAGCAGTTACATGACGATAAAGCAGATTTGAGGTTCCAGAGCAAGTCTATGGAGGATCAACAATCTGAGCACGGGGCAGATGCAGAAGAGCTCCGGGAAGAACTTCTGAAGAAATTGATAGATCGCAAACTCCTAGGCCCCAGTCAGCAACTGGTCGACATTCCCCAACAGATCTCCCATTCAGAGAGTTGCCTCCATGCACAATTGCAAACTTGTATTTGATGTATCTCGCGTTTGTTCGAGCAAGCGGGGCCACCGAAAAGGCTGCCTCCAAATCAACATTCTATGGTATTGCACGGCAGTGGCTTGACAGCTGCTTGGGCATTCGCCGAAAGATCGAGCATGCTATGTGTTTAGAGTGCCAAACACTTCGCAGCGCAATTCACCAGGCTCGCAACTTTGAGACGCATGCCAAGCTATGCGACAAACTGTTGCATCATTTTCAAGAAACCTGGGCAGATCGCATGTGCTACTGGTTGGCGAGGGATCGCGCCCAGAAATGGGGCGACATATTGGTCGCCATTGCCGACTCCTTTGACAAGAGCAAGTTGCATTTGCCGTCGTGGCCCTATAAGAGGACCCCAAAGAGAGCAGTTTATGAGCAGCTGCTCCGTGGCTTGGATTGCTTGATGTTAGAGCATGCTCTTGATTTGTCTTTCCTGGTTTTGACCCTTGTGACCCCACCCCTGTCCTAAGGTGCAAGCTTGACTTTGACGTGTGTACTGTGCCATGGACATGGCTGCTGGATGTTCCTATCAGGGCATGAGGGGATGCCATGTGGATCTTCTTGGCAGTGGGAATGTGTGCGCCCAGTGGTTTGTTGCATTTGTTGCGTTTGTTGCTGCATCAGTTTGTACTATGCCACTCTGGCAGGTCATGAGATCTATCGAGAAGGTCTGGTGCAGTTGCCGATCGGGTTCAAAACCCTTCCCACGGGAGCTTCTTGCTTCAATTTGGAAAATCTAATTGGCAGCCAATGTTTCTGTGCCTGTGCCCTGAACTTGGCAACTGAGACTGTGGCTGCAAACAGATAACACGGTAAAGGAGTTCAAGAACTCCTATGCCCAAAGAATCCTGGCAGCTCTCTGCCAGACTAATACATTTAGCCAGGCAAGTGTGTCCCACCTTCGGGTGGGACACACCCATGAAGATGTCGATGCTGTGTGCTTGCGCGTTCCATTAGTCAGTTTTGACGTGTTTTGTAATGCACTTGTGGTTTGAACGCGGATGGGGGCTAGCAAAGCTTGACTGCTGGGCCAGCTCAGGTTCAGCCTGGCAGCCCAAAGCCTGGCTTCAGCACCAGATTTGCAAACCCCAGCAGATGTTCGAAGTCGCTTGTTGCAATCTCTCGGACCAGTTTTTGAGAAGCGTGGATGGCACTTTGACATAGAAATCATGGACTGCGCTGCTTGGCGCAATCATTTTCAAAGCACTCATTAAGTTATATTGGATTGACCGATTCGTCAGTTCTTGAGGTTCGTGACTGGGCAGAGATGGCTCCGAATCAGGTCACTTTCAAGAATTGCTTCAAGGTGCGCAAATTTGAAGAAGGCACTGATCCAATACCAGTGCCACACAGCTTCACGTACATGGCCCGAGCCAATATGCCCTACAGTGGAGCGGGAATCCCAAAACAGGAAAGGGTCCCACGCGCACTGAGGGGCGTGGATGCTGGACAGGATATCTTTGCCCTGGTCAAAAGCACAATGTCTTCAAAAAGCTTGTGTCAGGACCCATTGCTATGCCTTCCATCATCATGCCAGGAACAGTGTGAGCAGTTTGTTCTACGCGCAGCAAGTGGTGAAGATTGCCCTACCAGGACATGGAGCATCCAGCCTGAGAGATTGCAGGAATTGCGCCTGCTGAGTCGTGTCATGGTGAAGGACTTCCCACACAGGCATCGTGTGATCAGGTGGTATCAGTCTATGCAGGAAGGATCAAACGGCGGATCTTTGCCACAGCTGAACTTTTTGAAGAATGCACCTACGCTTGGTGCAAACCTTCATGAGTATGTTCTGCCTCCGAGGGAGGCACCGCCCAAGCCCCATCAACTCCAAGTTGTGTTTCACCGGGGGTGATCACCTTTTGGCAATGACCTCAGGGGTTGACACCATGATTCAAATGGTGTGCAGCGCAGCAGCGAGATGGGAGTGTAAAGGCTGAAATGAGAATTGAATTTTGAATTATTGTGTATTTGCATTTCTACAGCAATTTTACAGCATTTAATGTTTGTAGCTTCTGGGGCTGGAGGGGTTGTTTGCAACCCTGGGCCGATGGAGTTGAAACAGGAAGCGGGGGTAGAACCGGCCGTGAAATCGGAACCTCCTGCGGATGGCGATGCGCAAGGGATTGTGGAGCAGTTGTGGGCATACTTTGAGACTGCACCTTTGCAGAATAATGATGACATGACAATGAATGATCCCAAAACAATCTACTGTAACCACATTGCACCGCTTGATTGAGGTGATATGCCAGAAGAACTTGGGCGAGCATTTGAACAGCATATGGCAAACCACAGAACAAATGGAAGGTGCAACCACCTCAGCCTCAGAAGCTGTTAATATCAGTCAATGCTTTCTACAATTTGATTGTGCCTTCATTTGCTCTGAGGCTGTCAACCGTTTGGTGACATCAAAGTATCCTCCCAGAAGGATGCACACGAGGCTTGCGCCGACAAGTTCTACAGATGACATCTGGTTGCCCCTGACAGCTTTCAATTTCAGCAAAGACTCCAAGAATGGATGCCGGGCATTGTGAAAAAATGCATGCAATAATTGTTTTCAATAATAATTGGTTTGAACTGCTTTTGCTTTCTGCTTTGCACGTGCCTGACCCTGCAGACTTTCCTAGCAACGTCCAATTTCAAGCACATTTCCGAGAATTTGTGGAGCATGGTTACAAACCGAGTTTGGGCACCGTGCTCATCAAGTTCCCGGGTCGCGACGGTACCCGATCCATTCCGAGTGGAAGTGTGGGTCTGGTAGACGGCTTCACGAAGGTGCTCTTGATGCTGAGTATCATTTGCTTCCTTGAGGAGCTAGAAGCATCTGAAGCAGCTCTGGAAGAAATGAGCTCTACATTAGCCAGCTTTGCCGACATCAGGTGTTCCTACGAACACCACGAGAACCCGAGCCTGTTCTTCCTCCAGTCTCTCAGACTCTTGCATGAGTTTTAATTCTTATGTTTGTTTCGAATTCAATTGAATTGGATTGGATCACCGATCTGTGGGGGCAACTAAGAACTGGGCGATGTGACGGCAGAGAAGACCTCTCCATCACCAATCACCATAGTGGCAGATGTTCATGAAGCAGTGAAGATACAAAAGCGTATGTCATCTGGCAGAATGGCATTGAAGGACGCTCTAGCTAAAACAGTTGCAGAATACAACAAACTCTGCTCCAACAAGAAACACAAGATCGATGCTGGCAGACGCAGCCTCATTTGGAATCTGCAGCTTGGAATGAATTCAACTGGGTCAAACCGTTAGTTACTTATTTCATATTTCTCCTGCTATGTGCCAAGTCTCCGCTGCCCACCTGAATTACTGCAACTCCTACATCAACATTATGATGCCTTCAAACCAGAGGTGTCAGGCCGGTCTTGGGGTAGTGATTGAACATTTGAATTGGAATCTTGCATTTGCATGCCTTTGCAGGAGTTCCACAGGAGGTCTTACAACTAGATTTTTACGTGCCGGGATCCAGCAGTCGATCAGAAAATGACCGCTTCAAAGGGAAGGTCACATTCACCGAGATTCTCACCACCACCATTGAGACGGTGATGTGCTACATGGTCCGTGCTACCCAGGACTGGAGACCATTGTTTGCGTGTATGCGTTTGAGGAATTCGGAACTGTCAGGACTTTGCTCGCAAAGCATCGGGGGATACATCCCAGAAAGCGAAGGAGCCTTGAACTTGCAGCAAACTTGAGGTTTTCTTTAAAGGTTCAGATGTATACCCAACCTTTGCCGCAGAAGCTGCACCAACTTGATGAAGATGGTCACGTGGCTCTTCACGACATCTCATGCTTGTGGGTGTGGATTAAGAAGAAGCTCTCCACGATGTTCTTTGGAGAGGTCTTGGATCGCCACCAAAAGCTGTGGGAAGACGGGCTCTTTGGCAATGACAGCAACACTTTCCCTGGCGCGATCTTTTGGGCTAGCCTAGCCAAAGGGTGATTGGTTGCCAAAGTTTTTTGGCTGGGGCATAGAAATTGTGATTGGTGGCCAAAAATCCTTGGCCAGACTATACAAAAAATCATGTGGTTTCCAGAAACCCCGTCACAATTCCGAAGTTGGATTTGGCCGGCAGATCAATCACATTTTTGTGTCAAAATTTAACATAAAATTGTGATGGGGTTCCTGGAAACCCCGTCACAAAATCAATGGTTTTGGGGTAGTCAATCATGGCTGGCCATTGGAAATCATAGTTGCAGAAGTGATTGGTCCCTTCAAAACATAGGGATTTGTGATGGGGTTTCTGGAAACCCCGTCACATTTTGAACTTGAATTTCAAGACAAAAATGTGATTGATGGAGAGGGTTTCCATGAAAAAATATGATTCAACGGATTTGCCAACAAACTGCATGATAGAGAGAGAGAGAGAGTGAGAGAGAGAGAGAGGAATATTCTTTTGGCATCCAAATAATGTGTCAAGAAATTGACAATTGAATAGAGAGATGTTCTGTTCTGCATTGTATCCAATGAATTTGTCAACAAACAGTTGAGATGTTTTGTTTGTATTCAGTGAATTTGTCAAGCTAAGGCATCTTGACAGTGATCTTCATACCGTGATGAAGGCTGCTGAGGAGAGCTTCGACTGGACTCGAATCCCTTTTGTCCTGGAGGCAATGTTATGAAGACGTTTGACTGTGACTGACTCATTGACGCTGTTTAGTTGTAGCATGCTTTTTGAAGATGTGAACGTGTACAGTGTGACAGGCGCAAGGGCAAACGCTCGAAGAGTACGTCCAGCAGCATCAAGACAGATCGAAGGATGCTCGCATCAAGTCGATGCAAGCGGCATTTTCAGCTTGGCAAGAGGAGCTGCGAGCAGATCAGGCGCAATTTGCAAGCGAGAAAGTCATGTGACTGTGCTCAAAATTCAGTACTGAATGTATTATGGTTTATTGACTGCGCGAAGCTGGGTTGGAGAGCGGGTTAGAGATATGTCTTCAAAATGACATCTTGTCTTTTGGGCACCAAGGGCAGAGAAGGCAACAGCTGTAGCGAGATCCAAGCTCGTGAAGGAGTTGGAGGACTGCTGCTTGTGGTTTGTCTGGCAGTCACTAACTTTCTGTGACGGGTCTTGATTACAACACTGTTACAACACACAAGTCTTGCAATCATGTCCACATGATTTTTTGAAGGATGCGCACAATCGCTCTTGGAATACAATCAAGCACTTCATGGATGAGAACATGGAAACATTTACAGGCAAATCCACGGATGCGGAGGCCACGGTTATGCCGCCAGTTAGGCAATGGTTGAACAAGAATGCAAGGGACTACGGTGCCTCCAACGAGTACACTGTGCAGATGTTTCTCAATGCTCCCACCATTGGTGTCATGACAGCAGGCCAAAGGTCGTTTTTCGTCAACTTTGTGTGCAACGTGCTCGCTGACTTTCCGCGCAATGGAATTTGCTTCTTGGTACATCCGAATCGAGCACAGCACGAACCAAGGAAAGATGCTGAAAACTTTGTCCATTCATTGTTTGTTGATTGTTGAACCTTTCCATGTGTATTCAAACCATCTTAAATTCCCTCTGGGTATGGATTTTGTTTGATTTGATGTTCAGCTTTATTGCTTATTTGTTGAAGTTCTTTGGCCTTTCGCGCTTGCTGTGATCAGGAGGACCAAGAAAGAGGAAAAGACTGAAGATGATGATGGTGAAGATGAACCAGGACCAGCAGAGGACCCCGATGAGGATCATTTGCTGAGAGAAGTGCGTTACAAATTGGAGACGCTTTGCCGCACAACACAATAATGACATATAGCATTATGCATTTAGCTGATGTTTGCAAAAGCACGAAACAAAGCTCTTCTGTCAATTGCAAAATAAGCCATAACCGCTTTCACTCAGGAGTCAGTTCACCCTCAAAGAACGGGGGTTGAGAGTTCGGAGGGTCACATGGGTGTTCGCACCTGTGCCTAGGTTGCATTTACGTTGATATTCTGCTGCACATGACATAGTGCATCTATAAAACTTCATCCTTTTGCATGTAACAGTCCCTTTGTCACACAACATGTTCAGATTATCTCTGACTTGTTATGACTTTGGCACACATGGGACCACACTCCGAACAAAGGACTCAGTGTACGGGAAAAGAGACGGCACCATCCCGGGACTGGCAATCGTCAGCAAGGACCCTGCGAACCACTTCCGCCAAACAAAAGGGTGGAAAACGGGAACTGTGATGAACGTTCCTATGCTTCCCCGTGCGTCGATGTGGAAACCAGAATCAACTGTGACTTGGCTTGATCAAGCCTTTCGTGCCGCCATTCTCTTGATCCCTAGGCATTGTCTCAGCTAGGGTCATGGGAGAGGCATGGAACCAAGAATAATGACAAGTAAGACTGAGTCTCAACCCGTAAGCAGAACATTCGAATCTGGTAGACTGTCAAGTGCATGCCGCTCCTGAGCCCTACATAGACAATGTCAAAGCACAAGTAAATCTTAGTGGGCGACAACCCCTCGCGTCTTAAGCTTGTTGTATAGATATAATTATGGGGCTTTAGAATATGGATCTTTATAGATCTTTCTTGAGGTTGGCAGTGGACCTGTTTGCATGCAGGCAAGCCAGTTGTAGATCGAGCTCAGTGCCATTACCCCCTGTCAACCCCACCAAAATCTGGATCCGATCAAACTCCATCGATTGACCACTGAAAAACAATATCGAATCCGCTCCAACTGGACATGCACTCAATACTTTTGTGACCCGCCCAGCTCCCCCTGCTTGCAGGTCTCTCCTGGAAAGCCACACCTTGGCAGGGCTTTTACCGATGTGCAAGAACAGAAGCAGGCCACCAAGTAGCAGTCATAATAAAACAACATTGCGTTATTGATTGGTACCCGACCAATTGCTATGTGAGTTTGTGTTTTCCTTAGGTGAGTAGTGGCACTGATTTCATCCTGGAGACAGTCTATGCATTCGATGTCACAACTTCAAAGAGCACACTTCTGGTTGACCTTTTTGGCTATGACGGCAACCCAATGCTGGCCACCCTTGAGGACATTCGGAATTCAAAATGAGTTTCAAAATGTTTGCGCAGTTTTGCACCTGGTTTCAAAACATGCAGTTGGGTTGTGGCCGTATGTGGTGGCTAGGCCATTGCAGAAGGTATGAGCTGGAAGTGCGCCACTATTTGCTTGGACCACAGTGGCACTGATCTATGCAACAGAGTAGCCAACAAAGTCTATGAGTTTGCAAGATCTGGAAAGTGTTCACTGCAAGGATTCCCGGACATAACCCCGATGGTGCAATCCCTGAAGCAAGGGGCGTCCGTGGAACGGACCAAAAGCTACCGAGTGACCACCCAGCAGCACGACCGCCTAGTCGTCTTAAAGAGCCTTGCTGAAAAGTGGCTGGCAGAGGAGTCTACACGGGATACCGCAAAGATCACCATCGATGAGCACAACAAGAAATTCAACCCGAGTGGGGAGTATATGGCTTCTGACAGGACTGCGCTTTGTGTGCTGCCTCCTCCACTAGAACCTGCCCCCCCAAACTCTTGCAATTCATTTTGGCCAAGCTGCAGGAATGACTCGCGGGAGGAATCCAAGACCGCCGCCGCTGCACCACCTGCCAAACGCATCAAGCTTGAGGAGACAACCGAGCAGCACATCTCGAAGCTGGTGAAGCCGAGCCTAGTCTTTAACATAGTCGGCTGGCGTCTGTTACATAAAATTGCAGAGGGCCTCACTCAATGTTTCAAGTGCGGTCATCCTTACACATGTGCCGTTATGTGCCTGGTCTGTTGGCAGGAAGCAGCTCCAAATCAACAACACCCTTGAGCTGATCGTTGGAGGCGAAGAGGGCCAAGAGTTGTTCCTGTCCAGCAAAGGCCGCAACCAGCTTTTTGAAAAGCGAGAGCTGCTTCTTGGAAGAATAAACTACTGGGACATGTTTTGAGCAAAGCATCGGCAATAAATTCATGAGTTCATGATTGAATATGGTTGAACTGCTTCTTGGAACCAGGTTTTCGTTTGGATCTGGTGAGTGGAGGGACGGCTCTGCCCCTTGGACATCTAGCCGATGGTTGCAGTGCAAAACATAAAGACCATATATTGCTCACCACTTTGAACTGATTGAGGACGCTGCTGACGTCACTGCTTGCCCGGAAGGAAGATGGTTCAGCTTTAATGCTACGAAGGATTCAATGGTTATCCTCGAGAAGAAGACAATGCCAAATCACCTGCAGCAAATGGAGAGCTTGGACACTGTAGTGTCTCTCCAGGCCGTTCTGTCTGACTTGCAAGACATGGGCGAAGCACCCTGCCTGTTGAACCACATTTAGGAATTGAATGCTTGTTATTTTGACTGTCCGCAAAATGAAATGGTACACTAGCAGGCAGTCCCACACATGAGGTCGCTTCAGAATCCTGTTTTTCCTCGAGGGGGGAGAACCGTGCTGCATCATGTTGCAGCCAAGGTGAAGGTGCAAATATCCCACCATTCGCTGCTGGAAAACGGCGACCTCAAGCAATCGAAGGCCCTGGTCTTTGTGCTCGACATGCCCTCAGAGGATGCTCCTGGCAAAAAGCGGAAGGCCACCATCACCGCCAAGAACTTTGGAGCGCATGTCAATATCTCGAGGCTGAAAGCCAATGGTGACAATCTCATGATTGTGTGGCGATGCAGGCAAGGGCGCAGTTTGTTTCTGAGTCATGAGTCTTGTGACTAATTGGCTACTTGTTCAGAGTCCCAACCTGTTGGATTGTCCAGCGTCAGGCTGGATTGCAGTGGCTCGGATGGAAACAAGATCGTGGTTCCAATAAGACCTTGCGTGTGCATCGCAGGGCCATTGGATGTGGGTGAAAGCTCGGTCCGTCTCATGTAGAGAGCAGTGCAAAGCAATTCCATGTCAAGGGTCGAACAAATCAGGAACAGGTTGCCTCTTTGATGGAACTCACTTAAACCTCCGGTGTCTCCTAAACGGTTCCGAGTGTCACCCTGAGTAGGTTTTGGCGCAGGAGCCTGCGAGAGCCTTCACTAGATTCCCACCCCATGTGCAAATCATTGATTCCGCTTTTGAGTTTAAATAGTCTACTGTAAGGTTTAATCTCAATGCCTTCAAGCAAGTTTGCTTGATGCTTTGGAAACTTGGGAGTGCGATAGGCTCAAAGACTGGCTCCAAGGTTTGGTGTGAACCATGATGTAAACACACAGCTGGCCCGACTTTCATGCTGTGTGCCTGCCGTCAGAATGATGGTTCGACACCGATACTTCCTCATACCTCATTTTTTGCATAAAAAGAGGTCCGTCCTTCTGAAGTTGAAGCTTTCTTTTGAAGTGGTTCCCAGAAACTTTGGTTTCATCTGAACTGCATGCTGCCTTGGTTGGACACAACTCCTGTGATCCATGGACCGCTGATTTGTGGCAAGCAGGGGGTCGCGCTTGGTTCAATTTAGACCAAGTCCTTTCTGGATTTGGAAACATGGAAGACGAAGAAGTGGTGGAGGTGCCCCTGACAACAGCTCTTCATGTTCCTGCCACTTGGTGTAAATGTACTTTGATGCAGTGCTAAAAACCTTGCCCAAGAGAAACTCAACTCACCCAATGCCAGGCTTTCAACTTGAATCGACTTCTTCAAGATGGAGGCGCTGGGTCGACCACCACGACGCCACCCCGGGTGACAACAAGCGTGCCTCCAAATTCCGCTCCAAAAGCTGCAGCACCTTCATCAGGCCGAGTAAACATGTGCTTGTGCGCATGAACTTGATATGATGCGTTTTGGATCTTACACATCCTTGTTGCTCCAGGCACGTCTAGACCGCCTACAGCTACAGGGTCCACTGCGGCTACAAACCCTTCTGAGGTGGTGCATGCTCTGCCGCCTCGTGTTCGTGATTCTGACTCATCTGATAAGGCCGAGGATGTGAAGCCCATTAAGCCAAAGCCCAAGAACAAAGGCCGAAACAAAAGTCAGAAGAAAGGGCAGGAAGATGATGACGATGATTTTGGATTCGATCCATATCATGATCCTATTCCTGGCAAGTCTGATGATGAAGACTTTGGTGACGGTTGTGGTTCAGCGGGTGCAGCGAAGGGTGGCGGTAGTGGCCCCTCCAAAAAGCCCGCAACTACCAAGAAGAGACCCAAGAAACCATCAGGCTCCAGCACGAAAAAGAAGAAAGCAAGACTAATGGATTCAGATTCGGATGCTGCTTGCCTGAAATCTATGTGCGGCTGTGTGTGTCAGTCACGTTTGAGTAATTGAGCAGTGGTACCACCACATACAAACGCTGCGACCTCTGAACTCTGAACGTTTATTGCGTACCTAACCTAAGGGTGACCAGCTGATGGATGGTGGAGATGCTGAACAGGATGGTGGAGATGCTGAACAGCAACTGCCATTTTTCAACGACATTGAGGGGAAGAAACTCAACAGAATATACTTCTTCTGAAACACAAATCTCACGTTCAACCCTCATCTCAACACCTTGTCAAACCTTAGGCAGCAGGTGCCTAATCTTCTGATTGAGTTGGACCAGGACACCCCGGACAATCAGCTTGGATTGGAGGAAGACTCTTTCTGAGCAATTATTACCTACTGCTTTGTTCAGAGGAATCTTGATCGGCCAAACCTTCCACAGCTTCCAACCGGCTGAGGCAGCGCACTGTGATACATATGAGCCTGAGCACCTCTCGCCATACTATCCTGAGTCACATGCAGAGACGCAAATGGATCCTTTGGAGGCTTGGCTGGTGGTGATTTAAATCACAGCAATTAGCAAACTCCAAAAAACATGAAAATATTGACATGACATATGAACAAGTATGGATTATTCTAGATAATGTGTTGCCAATTGTTCGAAGAACATCAAACTCCTTAGATGTGACCGGGTGATCGCTTTTTTCTCCAGGAGATTGAACAAGAAGATGTGGCATATCGCAGGATGAATGCTTCACTGAATCTTTCGGATTTGAACAACAATGCCACTAAGCCTAGAGTAATTTCCACTGCATGAACCATACAAGTGAGCGTTTTTAAATGTTTTTTAATGATATCTAATGAATCTAATGATCTTGCCTCTGAGGTTATCGAGCGGCCCCTTCCAGGAACAGAAGCTTTCTACAATGAGCTTCAGGACCCGAATCTTGCTGAGCGTGATCGGCGAGTTGTTCAACAAGAATGGAGTGAAGAAGGCTTTGGAGAGTGGGCCTGCGCCATGCATCGAGAAATGGATCGACTACAGCAGTCAAGAAGGAACATGGCATGTTCGCAAGAAGGTGAGAGGCCCACTGATGTCGAGGAAGATGAGATCACAGGTGGGACGCCGAAGGAAGTTCTTGAAGGGGAGACAGCATCTGAAGGGACACAAGGTGAGGTGCCAGAAGATGCTGGAGGCGAGACACTCGCCCAAGGTGAGACACCAGAATCTGTTGAGTGTTCAGGAACCCCAGGAACTTCGACTCCAACAGACATCCCCAGCGTTCATGCTCAGGAAATGCCGCCATCCCTTGCCACAGAATCTCCGAGTGCCGCGGAGGATGCTCAAGGCGATGGGCCTGAGCCCAGTGCGATGGTTGAGGATGAGGAGATGAGGATTGGGGCCGCTGCTCCTGCTTTGGTCCGCGGCATGGCAGCGCCTACAACACCTGAGGCCAAAGCGATGCCTAAGCCCACCCCGAAAAAGCGGGCTCGCAAACCAACGCAGAATGCCTCTGCGGCCAGCAAACCAGCTCCCAAGAAAGCACCCAAGCGAGCAGCACCCAAGAAACAACCTATGAAAAAGGTGGAGCAACGAGATTCCTCAGCAGCGGATTTGAAGAAGAATGAGCATGAGCTGTGGAAGAAGCTCCACTCTGCCACTTGGCAACAACTTGGCAGCATCTCTCCGCTCGAGTTATGAACAATTTTATAATGATTCTTCATCCTAGGTTTACTCGACCGCATGGAAAGCGGCAAAAGTACAGGGGCTGGATAGCGCCGCCTGCAAGAAGGCAGGCTCTGATGCGCGGAACCAGCAACTTGCTTGAACTCTCGATCAACTTGAAACCATTTATGAACCAATCAGCAATTTCACATGTCTCCACCCAATTTAAGGCTAGCTACTTTGAGTCTCCACCCAATTGAGGCACATCAAGGAGAACTGCCCTACATCTGAGCTGGGGAAGCATTTTTTGGCATTGAATGCCTAAGCGAAGCCTAAGTGCATCCAAGCTTCGGGGAACACGTGTTTCTAGACACGGAAGGCTTGAGCCAAAAAGATCCTGGTGATGTGAAGTTGTTTTGTTGATATGACTGTTGATATGTTAAGTCCCAGATTCAATTTGGAAAGTCCCCAGTTGGGGCTGGAAAGCGATATAATTAATATATACTTCCGCTTTCGGTTGGGGTTCATGTTTAGTTTGTTGGAGGTGTTTGCAGATCGTAAGCGAGCACAAATCGTCCTGATTGGCTACGTACCGCAATGGCTGCTTGCAATCCATTACAGCAGCCCAGTGGATTGCATTGCCTTTGCCCACCCAAATGGTCTTCGTCCCAGTGTTTATATTATCATGTTATAGCGTGTTATAGCCTCACCGGATTTTGCGGTCTTTGAGAGATCATTTCCAGATGATTTACAGCCACCCAGCTCCGTGAAAACAGCCCAACCGGTCCCTCAACACCTAGGGATTTGAAACCCCAGACCCCTCCGGTCCATGAGCGTTTGAGCAAATCCATTTGTCTCCGTGTTCTTGGAAGGAACTTGACCCTGAAATTGTCCTACGTAACTACAAACAGCTTGTTTGATTTGTTTGATGGGGGTCCATCGCTCAAATGAAGTGATGAGACGAGATTGTGATTTTTGTGCCTTTTGTGACAATGACTGTCTGACCCAGTCAGCACCAGGAATCAAGCTTGGCCTGGTTTCGGAAGGACAATCGCATTCTTCTGGACATTGCGAAGAAGGCTGGTGACACGACGTGGCCCCAAATTGAAGGGAAAGAGTTTGACGCATATGTGACACATACAGAAAGGCTGTAACTGAATCTGCATCTTTTGGCGAACTACAGCATCTTCATCGACATATCGACGTGTGTACTTGGTTTCGCTTGGATATCCACTTTCTTTTGGTAGGGGGGACCCCATTTCAACACGAGCTCCTTAAGCCAAGGGCTGCTCTCTTTTTACCTCACTGCTGCAGCTTGCCCCTAATGACCCAACTTCGCCAGAAATGGAGTGTGAATACCAAAGCATTTGCCAGAGTTCCCAGCTGCGTGTGCCGGAGTCTATCCGTCTTCAAAAACCTCGACATAGAATGGCATAGAAAGTCATAGAAAGACATGTGTCCATGTGTTGCTGCTATTTGTTCCATCAAATCTCATGTGTTCTCCTCTCCGAAAGCCACCGGATCAAACTTGCTGCTGCAACAGGCACAACTTGCTGCCGCCACTCTCCAAGACGGAGGCCCGAAACTCGTTTTCACCACACACGTTGAAACACGTTGAAACATGTCCCAGACGCGACCTGTCCTGGGACTGCCGGACTGCTACCCCAGACCCCGCTGGCACCCCTGGCCGGAACACTCGGCAGTCCGGCAGTCCCAGACCGGTCGCGTCTGGGAGGTGGCAACGCCGAACGGACCAGTCAGCCGTCTCGGCCGAGTTCGGACCGGTCCGCCCGGCCCAAACGGACCGGTTCGGCGGTTCGGTGGTGGGGTCGAAGACGACCGGTCACCTGAGTCCTAAGGGTCGCCATCCCAGGAAGCACTTTCACAGGAGGTACCTGGACCCTATGGAGAGCATATGGGCGGAACCCAGAGATGCGTGCGGAACCCGGAGAGGCTTGGAGCTGCTAGGCTCGTCCAGTGCTTTGGAAGATGCCAAGCTCTTGCAGCCTGGCTTTGGTGCTGAGAGGTGCTGAGATGCCAAGAGATGGCGGATTCGCGACTCTTTTGGGGGGACGGGTGATCCGTTGGACTTCTCAGCTCTGATCGTGATGTGTAAAACATCAGATTCTCTTGGGAGAGGTGAGCAATGGTGAACATACGCCAGGTGTTCTACCCTAGGCCCTAAATGTTCCAGACGCCAGCCAGCCAGCCACCGATGGCGGTTCCTTGAGGATCCGGGTCCCTGCACCAAAGGTGGACCCGCACGGCCAATCGGAAGAAGCAGTGCTTCCAACTGGTGGGTTCGGGGGACCTGTGGTGCATGGAGGCGTCAGCGTCACTGGCAACGAGTGCTCCCCAAAAACACTGGCAAGACCAAACATTTCGCACCGAAACCCTTCAAGAGCTTCAGAATGTGTACATTGTAGACATCGATTTTTCGGGATCAGTAACAAGTGTCACTTCTGGGTAGAATTTGTTGAATGCCCTCATGCCAGGCGTTCGCGTGTGGTGCAGTGGACAGGGGAACCAAGCCTCACGGCTGAGTCATTGAGGTTGGAAAATCACTTGGAATATTTGCCGGTGTACGAGGACCACCGTGCTGGGCGTCAAGCTGCTGACCAACAACAAGAAAAACAACCTCCTGCCACAACATGACTACGTGTGACCCCCCACAATTTGAGACATGAACAGATGAGAACCATCCTAGGCTAAAACTAGCCCCAATGTTGTTCAGACAAACACCCCCTAAGGGCTTCCCAAAACAGTCTGCCAACCTCTCTTCCTTCCTGCGTGATGAAAGGAAAGCGAGGATGGCCGTAGCTTCAGGGCCTTGAGACTCCAAAACAACCCCCAAGAAGGAGCCTCCAACTACCGAACCGGATGTGGAGCCCCAGGGAGGTCACTCATCCAATCTCGATGTCTATGTCACTTAGACAGTCCACACTACAAAGGGCTTGAGTGTCACGAACTGGAGGTCCTGGGTCAACTGAATGAAACAAATGATCCTTCCATGTTTGGAAAATAAGGCAGTGAAACTGTGGAATGCATGTGAAACCATGATGAGGCTCATATGATGAGGCTCATCTGCTGATGCTTACAGCGCCCGCAGTCTCAAAGTACCGCAGAAGATGTGTACAAGTGTCATGTTTTCCTCGGGTCACCCATTTTCTACTAAGTAGTTCGACCCAACGTCGCTGAAAAAATGGGTCCAGCTCGTCAGGAGATGGACCGACAACAAGAGGAGATCCAAAAGTCCTTCGAAGCTCTGGAACGTTCCAAGCCCAAGTGGTCCAACCCATCGAGCGGGGATCCCCAGAGATGCTCGCGCGACCGCGAGAGGCACGAGAGGCACGTCATGGCCGAAAAATCCGAGAGACGACGTCGTGGAGACCTTCACAAGAGCGAGAGATCGGTTGGAAGGTTTGGGGGGATGGCTGGCAGGGATGAAGGAAGGAAGTGTCCTGTAGGAGGAGGTTGAATTATGTTGAATTCACAAAAAGCAAGTGTCCAGGAATGTCTGGGGCAGGGCGGTTTAGGATTCGAGCGCGTGGCATTCTGGCAGACTGGAAGACCTGGAGGGTGCCGGCACTGTGAATTACAGCCAGTGCCTCATTTGGACAAGACGTGCAGCGAGGGTTGGGAGTTGGTTCTACCTTTTGAACGACCCTGGAGGCAGCAAGTCATGACATGCCATGCCAAGTCGAGTGCGGGACATATGGTCCAGTGAAACACTCTTGGAGTCCAGTTTCACTCTTGCAGGCCATTTGGTGACCTCAAAATACGGATATGATTACCTGGACCTTCAAGGGGTGTTTAGTAGTGTGGGGGCTTCCATTGGTGACCCCTTTGAAGGTGCTGGTATGATATTGTCAAAAGGTCACTTTCAAGAACCAGGATTTGAATGACTTATGATCATTTCGGCCGGGGAGCAAGGCCCCCTGGCATGGATACCTAGCTGTATATCTAAAAGAAAACATCAATCATAAATCCTACAACGTTTCTTGTGGTGAAGCATCCGTCTCTTCTTGTAGAGGGCTTTGTGTGCTCAAAGATGGATCTCACTGGGCCCAGACTTGCTCATCTTGCTCCCGGCTCTTCGAGATCGAAGATCGAAATTCACCACGGTCCACCATTGTCCACCTATCCCAGACCATCCAATGCATGAAATAATTACATTTACCCCGGCCGGAATGTATATATAAAGCTTTTCTATACATGGATGGTCTGGGTATTGGAACAACTGTGTAGGGATTTCTGGATCATGGACTGTCCAATTCCACGTTCACCGCGATAGGCGCTCCGCGGGCCGCTCCGCGGGCTTCGAAGGGAAAGGCGAGACTGGGGCGTTCGCTGGATGAACCGACCTGAGACCGGGGAGGTTGCCACGGGGAAGCGTGGCAGCTCCAACCGGCTCCAGTTTCGATGTCTTTTTGTTTGTTTTAAGGTTTCGAACCATGAGAAGGCGATGGAACATTCAAGCAACTTTTACCCCGAGCAGGGGGATCAGATGGGCATTCTCAGGTTTGTTGCAACAAACCAGTGAAAGGTGCTTGGGCTTTGGTGCGACGCAAACGCAAACGCAAACGCTTCCGTCTGGCAACCTGTTGGCAAACCTCTCAACACGCCGGTTTTTGCGACCAGCGCTTTTAGACCTTTGTTGATGGAAACTGTCTCTCATCTCCTTCTACAGTCCGCACAGCCTGTTCAAGATTCGACACATGTGTGAGTCTAGTGAAGTGTATCACAGCAATTGTATGCTTAAAGTCGTTTTTGCAAGGTATTTATTTCCTGGATTTCAGCTCCCTCCAGTGCCTTCAGAAGTCAATACAACTAGTGCCTTCAATGAAAGACATTGAAAGACCACTCTTTAATGGTTGTAAGAGATATCAGGAGATAAGGCCGGCTGATACAATCATATACGATCTATATATCTATATAGACAATGCTCCCACTGCGAACTTTCGAAAGCTTCCTTCCTGCCAGGCTGGTGGCAAGGGCGCTCGGGGCACTAGCCGTGGACGGCCAGTGGGAGCTGCAGGCCATGGGCACGCCGGCATCGACCATTGGACGGAAGAACCAAAATGGGTCTCATCGCTAGTACTTGTATGTAGGTTGGAGGCCATCGCTTCTAATGTTGACTCTTGATTAGTAATACCCCCCGCTCTAACAATTGAGACTCCTGACTAACAATTGAAACAAAAAATCCACCCCGGGTTGAAAGGAAATCAATATTAGTTAAAAGGAAATCAAATCAATATTACTTAAAAGGAAATCAATATTAAAGAAGGAAATCAATATTACTTAAAAGGAAATCAATATTAGGTGATGGTTTCGTTCGTCACTGAGAACTGGCTCTGGGAACTAGGCCCTTAGGCCACATTTGTCTGTATTTTCGTAGTCTCGGACACAGGGCCACCGTGTGTCCTCAAGCAACCCGCGGAAGGTCCACTGCTCGGGGCCCTCGATCCATCACCTTCTTTTTTGGTGTAAACCCTAGACTTCCGTTCGACTTCCGTTCGGCAATGGGAACGACCTGTATTAGTGTAAAATCCTTAGTTGATTCGGGATTCAGCCTATCAATGGTGGGCCAGGAAGCCTAGGGTAAAGAGATGTAACGACTTTAAACACATTTGTTTGTTGAGCATCACATTTAGGCTCGTCTCAGTGATGAATGCTGCAACCATCATGGTCAACACATCACTGGTGGCCCTGTGAAAAACATGGCACCTCCACATCCCTTGGGTCAGCAGGAGGCTCCGACCCGGTCCGGCCGCTGCTTCGACGCCGTTCGGTTCGGCCGGTTCGGTTCGTGAGTTCGGTTCGTGTCCCGATCCGGTGTAAAGCAAAGGTATGACTGTATGACGCATTTGGGACACAACACCTGACAGTGTGGGAACAGAACACTGTCAGAATGCGGGGGCATGTTAGGAGATGTTAGGAGAGGTTTCGTGCTAGCATGGTCAAGCTGCAGAACTGCCAGGCGTGGACTGACGGCGAAATCACGCGTTTTGCCACGGATCTCGAGGGCGTGCCATCGTGCACGGTGTGCAGTGGCCACTCAATCCACAAGCACCAGCAGGTGATTCCTTGTGACAAGTCCGGCGGTGTCCAGAAAACCACTTGTGGCCGGGTCTCAAAACAGCCTGTTGGAGGGTGCTGGTATGGATCACATGACCCAAAAAACACATGCACCCGTTCGGTTGGTGCTGAATGTTGGGTGATTGCTGCTCGTTACGCCAGGGTGACGTTACGCCAGAAGGATCAGAAGGAGCTTGCTGAGGGTCACACTTCCGGTCGTTTCTTCAGCGGTCCACGTGTGGCCAACTGCACACCTGGACATGGGGCAGCCTGGCCAAGCTAGGCATGACAGCTGGTCCAAAGAATTGTACATAGGATCGCGGCCAAAGGACATGAAAGGACCGGCTGCTTGGATTGGTCCCTGAGGGGTAGTTTTTGCTGGAAGGAAATCTTAGATTATCTACACTCGTTCGCCTATGCATTCCTTGAAGAACAGCCAGGTAGCCATGCATCAGCTGCAGTAACACAAGATTGCAGATATTGTGGCATATTATAGCTGCGCTTATACAGTGTATATTGATACCTGGACTTTCAAAGAGGTGTTTTTTTTCAGTTCAGTGGAGATCCACAGGTAGTGTGGGGGCTGCCATTGGCCATTGGTGACCCCGTAAGGAAGGTGCTATGCCATCAAGTTGGACCCTGGGAGTTGGGCTCGACTCCCAGTGGTGACATTTGGAGACCCAGCCCACCAGCCTCTTCAGTTCGTGACCTCGAACTGGTGTGTCTAAGTGACCTTATTTATGAGGCCTAAGTGACCTCATCACCTCATCCAGGGATATCAAGTTCGGTCACTTGGATGAACCTGGCACATACCAGATGCTTTGGGGAATCATAGAGGGTATATGACTCGTGGTCCTTTCGCTTTTGCAGAGGCAGTAGAACAATCCTATCAGGTAGCAGCATCCTTCACAGATTCGGACACCCTGCACAGATGGATGGTTCGCGCTATGGCTTTGAGAGTTGGAGTATCTCCGGCAGCTCCAGTTCGCTTCTCGCCAGGCGCTGAAGGCCACGCGCTTGACCGAAGAGGTGCAAGCCGAGGCGATGTCATGATCTGCCGAGGTAAATGCTTTTGAGAGTGCGAAGCCCAGGGGTTTGTCAAAGGGTGGACTTGAGAGTGGAGTCTCGTGTCGCACTGGAGGGCGCCGAGTTGCGGCTCGAAGCCACCGTTCTTTTTTGGTGGGGCCCTGATTGTGACCAACTGTAGAGAATTCATCTACCTCTAGTAATATATAATATTATATAATCAAGCTGCAGCATCCGATGTTGGATCGTCGGGTTCGTTGGTTCCCTGCCTCGTGTTCGTCGGCAGGCTCAGAAGTGCGCGGTGCTCCGGGAAGAATTAGCTCAAAGGCCTGTTTGTCGGGGAAAGCTGCACTCCAACATATATATATATATATCACTTGGGAGTTCACCACCTGTTCATAGAGCATTTCATGGTCTTTCCAGTGGGGCCAGCGAGTTGGAGCGTAGCCGGGAAAGATGCCTTTTGTGTCTTTCTTTTTGTGTCGCGTGTTTGGTTCAGGATCTTAAGCTCCCTGGAATGCAGTACAGAATCATCATGTTTGAAGGAACATAGTTGCCGTGTATTGCTAACATGTATAACAACATGTTGGGAACATGTTGATATTGTCAGACCTTGAAGGTGCTTCATCAAAGTGGTCTAGAGCATGTGGAATTTGATGCCAGCCTTAGCCGAAGTCGTGTTGGTGTTTCACAGAAAGCTGTCAGGTCAAGTCTCAGGTCACGGGCACGCCAAATGGCCAGTAGACAGATCTGTGTCCCCTCGGAACGATGTATATAGACATAGTCTGAGGCATAGTCTGAGGCATATATTCCTCAGTTAGTCTCAGACTATGGCCTAGAGTTAGTCGTTAGTCGTTAGTCTGAGGCATAGTCGGAGGGCATAGTATTTCCACTTGGAGTTGCTGTTTGAAACGATGGCCTCCGCCTGCCCCCCCCCCCTTCTCGCCCTGTGCATCCAAACACCTTCGGTTCATGGGTGTTGAGCTGCCGGATTCGGCGCGGCCCTTCTTTTTCGCTGCGGCTCAAGAGCAAGGGCTTCGCCATCACGGGACCCAAAGAAAATCCCACCGCGCACGGGCGTGGCGCGAGCAGTGCGGAATGTCTGCAGGCGAGCCGAATCAGGACCCGAGTCTGGCATGACCTTGAGTAGCGCAATGAGGTACCCAAGACAAGGCGTTTGGGGGTGAATGAAGCTGTTTGCTTCAGCCCTGTCACTGCAGAATTTGGGATGTGTCCAATGTTTTCTTGTCTTTCGAGGCCCGACGAATCGGAATTGATCCACCAATACCTTCACGCAGGTCCGAACTACCTCGTATACTTGTCGTTGGGAGATGATGTTCGTTCATTGGAGCCTGTACTTCCAAGGAAAATAGCTGCTGAGACTTCCCCTGGGAATCGTGTGCCCTTCCCCATGAGATGGGGACTTGAACAGATCCACCACGAAACACCCATGGCAAACTACTGCATCGGCCAAAAGTCCGGGATCGGCGAAGTGTCTTTTTCAATGCTTTGGCAGGCAGAGCCTATACTCACATCGGATGTGAGTTGGTATGATGTGAATGACCTAAGGGCTCCTAAGGGCAGATCATGCAGATTTGGGAAGATAATGGATATACATATACTAATACACAATATATTGTTGGCCTTTGCCGGCATTTGCATTGATGGGATCTTGAACTTCAACCTTGTGGACTGCTGAACAAACGCGTCGAACCACCTTGTCGTGACAACTCCTTACTCCAGAGCAACGGCCAGGGTACTGTATTTGTGTCAATTCGTAGCGTACCACATATACACCCCAGGGCTCCAACCATATCCTCAGAACGTGGTTATAGACCATGTTAGACCCCCCTGGCACCCACCCCAACCACCTTCGAAAAGGAGGTGGGCCAGGAGCCCTAGGAACAAAACGGCATCAGATAGACTCAACCGCCCGTGTATTCAATGACCTTGCCCTCGGCTGCCACCCAAGTCACCCTCCTGGCCGCTGACGCCGAAGCAAAAGCACGGTGCACCGGTCAAGGGGGTCGGGATGGTTCGGGGGATCGTCTCCCAAGGCCCCCTATTAATACTACTGTATATAGGGAGTGTCTAAATTAGAGCTCCTTAGAGGTTTTTCGGGATGTCCACTTCACCACCCCCAAACCGGAGGGCCCTGCAGCTCCTGTTCTGAACTGGAATGTGTTCGATCCGATGAGCTGGCGGAATGGATTCGAAGGGATGAGCAGGCGACAGGGCCGGGCTGGGGTAGCATCTTTGGCCCGTTCCAGGTGTGACTTTGGATGCTGTCTTCTATGGCCGGGCGGCCCAACATCGCGATCGATCATAGGGGGCAGGACCATCGTGGGATCTCGTGGGGTGCGTTTTCGAGGCAAACAGTAGCGATCATACTAGGGAAAGCTGAGCCCAGGATGTGGTTTTGGGATGTTAGGGAAGAGGGCATGACAGGCGGAACACCTGCAACTTCAAGCAAACCCAAGAATAGGTTTGACGAGAAATAGTGAGACCCTCCCCACCGAAGGGCTTTCAATACAATCTTGGGCGGTTTCTTTTACCAGTTGGTCTTTGGCGTTTGGGATTGACATGATCCCAAGAGATTCTCAGGTAACTTGACCATCTCTTTGGGTGACCGACGAGGTTCACAAAATCTCATCCTACCCATTTTGAGATGGTCGGAGAAAAGTGCGTCCAAGGTTTCGTGGTTGAAAAGAGGTGCATGCAGATCCATCATCCATTGCATTATTGGCAGATGGTCAGAGATCCATTTGTTTCCCGACCGCTTGTTGTTCTGCCCCACGCTCCAAAAACCATCAGAATCCCCACGCTCCAAAAACCACACATACCAGCACTTCCAACAGGTTACCAATTGAAACCTGTTAGGGCCCTTCCCAACCCTCCATTTCGGAGATCCTGGCTTGAAAGAAAGGCCACGGTCGATCGTTTCAGAGGCTCTCGAAAGTCCATTCGTTTACCATGTTTCACCCCTCTCCTGCTCGTGACGAGCTCGTCCGGTGAAACGCTTCTTTCTTTTTAAGCGACGGGACTTGACCGCAGCAGCTCTGTGGGTTGAGGCGAAAAGCTGCGGGATGCCCAGCGACACTTCTACGAGACGCTGGAGGGTGGCAGCGGCGGCACTTCTTCGACCAAGTCAGGTGCGGCGCACGGACGCGCCGCCTGTCTTGGACGCGCTTAGCGCGCGAGCGAGCTTTGTTTGCAGGTTCGTTGGATGAAGGTGCGTTTGGTTTCAGAGGTGCCTTTGGAGTTGTGGTGGGCTTCATCCAACGAACCATAACGAAGGCACCATCATCCAGGGCGGAGTTTCGGTGTCTTTTGATCCAGGAGTTCCATCGAGTGATCCTAGTCGTGGTGGGCTTTTGGGACCTCTCCATGTGAGCAGACTCTGCACCCATGCTGGGCAGAATCTGCACCCCGGGCACCCCCTCTTCGTTCGTTCAGCATGTCCGACATGGAACTGTTGGATGATGGAGATGTTGTGTTCTTTTTCCTCATCCATTTGTTGAAGGAAGGAGGCCATGGAAAACCAGAGTCAGATCAGTCAGATCTTGAGATTCTGAATCACTAGGATTCCTATAGTTGATCACCTGTTGTTTCTTTCATAACATTGTCTGGACATATCTAGACCATGTCAGTTTCAAGACGCAGTCCCAAAAGATCTAGAAGTAACGAAACAACAACAACAACAACAACAACAACAACAACAACACATTGAACAAACACAGCTTCTTCAAAGCGAGTGAACGTGACTTTCTTTTGAGGTTTCATCAGTGACCCAAAGGATAGGCTGAAGTGACCTCAACCTGGAATCGCCCAAAGGTCACATGAACCAGGAACCATCAGGAGCCCCACAGCCCCGGGGCAGCTTGAAGGCCGCTTGGCTGGCACCTTGTCCCGAGTCAGTGGAGAGGCGATGCTGGGAGACCGGAGTACAGTGGCCGGAGTACAGTTTCAGAATGGTTCAGAGTAGATGGCACTGGCACCCCAAGAGGACTTAGACAGATGGGGGTCCATAAAAATCACCGAACCTTGGGGTAACTTGTGCCCATGTAAGTATACTTTCAATCATCACAATCGACTATAGACTATAGACTATAGGTTAGAGGAGAAGAGAATCGAATCTGAGCAACGATGCTTTTGTATTTTTGGGCTGAGATGGTGAAGAGACTCGATGATTTTGCGGATGGAAAGTGAGTGTCATTTGCTGCATATATACTTTATAAGTCATATTCAGAAATGTCCATGAAACATGCATCATTGATCATTCTGACTGTATTGTGCCATCCCCATTTTGAAGTCAAGCATGGGTTCTGTAGCTGCTACGGGGAAAACACACACTTCGACCATTGGCAGCGGAGAACAAGTCGTCTCCGCACCATGTTGCCTGGTGAGATGGCAGCGCACACCGGAAGCAAATGCAACAAAGACCAACCAGGCGTCGAGGGACATGGTCTTCTTGGTTTTCTTGGGCCCTTGTTCCACTTGGATGATTTGAGCACGAAAAACAGGGTCCTACACTTCCAGTTTTGTCTCCATCTCGAGGTTCTGCCAAATTGGTGTTTAAAGCATGTATATACTATACTCCACTGCTAAGCATCGAGTTGAAACCTCCAAACGGCGTCAAACGGCCCAATCGCCACTGCTGCTCGAGCGACCCGGGTGTATGGCAGGTACAACCTGAGCAAGCAATACCTGGTTCTGTGCCCAACGTGCGCCATCGGAGGGACATCAACGCTGTCATCAGATGTCATCAGACCGTTTGGTTTCTGCCTAGGACCTCGTCCGATCGGGTGCGTCCGAGACAAGACATGAGATGCGTCAGACTCAACAGCTTTTGCGAGTTTTTTAAGAGACTTCGTGGGATTGTTCGGATTGTTCCCCCAAAAGCACGAATCGAACACCGACATAGCTGGGTGAAGGTTCTTTGATCTTTTGTATGCTCGGTGGGGTCTTGGTTTGTTGAAGCAAAGGGTCATGCATGGTCTATGACAGCTAGATTGTCCATGCTAGAGCCACGTTGGTCAACTGATTCGTTCGGTCTGTCGTCGGATCCGTTTGGTCGGTCGACTATGATCCACTATGAGCAAATGTACCGCGCACCGGTCGGCTACATGTATCCAAGTCGTGAAAAGCTTGAATCAATTGCAATGGCCTTGTCCATCCTTGTCCATAATATGTGTACCCGGTTCTTCCAAGTGACCTTTAGATATCCTAGGATGAGGTCAGGCCCGTACAGGTTCACTTAGAGACTCCTAAGGGGTCACGAACTGAAGAGGCTGGTGTTTAGATAAGAACAGGATGGGATTTCATGACCCGAATCCGAATCCAGGTGGAAAGCGTCAGTCCACGCACATCGCTCCAAGCGAGGCGTGGATGGGAATGCGCTGAGTGAGAACCAGTCCTACCAGGGTGTTTTGGACCCTGTTCGGACCTAGTTCGGCAGCACCACCAATTAGCACCCTTGCTTCCAATGCTCCTGGTATATGTCGACCTTGTGGCTAATCAAGCACCGTTACTCCCCCCAAAAAGGAGGCAAACCTTTGGGCTACCGGTTTTCCCTGCCAGACCTACCAGGTTTCTTGCTCTATCAGACCAGACCAGACCATACCCCTATCAAACTCAACGATTCGGAATCCAAGACTCAACATACCTTGGAACTATGCCCAGCAGTGACATGTTCTTGCTCATTGCTTTTGTTCTTGTCACAATGGTCCGGGAATGTCCGGGACGAGAAAAAGAACCCGCAAGTTCTGACGGTTGGACACTGCCCAGCCCCGGCAACACATACGGATGTGTGATCTCCCGACCACCTCAGGTGAGGAGCCTCACCCCCCACAAGATTGAATGGTTCTTCCGCTGTGGTTTGAACTGCGCACCTGGAAACCTCATTGGAACCGGGCCCGTGCAGCACCCTGCTCCAGACACGACCCATGGGACTGCCATAGGACTGCCGCCCCATTGACCCCCCTGGCACCACCCCAACTGATCGGCATATATGGCAGTCCCATGGAGTGTTTGGGGTTAGGACTCGCAGCGCTCATACATGTACCGAGATGTGAAAACCATGCCAAGGCAAAGTGCCCGGTGATCGATGTTGAAGTCCTGGAAGAAAAATAGCTCCCGTGGGAAAAGGTAACATGTGAGGACTCATGAATTTGGGCAAAGATCTTCCAGTCCCAGAAATTCTTTGATGACCTTTGGCAGCTCCTTTCACCGCCGATCAGGGCTGCCTTCGCCAAGAGACAAGGCGTCAGTTGGGCAGGAGTGTACGCTCGAAATG
>CAXAMN010018447.1:86934-97560 GCA_963970005.1 Durusdinium trenchii | reverse complement strand
CGCCCGGCCTTTCTCAGTGGTCTTTGGTGGAAGCTTCTTTCGCTACAGCCACTGCGGCTTCTTGCCTATTTACCAGGGCTTGGATGTCTGCGACCGACTGAAGAAGCAGAACCTCCCCACTTTACCGTAAATGGTTTTAGTGCTGGCAGCTACACGGGAGCAGTGATTGCCTTAGCAATTCGTTGCCTCTGGCCAGGCAGTCAGATCACAGCACGCCTAGGAGCCATTGCCATGCCGAAGAGTGTCTTAGCGGCACTCGTTGCCACTGCAGAGCCGGACAGGCACAACTACTATCTTGTCCATGCTGCTGAAGATTGCTTGTGTGATTGGAAACCCACAGAGAATGAGCTCGACATGTTGCAACGGTCTTTGCACATCACGTATGTAACAGACTCTGCAAGATGGATGGGCAAGCACAAGCACTGCTACTGGCACTGGCTCCAGTGCCAACTCCCTGCAGGCAAAATTAGTCTCACCATGCTGAAGCTCACCCACCCGGAGGTTATCCCTCGCCGCGATCGGATTGCCGCTCCGATGAGACTTGCCTCCTGGATTCGGTTCGAAACGGCCATGACGAGCGAGGATTGGGAAGGAGCTATCAGCCTGTTGGTGTCCAATCTCCATTGTGCTGACCAGGAGTTGCTGGTGCTACTACAAAGCTGTGTAGCAGGACAGCCAATCGCCTCCATGGAAGAAGCGCAGGAGCTGCTGCTCAAAAACTTTCGTGTTGGCAAAGGTACCCAAAGTGCATGTGCTCAATGGCTGACGGAGATGGCTCGAGATTTACTGGCGCCGATCCCGTTCCGAGAAGTCTTTGTCATTCTAGCCCTCTTTCTCCCGCAGCTCACCTTTGTCGATGAGGCCACCACGAGACAAGAACTGTGGAGCAGCCCCACAGTTCGCAAGTTTGGCCTAGTCGTGGATGTCACGCCCACGGCCACTGGATTGCAGGGCATGCATGAATATCGCATAGCCTTTCCTTCGGGGTCGCAAGCAGCTATTTTTTGCCCAGCGCACTTCCAAAGTTGTAATTTCGAACAACTCGCCAGCAGTCCCTCGAGCACAGTGCATATGGGCTCGCAAGCTGGGAAGGCCTATCGGATCGTTCTGGAAGAACACGGCGCATGCTACTCAGTCTTGGCACTCTTGCTGGCTTTTGTGTCTCCCTCTCGAAAACGAAAAGGGGATGAATCGCCAAGTGACAAACTCCGTCGGCTGAGCAGTCCTCGGCGTTGGGATGTTGCCTTAGTACCGTTCCCGGAGGACTTCGTGCCACTGCCCACATCAACCGAAACTGGACTAGCGCGCCCAGCGCCATGGGCGTTCCCACCTAGCCTATGCGCGCTAGAACCTCGAGTAACTAAGCTCCGAGTGTTGGCCATTGCGGAAGCAGGAGACACAGTCACTGCCGACCATCTATTGCAAATGGCCTGTTTGGCGGCAGAGCACAAACCCACAGTGCTGGGTATTCCGGGCCAAGTGCCTATTCCGTATCAACTAGAATGCACGGTCGTCCTTTTGCAGAGCTTGCACGCCCTCTTCCAGCTGCTGACCTCAGGCAATACAATGCAATACTGCCCCCAAGCATCCAGCTTTGCTGTTGCCCTGGGAACTGCCGCTCGGCAAGATAATGGGCACATTGTTTCAATGGCTGCCAGTCTTGCGCTGGCCCTTCGAGCTGGCAGGTCTACCTTGGCAGTAGCAGGTGTCTTTGGAGCGGGCAAGACCAGATCCCTGACCTTTCTCCTGCCTGGCTGGCCCTCACCACACACCTCAAGATTGCAGTGGTGCACAAAGAGAATCCAGCGGGTCGGGCAATCACTAAGCTGCTCACAGCCTTTGACTTAGAGCCGGACCACCAAAGATATTTTGTTCGACCAGTAAGCAGGGAAGAGGCAGAGACCAACACAGCTTGCACGAATTATGACCTGAGAGCAAGCGAAGCGGCATCATACATCCCTGGCTGCCACGTGGTGATCGTCACTACTGGACTGGTTTGGGACCAAAAAGGGCAAACTCACTCCACACTCAACACCCATATGGAAAATGTGGACCTGCTCATCAGCGAAGAGGCGCAGCAAGACATGGACCTCAAATCTGCCTTCGCGCCAACAGTCCCCCGACAACCCTTCTTTCGATTACTACTTGGTGACCCTAAACAGAGCCCTGGTGGAGTAGCAGATGGACAAAGAGCTCATCGCACGCTCCTACTCAAAGCTCCCATTGGGCTGCGAGCCCCCACTACTTGGTATATGCCGCATGAAATACCAGGAGTCTTTCATAAGCTCCTCCGACATGGCCGAGGCTTTGGCCTCAGCGACCTAGAAGAAACTGCCAAAGTAGCGGGCCATAGGCCCCTCGGCAGAAACTGGTTTCGCCCGGAGAAAGTCCAAGCCACATCCTCTTTCGCTTGCCAGTTACAATCCACATATAAAGACCTCTCCAGAGTCGACCTGGATCTACCAGAGGGACTGCTAGTGGGGCTAGGCTATGCAGCTACCAGCCCAGACAGCCCGTTTGACTTCCGACAAGCGCAAACTGCGGCTGAGAGATCAGGAGTTGCGGGTCCACACGGCTGGAGCTTAATGCTGCCAACGAGCGCAAGAGTTGCCCAAGAAGTGTATGAGCCGTTAATAGGAATTCAGTACCCCATGTTGTGCAGCCGAATCGGAGACACTTGGCAAATTGGTACCACCTCAATCCGAGAGGATCAACGGATTGCCACAGGCCTACGTTTTGTCCACTGGTGCCATAACTCGCCCAATCTGCAGGCAAGGCAAAACCCAAACAACGACCCTACGGTAAGAGTGTACCAATGCCTCGAGGACCAACTCGCTAAAGCAGGCTCTGCCACGGAAGATATCCTGGCCCTTACAACCACTCGAGAAGGGGCCACGAACCTACGCAATTATTTCTCCATTGCCGACAAGAAGGCGAATGCAGAGACTGCAGTCAAGGTGGCAGGCGCTACAGCCAAGCATTGTATCGTCATTCACGGTGTGTCAAAATTCCTTAGTGGTGAAGGACGCCACTTAGATTATGATCAGGAGTGCTTCACACGAGCGAACGTGGCATACAGCCGAGCCACCTACCTTACCATTTTAGCATGTCCATTGAACACGCAAGGAATGCCTGGGGCCCTGCAAGTCTTAGCCGCCCTCCTACATGGTGTCCAAACAATATATACCTGTGACAGCGACGACGAGCCTACTGTCTTCGGCGCAGTGGACCTTCGAGTCACTCAGGTTGCGCAAGCCACGTCATTCTTTCAACATGCGCTTTTGCCCCATCCAATGTGGCTCGGACCCCTGCCGGTCTGCCTCGCAGAACACCATCACGGCAAGGTTAGGCGCTTACGCCTCGTCTTAGCCACGATTACGCACTTGACCAAAGCGGAAATCACCAGCCTCGTAGAAGGGCCCTACCTGCCGGGTGGGACAGTCTTGCATGACCTTGTCTATGGTTACGCAGCTGATGCTTCGCTTGAGCCTGAGTGGCTAGTCATCACGGATGGGCAGCAACCAGGAAGTTGGAGACTCCTCCACAACAGCTCTGGCCCAGGGCAAAGGTGTAGCGTGGGAAGCTCCCTACGCTATCAACCAACGCCAAACACACGTGAACAGCGCAGTGCGCAAGACTACACCTTTGAAGCACTGCACAGGGTGTACTTCTACGATGCATGGAGAGTGCAGCCAGTCCTTGATGCCCCTGAATCTGACCTTGTCCTTCCGCCGACACCAGGCCTTTTAGAGCATGGCTGTTACTGGCCTCGGCCAAACCAGACGCCTGAGGTCCTCTCCGTCTCCGACCGTGACCCAAGCAAAGAGGAACAATCAGTGCAAGTGGGAGAATCGCCGACCTCCCCTGCGATCACAGATGCGAATATGGCTGAGGAAGACGCCAACGATGCAGTGTCAATCCACAGTTCCTCCTCTGAGTCGCCCACTATACCGAGCACAGAGCACCCTGAGGAAGCCGATGAGCACATGGCAGATGATGCTGAAGCTAGCACCTCCTCAGCAGAAGAAGAGGGTGATTGCCTTAGCAATCGTCCGGCCTCTCCTGATGCATCTCCCGAGCGAGATGAAATGCTAGATGCAGAAGATGATGCAGGGAGCGTGCTGCCTCCACAGGAAGTGGACCCCCAGAGTAGCAGCCCCACATCACAATCATCGGAGTCCCCAATCAAACGAAGACCAGGGTCCAAAGCCAGTGCTGGGCGAGCTCAATCGAAGAAGTTACGAAAATCACCTGCTCCACCATCCAGGCAGTCGCTCGGTAGCATTCCTGAACATGGGCAACCACCGGCCACGCTGGCAGACCTGGCCAGTCAGAATGCTCAAAATCCGGTAGCTCCTGCCTGCAGGAATCCTACGACACCACCTGGCCGCCCTGAATCTGTGCAAGAGCGCACATCTGAGATGACTGAAATCGACATTGCCGGTGATCAAGAGAATACAGAGTGTGGAGGCACGGCCGACACTGATCTCCAATTGGAATCCGAGCAGAGAGCCATGCAAGTACTCTACGACTATCAACAGGCGGCTCGAACGGCCAGCAAAACTGCCAGGCAAAGTGTGCCGCTCCCTGCATTGCAGACTTATAGTGACCTTCCTAGGGAATGGCCGATGGCGAGACTTGCTATTTCCAGCAAGCAAATCAATCGCCTTGTCCGTACGTTTCTGTGGAGGAGGGTGACAGAACAGGCACTCCATGGCTCCTCCTTTGTGAACATTCCAGATGAAATCAACCAGGCCTACATAGGGGATCTCATCCGTATAAGTGAAGCCTTTGCTGCTCCCCTATCCAACCTCTTTGCTTTTGTGAGGAGTGGGCATCCGGCATGTCCCTTCATCACGCACAGACAGCTCGCCCTCTATGCAAACCCCCGATTCTGGCAATATGGTCTCCTGGCCTTCATCGCTAGGTGCTGTTCCTTTGATAATCAACACAGACACCAGAGTCCAGGTCCAGCAAATGGAGAGGAAGAAAAATCACAAACGACAAATGAAAAAGATGTTGATGCCCTCACCTTCATGCGCACTGTCCTCATGTCCTTTGTTAGGGGAATGGAGTATGGGGAGCAGACATTGCCCACCAATGACCTTTTCGTCTATCTACCAGTACAAATCCTGTCTGACCTGGTCGTCGCCGTGGAACAGCAGGGCTTCACGCCTGCGGAAGTGAAAGGGGGTTATGGATATCGGCCAAAAGAGGAAGATGCTGAGGACAATCCCCTGCTAGTGGTGGGAGTGCGCACCAAGGATATTGTTTATGACCGGTACCCCCGAATGCCGGACACGTCCTGGGCAGAAAGAGCCTATTTTAGTGGTGCCCTTGACCCGTCTCTGGGACAAGCTTTCTCGTTTCCCTCCCTTCTGCAGTTAAGGTTGCGTATCGAAGTCCCCTTGTGGCGAGACCTGACTACTGCCAAACACCCCAATGTCGACCTGCCTGCAGAAGAAGATTCAGCCTCTGACACTACTGGGTCAGCTGAACGGTCGCCTAAGCTTGCCCTCCCCGTGCCAGTGGGGCTTGCTGAACCGCCGGAAGTTGGCACAGAAGAGGCCACGGAGGACGAGGACATGATGGCTGAACCCACCTATACCTTTGCCAAGGGATATGGACGCTTCGGCATAGGGTATACCCGATTAGCAACGGCGCTTGGCAACTTCGAGCAAGGAAGCATAGAAGCAGAAAGTGCTATTGTGGCTCAGTGGCTAACCTCTGGGCTACGTGTTGCCATGGCCCGCGCAGGATGGCATCTGCTTTCTCCCCACCTGATGTTGACCAAAGTCCCTGAGTGCGTCCTCAACGACTACTACCATAAGGGATATCCCCTCACTCCGAAAATGGCAGATCGCCCATACAATCAATATGGCACACAACTCTATACCAAAGAACGATGGGATCAGCTCTGTGCATGGCTCACTGGGAACCCCAATTTCAGGCTTCAACTCAAGGATCACAAGCAGGCGCTTCGAGACCACATGGGATATAGTCAAGAAGCCCCTGACCCGGGTAATAAAGCTCGTCGAACGGTCCCCCCGACAGAATCGGGAAGTTCCTCGTCGGCAGCGTGGTCTTCCTGGCACAGTAGGCCCTCCCCACCGCCCTCGCCCTACGGGTGGTCCTATGGCTGGTGGCAGTAAGATAGTTGACAGTGGGACTCATCCCGACCAGCAACCGTCTCCGAGTGGCTGGATCCCTAGAAGGTGGGTGGCCTTAGCCACCCTCCTGCTTGTAGCTTAATCGTCGTAACAGGGTTCGCAAAGGTTATGTCTTCAGTGTCTCTGTACTTGGCTCAAGCAAGCATAGTAACCAAGTTCGAGCTGCCGCCCACGCGACCATGCCGACTCCCAAAGACCGTTATGAGATCAACCTCGAGTTGGTTACCATAGCAGGTACGGTATATGCAATGCAAACAAACCTCTCCCACTATGAGGATGTGGCAGAGCTTGAAGATGACATTCTCTGCTTTCTGCCGACAGTCTCTGACTTAGAGGTCTTCGGCTGTGAACTGGAGTTGCTCAACCTTCACACACAGCAACCCCTGCCAGAGGCATTTCGCACTGTGCTCCAGCAACGACCGCAGCTCCAAATTGTAGTTCGTCCCTGTATGGTAGATGGGCACTCCGTATGGCAGTTCCAGGCTGACGGCAAGGAGAGCTACCCCAAAGCTGTTCGTGTCCCGCCCAACCCGCGGGGGGCAATTGCCGACAGAGCATTTTATGCTGCACCTTCGCTCCGGCACGTAGAAGTGGCAACAGGCATTCAACATGTAGGAGTTGCGGCTTGGCAGACGTGTCAGCAACTACAAATTGTCAAGCTCCCACCCTCGGTCATAAGTCTGGCGGAAGGGGCTTTTCAAGGGTGCTATGTGCTGCGAGAGGTTGCCGCTCCGGGGTGTGTCCACTACGGTCCAAGAGTGTTTGCGGAGTGCTGCTCCCTAGGTCGAGTTGGGGCCAGTCATGAAACAGAGGACAGCAGCGGCCTGGCACCAGGGGCACAGCTAGGCAAATATGCCTTCGAGAGTTGCCTCACGCTTACAACCATCACCTTTGACATGGACCATACTAACAAACCTCGAGCGCTGCCGGAAGGTGCATTCTGCGGCGCAGGCATTGAACAGCTCTGCTCGCCGAGTGACTTCCACAATATCGGGCCGCGGGCCTGTGAGAATTGCAAAAGCCTTGTGGAGGTCAACCTCATGAGCACAGAGATCACAGCCCTCCTCTCTTCCACATTTGCCCACTGCGTCGCCTTAAACTGGATATGGCTCCCGCCACGACTCACGCAAATTGGCAAAGAAGTCTTTCTGAATTGTGTGGCACTGCAAGAAGTTGTCATCCCGACGGAGCTCAGTGATATAGGCAACCGTGCGTTCTGTGGGTGTGAGCAGCTGCAACGATTTACCCCCCTGGATTGGGGTGACATTGAACAGTGGGTGCAAGCAGAGCACAATGCCTTCTTTATGTGTGACAAGTTTGAAAAACCCCAGTGGGTGGAGCTGCTCCCTGCGGAAGGGCCTGATTCGGATGCTTTTGACGAAGAACTCTACCATGAATATTCCAATTATCATGCCAGTCCATGGTAGACTCTAGGTGGGTGCCTTAGCATCTGTCTTCAGGATCCATGGCCTTGGGAACAGCCCACAAGCAGACCCAGACACTTTTGGCTCAAACGACTATTGCAAATAGCCTGCTGCGCATGGAGCTTGATGATTCATCCATGATTAGCACTCCCCCTGAAAAGGAGCCAGTCATGGAATGCTCCCTGATGCTGACTACGCTTTCGGGAGAGACCTTTCAGGTCTCTCTCAGTGTTGCAAAGTTTGACCGTTTTGAGGATCTAGAAGACCAGGTTATGGACTATCTCGTTTCTGTTACTGATCTCAAAGTCTTTGGGTGCTGCATTGACTTTTTGCAAACTGCCACACAGACTTACCTAGAGGACCCAATCTGGGACAAGCTACAGCAAGGCATGGAATACACTATCGTTTTTCGAAACTGTAGTGTTATCCTGCCATCTCAAGTAGAACTTGAGGATTGCCCTATCCATCACTTTCCGCTAGCAGTTCATGTCCCCATGAACCCAGAGAGAAGTGTCCCGGAAGGGGCCTTTGCAGGGGTTCCACGCCTGCGACATGTCAGTGTAGAATCAGGTATCAGGTTCATTGAGGCAGAGGCCTGGCAAAACTGCCGGCAGCTACGCATCGTCAAACTGCCTGCCACAGTGGTAGGCATTTCCGATAATGTCTTCCGTGATTGCAAGCTACTAAACAGCGTCGAGGCTCAGGGTTGCTTAGACTTTGGGTATAAAGCTTTTGCGGAATGTTGTTCCTTGCAATGGGTGCATGCGTCGGAAGGGGCAGCAAATGTGTTCAATAGCGAAGCCAAGTTAGGACACTACCTTTTTCAGGGGTGTATCAATCTCGCGGAGGTTACCTTAAGTGAGTCTCCATATCCCCGAGAGTCAGGATTGCAAGCTAGGGTTGGGGAGTTAACGCCGGGCTGTTTCAGCTCCACAGGAATCACTGCACTTGCTCTCCCAATGCATTTTGCCACTCTCGGAGCGCATGCATGCGACAGTTGCCGACTGCTTAAGAGTATAGACCTTTGCAACACCCAAGTTGAGGAAATTCCGGAATTCGCCTTTGTGCACTGCACTAGCCTCAGAGAAGTCCTCCTGCGGATGACACTCCATACAATCCGAGTCAAAGCCTTCATGAACTGTGCAGCTCTCGTGGAGCTTGCCATTCCACCCTCGCTGAGGTACATAGGAAGTAGGGCCTTCCTAGATTGCACTGTCCTTAGGAGGCTTGTCAAGATGCCAGGAAGGCACAAATGGCGAGGAGTCTATGCAGAAGAGAACGCTTTTGCCATTTGTCCTGCTATGCGATGGCCACCTTGGCTGCACATGATCCCGGACATGGGGTACGCCCCAGGTCTCGGATGAAAACAAGGCTTTTTCTTGGCTACCGCAAGCGATGTGCTGTCAGTACTAGTTAGGAGTCGGGGCGTGCGCCTTGGGAGGCAAGCCTGTGACTGGAAAGGGGAACAAGCTGCCTGACGGCAGAGTACGGCAAGTAAGATATGCAAGCACTAAACAAGCTCTTTGTGCCATTCGAACTGCAGTGAGCCAATAGGAGTGAGAGCCTTAGCTCTTCGTTCCTAACAGGCGGGTGGTAGAGAGTGGTAATGGCGGATGCCCAGGGGGAACCTTAGTTCCCTTTGTTGAAGTCCGACATTTCCAATTTTGTATAAAGAAGTACAGATACCATGCTAGGATTGTCCATGTTTCACCTGTTTCACTCGTCTCACACGGGCCGTGCATGAAGCCGTCTACCTTTTGCAATGGTGCAGTGCCTCGCTGACCTGGAAGACACCCCACTCTGCTTGCCATTGGTACCTGTGGGTGCCAATCAGGGCTGAACCGACCTCCCCTCCGGGGGGGGGTCTCTTCGCGCAATCTCTGCAGGCTTTTGTCGATTGAGGCCGCCGCTTACGATTCTTGATTGGTAGCACGCCACTTTACTTGTAAGTGCAACCGGTTGAACGGGTTGTGCCACAAGGAAAGTCTTTTCCACTGCATGCTGCATAGCTACGCCACCCTATGAGTCAGGGATGTAATCGACTTTGAAGCATTGCGATACACCGCATTGGGGTGGTGACTTGCATTGTGACCCTGATTTTGCCGCACTGTGGTGTGGCCGATGGTCACTTACACTTTGAAGTAAAGTCCCTTTTGAAGCCTTTTTGCGACTTTGCTTAAGCTCAGACCTGCACCGAAATGCTTTTCGCCAGTTAATTCAGGCCCTTCTAGACACTCTTTCTTGTCTCACCGGTTTCACCTAGCACAGAGGAAAGACTACATGATGGTGGAGACGCGGCCTGTGGGCTTTTTTTTTTTTGGTTTTTGTGTTGTGTTGGTTTTTTGTTTGTGGTCCTTGTTATTTTCTCCACCATCCGACTGACTTTCCCTCCCTTCAACGATGACCTGGGCACCATGCCCACACGGCGTCCGTACTCGTGAAAAAAAAACACTCCGATAGGCTCACAGCAGTTCGAATGGCGAAAATGTTGGCCAGTGCTTGCGCATCTTGCTTGCCGCGCTCTGCTGTCAGTCAGCTTGTCCCCCATTCCAATCACGGGTTCACCGGCTCTATCCGGTCTAGCCCTTTTCTTCCCTGTGACAATTGGAATCTGTCGACATTCCTTAGCATTGCCTGGACTAGACGGTGCGAGAGTCTGCGAGTTCCCTCCGGGTACAGTGAGAACTTTGGAACCAACGGTCAGCACAGGGGATTGCTGGGTGGAGTCCATTTGATGATTCTGGAACTGGAATCAGTGCCTGTGAGATTGGATGCAAGAGTCAGAGTGAATTTCTTTTTTTGTTTCAGGGGAGCGCATGTTCTTTGAAGTGTTTGAAGAACTTCGAGCTTTCTTAGCTCGAAGTAGCCTTGGAATCATTTGAAGAGTCAGAGCGAAGTGTCCTTTGAAGAATTTGAACCATTTGAAGAACTTCGCGAGAATTGTCTTTTGAAGCGTTTGAATTTTTGCATGGAAGGAAGTGTTTATTTGAGTATTTGAAGTGCAAGTGCCTGGTGGAACCAAGCGTGAACGT
>CAXAMN010018447.1:70990-86924 GCA_963970005.1 Durusdinium trenchii | reverse complement strand
GAAGTGCGAACACTTGGTGGAACCAAGTGTCGACTGGGAACTGGAACTGTTTAAGGAAACCAAAAGGATCAGAAACAACTGAGATTGTTTCGAAGCAGTGAGGTGTGTTTTTGTCGTCCTCTGTCGATCGGATCGCTCAAACAGGTGGTTAGCCTCGTGGTGCTCACTACCCCTCAGTGATGACATCATGGTTCGGCCACGATCCCATTTGAGGTGATCTCATGTGGACCGTTCCGTCTGAGGGGGGTAGTGATCACCAATGGTGTTCTCTACCTGTTTTTAGAGTGTGAAGATTTGAAAAGAGGAAGTTTGAACGTTGGATGTTCTTGCAGAACGTCTGGCTCAAGAATGTGAAGAGAAGCCATCTCACGTGGTCCTTGTTGGCCCTTTGTGTGTGTTTGAGTAACGACACCAGTGCCTGCGAAAAGGGTGCTTTGTGCTGTGAGGATTTGTCAGGGTGCTTTCGGAAAGTGCCAGGAACTGTGCGTTCGTGTTTCACGCTCGACTGTTGGAACTTTGCTTCTTAGGAGGTTTAGTTTGTAGAAGGTCTTTTTGGACCCTGTTTGGGTTTAAAATTTCCGCACCAGTTGCCACTTCTACATGCCGGAGCGAAGGTGCAGCATAAAATGCTCTGTCGGCAATTGCCCCCCGCGGGTTGGGCGGAACGCGAACAGCTTTGGGGTAGCTCTCCTTGCCGTCATCCTGGAACTGCCAGATGGAATGCCCATCTACCATACAGGGACGAACTACAATTTGGAGCTGCGGTCGTTGCAGGAGCACAGTGCGGAATGCCTCTGGCAGGGGTTGCTGCGTGTGGAGGTTGAGCAACTCCAGTTCACAGCCGAAGACATCTAAATCAGAGACTGTCGGCAGAAAGCAGAGAATGTCATCTTCAAGCTCTGCTGCATCCTCATAGTGGGAGAGGTCTGCCTGCATTGCATATACGGTACCTGCTATGGTAACCAACTCGAGGTTGATCTCATAACGGTCTTGGTGAGTCGGCATTGTCGCGTAGGCGGTAGCTCGAGCGTGCTTGCTAAGTTTGCTTGAGCCAAATTGCAGAGACACCGAAGATATAATCTTTGCGAACCCTATTATGACAATTAGGCTACAAGTAGGAGGGTGGCCTGGAGAGGATCGAGCGACTCGGAGACGGTTGCTGAGCGGGATGATTCCTACTGCCGACTGCCTTATTGCCACCAACCATAGGACCACCCACAGGGCGAGGGCGATGGGGAGGGCCTACTGTGCCAGGAAGACCACGCTGCCGACGAGGAGCTTTCCGATCCTGGCGCGGGGACAGTTCGGCGAGCTTTATTACTTGGGTCAGGGCTTCTTGACTGTAGCCCATGTGGTCTCGAAGCGCCTGCTTGTGGTCCACGAGTTGAAGTCTAAAGTTGGGGTTCCCAGTGAGCCATGCACAGAGCTGATCCCATCGTTCTTTGGTATAGAGTTGTGTGCCATATTGATTGTACGGGCGATCTGCCATCTTCGGAGTGAAGGGATATCCATTGTGGCAGTAGTCGCTCAGGGACTTTGGTCAGCATCAGGCGGGGAGACAGCAGGTGCCATCCTGTGCGGGCCATGGCAACACGCAGCCCGGAGGTCAGCCACTGAGCCACGACAGCACTTTCTGCTTCGATGCTCCCTTGCTCAAAATTGCCGAGCGCCGTTGCTAATCGGGTATAACCTATGCCGAACCGTCCATATCCCTTGGCAAAGGTGTAGTTGGGTTCAGCCATCGTGTCCTCGTCCTCCGTGGCCTCTTCAGTGCCAATTTCTGGTGGTTCAGCAAGCCCCACTGGCACGGGGAGAGCAAGCTTAGGCGACCGTTCAGCTGACCCAGTAGCGTCAGAGGCAGAGTCTTCTTCTGCAGGCAGGTTTGGCAGTTGTCAGGTCTCGCCACAAGGGGACTTCGATGCGCAGCCTCAGCTGCAGAAGGGAGGGAAACGAGAAAGCTTGTCCCAAAGACGGGTCAAGGGCACCACTAAAGTGGGCTCTTTCTGCCCAGAACGTTTCCGGCATTCGGGGGTACCGGTCATAAACAATGCTTTAGTGTGCACTCCCACCACGAGCAAGGGGTTGTCCTCAGCATCCTCTTCTTTTGGCCGGTACCCATAACCCCCTTTCACTTCCGCAGGCGTGAAGCCCTGCCGCTCCATGGCTACAACCAGGTCAGGCAGGATTTGTACTGGCAGGTAGACAAAGAGGTCATTGGTGGGCAGTGTCTGTTCCCCATGCTCCATTCCCCTAACAAAGGACATGAGGACAGTGCGCATAAAGGTAAGGGCCGCTTGAGAGCTTTGGCCTCCAGGAAGCTCGACCTCTGGGAATGTGCATCCCGAGGGCCATCCTGGCGCAGCCGGGGGCCCGTTCACCCCGAGGGGACGTGGAATACGGAACCCATTCATTTGGTTGTGTTCTGGTGTCCTTTCTCCCATCATCATGCAGTGTTTCCTGTCCTTCAATGGTGACCTGGGCAGTGCAATGTTCGGCCACCTTGTGCACTACCTGAACAGGAAAGTGGATGTTGCCCAGGTTACGCGTGGGCTCCAACACGGGGGTAGCGCATTCCTTTTTTGCTTTCTTTGCTAGTTTTGAAGATTGGGTGACCCCCGACTTCTTCTGTTTCCTCGCAACTCTCAGCACAGAAAGACAACAGGCCATAGAGCCAACAGGTCCCTCACTTCCCATTTCAGACTCCGCCGGATCTGCTCAAGAAAGGCGAAGAGAGCTGCCAATCCGCTGCACTTCACAACTTCCCGGGCGCTTAGTGAAGTCGACGCCTCTAAAACTCAGTTCAGCAAGCGTGACTTGCAAAAAGCACGCTGATATGTCGCATCCACACACTGATTCGAGCCAGAGGCCATTCAGACGGCAGAGGTCCGCCAGACCTGTATGCACAACTCGAGAGCCACCTCAGTGGGGGCAGCAAAATCGGGTCAAGTGTTGTTCCACATCAAGCTCCAACAGACACACACCGATAGGATTCCCAGCGCTGATGCCTGTGGGTTTCTGCAGGTTTCTGGGGCCAGAAACAAAGAGCACGTGGTAGGCCGCGCAGTGAACATTCACGGTCTGCCACTGTGCGAAACAAATCCAACAAAATGCATCCGCTCAGACAGTTTTGGACACGGTCTTCGCTGCTCATTGACTTGTGGCCAGAAGGACCCTGGGACATGATGTGTCCAAAAGGAATGAACTAGCCATCAAAAGGAACTATAGTACAAAAGGATTCAAAAGGATTCAACAGGAATCAAAATAATTCAAAAAATATTTGATATAACGATTGTCATCAGTCATCTGAGAAGCTGTTGTCAAAGCAATGCAAAGGTTCAGCAAGGCATATCCACGGAGACTCCAAGGAATGATAGCATTGCTCAGCGCCACATCCTTTGACCGTATGTGTGACAAAGAGCATGGCGCTATAGAATTGACAAACCCTGACCCTCAAAATATATTCTGAACCTATTAGAGGCCATCTGAACCAAAGTATCTAAGAACATCTGATTCTATAGACAACAAAGGAAATTTGCAGACAGAGCTGATCTCAAACGAAGCATTGAGAAAAAACAACCACCCTGCTCAATGTTAATGTCCCAGCTCAAGCTTCCGAAAATACGAAACTGCTGATCTCAGACAGAGCTGATCTCAGACGAAGCATTAAGAAAAAGAGCAGCCACCCTGCTCAATGTTGGTGGTATCAAAGTCAAATCAGGAAGCATGAAGTGAAAACGCCGCCCTCAAAGATGCAGCATTAAATCATCAGTGGTTAAGTGAAAACGCCGCCCTCAAAGATGCAGCATTAAATCATTAGTGGTTAAGTGAAAACGCCGCCCTCAATGATGAATTAACAAAAGCTTGGGTTACAGAACGCTACCAGAACATCGTTTCCGGAACTTGCGCTATTTTTCGCCCGGCGGCAAAATTTTTGCCGACAAAACGACCCCCGTTTTGGGGTCCAAAAACGGACCCCAAAACGGGGGCCAAGTCCATTTTTGGGTCTGTTTTTGGACTCCAAAACGGGGTCGTTTTGTCGGCAAAATTGTCGTCACCGAGCGAAAAAACAGCACAAGTTTCGATTGTTTCTTCATGTACGGGACAGAAGTTTCCCATACCGCTGGGTCTCCATGGTTTGCAGCGCCGCGAGTACTTGTTCTCCACACCCTGCGAACATTCATGTCACATGTTCTTGAATAGTTGGGTGGTTATGGTCCGAAACGACCGGATTGCGCTTTCTCTTCTTTTCTCCTAAACCTTTGGGGTCGATCCCTAACGCTTCCAGCGCTGTGGACGTGGGCTGTCCTGCCTTTACTGGCGCTTTACGGCAAGCTGTCCTCACGGTCAGATCGTCAACGTAGGCGATCCATTCCTTTGTGTACTTCATTTTCCGACCCCTGCCAGGTCCGTATGCTCTGTCTACCACAAAGCGATCGGAGTCGGAAGGATTGAGGTCTTGATGACGGAGTCATGGAAGATCGTGAGACTCAGATTGGATGCAGTTTCCATTCTACTTTGATCTTGTGTCCGTGGTTCAAGCTTGCCTTGCTTGCTGTGCCAGCTGACTGCTTTCATCCGTAGCCAATTGGGCGTGCGCGTGCGCAATCTTTGTGCATGTTTGAATGCTTTAAGCTCGATACTTTCGGTATCTCGCATGGGAATCGTTTGTTAAAGGAATGCCCCATATCCTTTTGAACTTTACATGTTTAGCTCAAGTGCGGGAGAAAAGACTGCGATGCGTTTGCTGTGCTTTTGAATGCTGTTGCCAGTGCTTTGTGTTGTGTGTGGGAGGTCTTGTAACTTACGTACTTAAGGCTATAGGTCTGTCACGATTCCACATTTTTTCGTTTGCATTTTCACGGCCTCCACAGCCACCCCCAATGCATCCAAAGCCAACAGCATCACTTTTGTTGCAATGATTAGAGGTTCCCCTCCATTTTGCACAGCTTCTTACCTCGGTAACTTCTTTTCCTCATGTGTTCTTTTGCGACGTATGGTTTCGATCTTGCAATGCGCAGCGGTAGTTGAAAAAAGTCCCCAAAGCCAACAGCACCGGAGTGCATCGCCGACCACCTCTTGCAGGAGATCCTTCGCAGCTGTAGTTGTCTCCCTGCCTCACCGACAGCTGTGTGAGGTGCAGGTGCCTCAGACTTCCCGGTTGCTGTTGGTTTTAAGAACGTCTGCGTGCGTTCACAAGTGAAAAAAGGCAATTGGTGCACAAGTGAAAATGCACAAATGGCAGCATCACATCCCTTCTTCCGTCGACGTTTGCGCTTGGGTTGGGGGTAGTAACAAGTCTGTCGTTTCATCCTCCCTCCTTTGACTTCAAAAAATGTAGGAAAAAAAACGAAACTTAGAGACCTTCCTGGTTTTTTCTTCATAGCATCCTTTGTCATGTCATGCTCATTCTTCGTATGCCTTTCTCTCGCTTGAAGGCGCAGGGTTTTTGTTCTCCGAAGCGTTTCTTCCGATTCGGATCTGGCATTGCATCACCGGCTCATGTGGGTAAGCTTGGTGCTTGGAACTCGAGATGCTCTATGCTTCTTTCCTTGTCCACCGTGTTCAGTTAGCCTTTTCATTTTGCACACATAGTTGTACGACTTGTTGCGGTCATACTGTCCCATGTTTTCGCGTGCATTGTGATATTTTAATCCATCAGGGTCCAGGGTTGAGTTCTTTATTTTCAGGTAAAGAGAGTCCCTCAAAGTTTCCTCACTTGGAGCATTTGCTGGCTTCACGTTTCTTGGTTCCTCATGCCAAGCGCGAAAGACAATGGATAGGTTTTGGTCTCCTTCAGACTTGGAACCAGTTTTTGGAACCGTGATCGGTGCACTATTGTAGAAGTGCTCACATCCGCTCAAAGAGCAAAATCATAAACATCATTTTTTAGCCTCGTGGCCTTGTGGCTTAAGGCATTGGTTTTTCATCGTTTGACTAAGAAAATAGATTTGCCTTCGCATTTTCGCAGCCCCATGGCGATGCAAGCGTGGCCCGTGAGTGCCGTTGCGGGGCTGGGTGCATTGGACACTGCATATCTCACCTATGCAAAGATCAATCAAGTTCCGCTGGCGTGTCCGTCCAGCGGTTCGTGCACAGAGGTCTTGAATTCCAGCTTTGCCTCGATTGGCCCTGTGCCTTTATCCCTCCTGGGATTGCTGGCATACCTTAGTGTGGTAGCACTGAGCTTTGCTTCTCAAGGTTCCAAGGATTTGAGAGAGCTGATGTGGTGGCTTTGCTTGACAATGGCCTTGACATCCCTAGGTCTTACTGCGATTCTCATTTTCATCTTACAAGCACCATGTCTCTACTGTGCTGCCTCAGCCTTTATTACGGCCATGCTCCTAGCACTTGTGGAGACCAAGCGTGCGCGCGACGAGGCAAAGGAACGAAATGAAGTAAGGAACGACCCGTCGCTCCTCGCAGCTGAAGAAGGTGAACATGCAGCTCCTGTGGACTCAACGCCTGAGACACCTGTGATGGAGACATCAGAGACCCATGAGCCAGAACCACGACGAGTGGTCTTGGGCTTGTCAGGGGTGCTTGCATTGGGTTCCTTACGTGCGGGTACCTTACCCAGCAGGGAGTTTGCCAGTGCATGGGCATACTTCAATCTTGTAGAGCAGTACAAGCCAAACCATCCCCCGGTGCGCAGCCCTTCTTCTAAGGCTTGGAGAGTCATTTATCTTGACTATTACTAAAAAGATCTATTCCCGGATCGATGCTTCGTCTTACTTTTCTTCCTGAGCCGTTTTCCTTAAAGACTTGGACTTGTGAAGGCAGAGTTAGCGCTGGCCAGATATCTCCAGAAGATTGGAGCTGCTTGCTACACAGCTTGGTGGTGTCCACATTGTCAGGAGCAGCGAGAGTCCTTCGGCAAAGAGGCTGTGGAGGTGGGGCTTTTAACAGTTAGGGCTTGACTTGAAGAGCGTTGCGCAAACGAATAATAGGTTTGCTTCAACAACTTCAACAATCGCGTCACACCCTAATCCAAACAGCTGGTTCGGTGGTTAGCGAGTCTTTTTGCCAAAGTATTACTTTTTCTTTTCAGGTGGCGCCTTTTGTGGAGTGCTCCTCGATCAACCGAAGGCAGCTGCAGGTTTGCCGGGATCAAGACATCGAGAACTATCCGACCTGGATAATCAACGGGGAGAAGTGTCTTGCCTTTTTATCATCCGAGTCAAGAAATTGCTAGGAGCAAGGATGCTACTAGGGGCTCCTGGCCTTACTGCTAGGAACAAGAAGCTGCTAGGAGCAAAGGGCATCGCTACTAGGAGCAAGGACGCTACTAGCATGTTGTGTTTTTTTTCGACAAACGTTTGTTTTCTTCGACTCAACTGCTCGTCCTTTTACCCAACGGAGTTCGCCTTTGTTGCTTCCAAAACGTAGTTGTCTCCGCTCAGTTCGCTCCCATTCCTTTCAACCCGCTCAGTTCTTCGAAAAACAAGGTTTTTGGGTGGTCGCGACCTCTCTGAGCTGGTGGAGATGAGTGGCTTCAAGGAATATCCTCCTGAAGCCTTCAAACCTCGAGAACCTTCAGAGGTCGAATACATTTGGGGACCACCTCCAGAAGAGGATGCTTAGATAAAAAGGATGACCGATTCAATCAACTCTTTGGATTTGCAGTCCATGTTTGGTTCCTTTGCAGCTTAGAGCATTGAAGGCACTCCGCATCAACTCGTTTACATGAATAATCATGCATCATTCAAATCAGTGAGGACCTTGAGCTCTTTGCATCTCGATTTCTTTCAGCTTCAAACGGCTGAGACAAATCCACAGCTGCTACGTGGCTACTCAAGAACAGTCAGAACTGTGTCAAAGCTTGTAATGATAGTGCAACGCTTTGCTTAAAACAACTTGCAACAGTCTGCGGCTACATTCTTCTGGCTCGGCAATCCCTACCTTTTTTCAGCAAACCCAAACTCACTCATCAGCAGACTTTACTTGCATTGATGATTCACCATGCGGTGACTGGAACATCTTCAAGGCAGACGGCTTGAGCTTCGTTGACGATTGAACCACAACAGCTGTTGTACCTGGCACCCCAAGATTTGTCGTATTTGTTTGAGCATCATACATGCTTTGCGGGGGGAAATAGTATAGCCTTTGCTTCCGATCATGGTACGCACGCTTGCAGGTGGCACGAGCCTGGATGATGCCTAAAACCCCTGAACTTTGATGTGTAAGACGTGAACTACAAATTTGCACAGTGCAGGTGTCCCTATCAAAGTAAGTGCCATAGTTGACATTGTAGGCACTTGTGTGGCCTTGGTGAGGTACTAAAGTACGCCACAGTTCTTGTGCTGATCTAGTCCAAAAGGGTGTTGCGAAAGCTCAAGTACGCCCTCGGAATCCACAAACAAGGAAGAGACAAGTGCAGACACACGGATATACCGCCGATAAACCTTGAATGACCGGAGATGGTGTTGTGGGGAATTTAATTCGTTTCTTTTCCGCACAAATCACCTTTGATATATAGGTTTTGCATGCCTGATGGAGGTCTGTGGTACCTGCCCATGCAGTGCCTCATGTGGCAGATCGCTGCAACTTGGTACAAGTGAAGGAGGGCCAAGGTGGCAACTGGTGTTGTCAACTTGTTTTGTACCTGAGAAGCTACTGTAGTAACAAGGACATTGCTACTAGTAACAGGGGCATTACTAATAGCAAGAAGCTACTAGTAGCAGCTGCTTGTTACGAGTAATGCCAGCCCCTAGTAGCGTCCTTGCTCCTAGTGGCGATGCCAGGAGCCCCTAGTAGCATCCTTGTTACTAGTAGTAATGCCAGGAGCTACGAACGTAGCTTCTTGTTACTTCAGCCGAGACCAGGCCAGGCCAAGCTGGGCCCTGTGAAGCCGCGGCGCTTGGTGTGCGCAGGTGGCAACTTGGGACGTATGCGACACATGCGACAGAGGTGCCAAGTCTTCGTTTTCTGTGAAGGTGCAGTGCTTGCTCCTGGGTTTGCCAGAGCCCGGTGCTTGGTTGCTTGCAACTTCTTAAAGAACATGTGATCAACAAGTGAAGAATAGGCTGATCCGAAAGTCTGGGATCCTATGTTCCACAACAACTTGGGACTCATGCGGTTGGAGTACTGAGTACTTGCTGTTCATGGACCTTTTGTAGGTACAAAAAGACTTGTCCTTGTATAGATCACAGAAAGTTCAAAGAACGGGGCCTATATAGTTGCGTTTTTTCTGGCATTCCCTGCAAATAAGGCCCATGTACGGCGGCGGAAGATCCTTGCAGCTGCAGGTTGGTGTGTCCACCATGGTTTTGGGCATTTGATCGCGTGCATGCATCCACATCCTATGCAACATGCGTTCGTATGCGCAGGTATTGTGGAGGTGTTTGTAGCAAAGACATGATACGCGTGATTCCATATGTCTGTGAAATCTTGTCAAATCGACAGATCTTGGGAACACCTAGGCCAGACCTTTCACTTTTTGAAGCAGTTCGATCAGCTGAAGTCAGTATCAGGTGAAGTGAATGGCCAAAGAAGTGGCCTAGCAAAGTTCCGGGAGATGCAGATCATGCAGGGCAATGCTCCGTGGCTCAATCTTGTTCTGTGAAAGTCCTTGGTGCGATATACATCAAAAAGATGTTGATTGCTTTGGACTCAAACCCACACACGTACTTGGCCTGATGGTCGGCAGACCAAGGACTTGAAAGTGAGCCTTGCCTGCAAAGAGTATGGCGTTGGTGCATCCTGCACTCAACCTTGCCATGGTTCTGCTTTGAGCCTCTCCTGTTGCCTCAGAGAAATCAAGTACTTCTGAGGCCAGTGATCATTTTCCCAGCCGAAGATTTGCTACTGCCGGGTCGGACGAAGCGAATGCACCTGTTTGAGCCGCGCAGCTTGGCTGAAGTTCCCGAATATTCGTGTCATGGACGACAACATCACAAGTTTTTGGTTTGTTTTGGTTAATTCCTTGTTCTTTCTCAAACCTTTTTTCCTTTCTTTCTTTTTATTCCGTGTCTTGGATTTGAGAAAGTAAAGATGTACCCATGGGGTGTACCATGAGTGATGAGAGCTTTCTGGGAACTGTATTGAATCCATGAATCTCTCCTCTTTTGAGTGTATAGCATTCTTGTTGTCCTTGCAGAATCAAGGTTGGGTGTCCTTGGTGGATTTCTCCTTGAACGACTGTGGCGGAATTTTCGGCATGCTCTACTTCGAGGTCGTGCATGGCAAGAAGTTCATAGTGACACTATAGGGTAGTCCCCCAAATTGACAAAAGGATGTCTATCACGTCTAGAGAAGATTTGCTTGGCTCAATTTGGGTCACCGATACTGTACTTCTGCAACTTGACAAAGATCCTAGTGCCAGGAGTCAGATTTACTCCCGGTCACTCGGCACTGGTTTATTTTTCAAGCGGCTGAAGTGCTGAGTGAAAGTGCAAAACGATTAGCTACTAGTAGCTTCTTGCTCCTAGTAGCGATGTCCTTTGTTACTTGTAGCTTCTGGTTAGTAGTAGTAAGGCCAGGAGCTACCTAGTACCGTCCTCTAGCTCCTAGTAGAGTACTTTCGAGCGAGCCTGACCGAGTCGTTTCAGGTCATTTCCCTGGTGGAGATTCTGACCTGCAACAACCTCGAGAGCCAGGGCCGTGTAGTCCACACCTCACTCATTGACTCATTACTCCTGGCATCGCTACTAGTAACAAGAAGCTACTAGTAACAAAGGGCATCGCTACGAACAGAGCCAGAAGCTACTTGGCCGAACGACTCGGTTTCGAGGTCGAAGTCCGAGCGGTCTCCCGGGCTCAGCTGAAAGGCTTGACGGAACAGGTCGCTGTCCCCGGAAGAAACGAAGACTTTCTGTTTCGGCCTCGTGCTTTATCTTGTGCTATGTTGGAACTCTTGTGCGATGTTGCGAGCTTCAACCCTCTCTGCCTCAAAGCCTTAATACTGCTTTGAAGCTTCATCCGTTTTTTCGACAAAGGTCGCCGAAACTTGGCCAGGTGGCAATGAGAGAGGATTGGGGCTTGGCGCTGGTGGAGGCTCTCACGACCTGACTTCAACAGACACGAGAAGCCACACAAATATTTGCATAAATCACATGAGAACGATTTCGAATGATTTCTCCATCAGAATCGCTGGGTGTTCTGAGATTGTCAGGAGATCCCAGAGGTCTTTCAAGAAGATCTCACTGTTGCGTCAACTCTTGCCGGAGAACTTTCCAGTCTTTGTGCCGGGGTTACCAAGTGTCAGTGTCGTGTTGGAGGGAGCATTTGCTGAAGCGGGGAAAATCCACTTGGTAGCAGGAACAGTTTGTGCTTCACATTCGTCCTTGCAAGTTGTTGGAAGACTTTCAAAGACTTTCTGTCAAGGAAAATTTGGACGTGTCTATCAAGCCCAAGGACTGGTCTTGAAACAATTGCTTTGATCAACCGCGGAGTTCATGTTTGCGCCTGATTGGAGGAGAATTCGGCCGAAGCGACTTCAGAGCCGGAAAAGGCCCACTCAAACGTATTTTTGGCCTCAAACTGGCGACGTCACATGAGCAACGGCCAAAACGAGCAATGACCAATCTAGTAAAGAGCGGTCGTGAATCCTAGGAAGTGGGATAGATCCCCCGCTCAAAAGCGATAACCTTGCTAAATCATGTCCTTTGCTTGACAGTACGGTTTGGCAGACGCTCGCATGAGTGTTTGGTCCAGCTTTTGGACAGGTGAGACCGGAGGCTCAGTTGTGGACCCACCAGCGTGAGCGGGGGAGTCTCGCGGAGCTCTCCAAGAAGTGGCAAGAGCTTTTGTCGAACCTGCAGCAACAGCTCCAAGGAGCCTTTGTGGGGTGAAAGATTCTCCTTTGTGGCACCCAGGGTTTCAGTGGGCCAATCATGTACGGAAATCTCTTTAAAGGGACCTTTAAGCCCTTACAGAAATCTTTTACAGATCGTTTGCAGGGACCTTTTTCTTTCTGATGCCTATTTAGCCCTTGACAACATTTGTGCTCCTGGACCCGGAGGAGTTCCAGTTTGCACAGCACTTCCGCTACCCACCACAGATGTTGCGAAGGCGTGGTAATCGAGCACGGCTGGCACTGGACATCGACATGTGAGCTGAAAGGAGCTAACTAACCTGGAGCCTACAAAGGATTATCAGAAATCGCTATTAGGTTGGAGGCCATCGCCTCTAGGTTTGGAGGCCATTGCTATTGGGGAGTCTACAAAGGATGATCAGAAATTAAGAAAAGCAACGTCGCCTGCAAAAAAAGTCGCCTGCATCGTCCAAGGCCAACCTCCAAGAGGCCAAAGATTCATTGGCCGTGCTTTACGCTTCACTAAGTCAGGCATCTTTTGCTTTGCGCCTGGGATGAAACCGAGTGAAGCCAAAGTAGCTCGCATCATGCAGATCATGCTGTGCATGTGCACATGCACGTCATGATGCCATATGATGTCTTGTTATTCTTCTTCAAGGGTTTGTCAGGAAGAGGAACGAACTGTTTGAACCTGGTGGGGACCTGGTCCAAGGCGTCGAGAGATGTTTGTAAGCTCAGCAAGCTTGGAGAAGCGCTTGAAGGCGGGGCTGATTGTGTTGACCTGTCGATTTTCTCGTTGACATTGACTGGTCGGACTGAGACGTTCTGCAGTTGTAGATGAGGTTGTGACTGAGAAGATCTCGGAACTTCAAGGAATGGCACGCGCACGCCGGGCTCTTGCTGGGGTGGGCGCCTCAAAACGACGTTCCACGTTAGGACCTACCTAGTGGTACGGCAGAGTGGCAAACACTCTGGAAGACCGCATTTGAAGGCAATTTTTGCCACAGGTCTTTAAGACAGAGGAGTGAGACCACAAGAACTCAGTGAGAGTTGCAAGGTCTCACTTGGAACTTGCTGTATATAGAAAGACCACAATTTTCCATGACCTCGAGATGGTGTGATGTCCTGCAGATGCAGTCCACCACAACACTTGGTTTGAAAACTCAAACAGGTTAAGAGTTCCAAGCTTTGTTGCTTGAGCACTGCTACACAGTCGGGTCGGGTTTCGGGTGGCGCCAACTTGGAGATCAACTCTTCGTGGGTGTGTCGGGTGAGCAGTGCATTTGCAGCTTTGTAGCGACCAAGACATGGACATTTAGCAGGTCTAACCTGCATCGAGCTGAAGAGAGCAGCCGAATAGATCCAAGTTTGAGGTCTTGGAGCTGAATTTCATCAAGTACCAAGACGGAGCAAACCAATGTGCAGGTTTCTTGAGAAACACAGAGAACATCAAAGGACATAATTGAAACACAGAGGTTTTTCAAATCAGATGGATCTTCAAGCAGTTCAAGCTCAGCCATGCATGGCATGACCCATCAAAGACTCAAGATCTGGTCTGGCCATGGATGAAGCGCGTTCGGGCCATGCAGAGGGAGTGCCTCAGGAACGCCCAGCCAAGCGACCGAGGCCGATTTGGTTCAACTGTTTCACTGCAGGAACAACCCAAGGGTTGGGATTTTGACGTTTTGCTTGATCACTTGCCATGCATAACTATGTACTTGTAGAGAACTACTTGCTGGTGGCCTCTTTGAAAGACAGGCTAGCTGACAGTGTCACTGCAGCCAGTGCTGGAAGCTGTGAATGGGCACAGGTGCGATGGTGCCACATGCTGCATCATGCTGCAAACTGTTTTGCGTGCTGGCTCTTTTGCTCCTCATGCAGGTCATTTCAGCAGTACAGCCCGCCATAGTGGCACTCAAGGCAGGGTGTATGACTTGTTTCGTCGCTTTGTGAGACGTCAGATCTTGGCCTGGAAAGGTGACTTTTGTGGTGAGCTTCGAAGATGAACAGGCTGCAGTGGCGCTGGGCACCGGATTTGTCGTTGACAAAGAGAGGGGTTTGATTTTGACCAATCGGCACATCACCGGGGTGGGTCCCGTGCGTGCTTTGGCGATCTTCGATCGCCATGAAGAATTGGAGGTGGAGGTCGAGCCCCTAGTAGCGATGCGGCGATGCCCTTGTTCCTGGTAGCGTCCTCTTGTTCCTAGCAGTAAGGCCAGGAGCCCCGTTCGTCGCGTCCTTAGGTCGTCTATCGCGATCCCATCCACGACTTTGGCTTCTTCAAGTACGACGTCACCAAGCTCCGCTTCACCGAGACCGCGGAGATCGCCCTGAACTGTGAGGACCTCTGTGTGGGCACGGAGATCCGCGTGGTGGGCAACGACGCCGGGGAGAAGTTGCAGATCCTGTCGGGGACCATCGCGCGCGTGGACCGCAACGTGCCGGAGTTCAACACCGTCTACAACGATGAAAATACCTTCTATGCCGGTGCTGGGGCTGGCACCAGTGGAGGATCCAGTGGATCTCCAGTGCTGAACAAATCGGGTCATGCCATTGCTTTAAATGCGGCAGGCACTGATGGTGCGGCCAGTGCATTCTTTTTGCCCTTGGATAGAGTCTGCTACACACTGAAGTCTTTGAGAGAAGGCTTGCCGGTGCAGCGGGGCACTTGCCAAGCTTCCTTCCTCTTCAAGGCCTTTGACGAGTTGATGAAAGTTGGTCTTCTGGAATCTCACGAACATCGTGTGAGGGACAAGAAGAAGGCCGCTACAGGTATGTTGCTTGTGGACGCAGTCCTTTGCGAGCAGAAGAAACTCCGACCTGGAGATATTCTTTTGAGCATAGAGGGACAGATTTGTATCGATTTCGTTTACCTCGAGAGCATTCTGGATTCCAAAGTTGGCTCCTCTGTCGAGGTCATTGTTTGTAGAGGCTTGGGTGAGTTTGATTTGAGGTAGCTAAAGTAGCTGCTCTGAGTGAAGGCTCTGCTTCCTGTCAAACGAACGATGTGAGGCGGTGAGGAACTTACGCTGGACGTGGAGGTCTTGGATCTTCATTCATTGATTCCAAGGACAGGATGCTAACCTTGAACCTCGAAACAGCTGATAGTCGATATATGCGTAACATGTGGACCGAGACACACCAATTCATTGGTGTCAGGAGCTACATTGAGCTTGGCTTGGATGTAGTGCACAGTCTCGGTTATCATGCGGCCCGGAAGACTCATTTACCCTTGGACAGCGGTGTGTACTTGGCCCGACCCGGCTATGTCTTCGAGTCCTTGGGCTGTGACTGGGGATCTCTCATCACCACAGCGCCTTGGTCGGCGTATGGGCGGAAGACGATGCTGGGCGATGGCGTCGCATGGCGAGCGTTCATGGTTCAGACACGTCGGTGCTGGGAGGTGCTGGTGATTTCTTGTCCTTTGGAACGCCTGAGGTGAATGGCAAGGCAACGCCTTCGCCGGAAGCCTTCGTGAAAGCTATTGAAGACATTCCGGACCGGCAGTACTTCACGGTGCATTGGTACGATTTGCGAGACTTCCGCCTTTCGGATGCATAGATGTGTTGAAACCAAACCAGGTCTCTTCCAAGATGGCGAACGGCTGTCTTCCGGGGAGCACCAGTCTAAAGTTCACTGTCTTCACACCGGTGTGCTCATAGACTGCCTTCCTGGCTCCAAGCATGCTCACTAGAATTAGGACGCTTGGCGTTCAAATCTTTGCTCACGCATTCACAAAGATACTATAAAGAATAAGCAAAAGCAATAAACAAATAGAATATAGTTAACTTCATCCACTGCAAAGTTGTTTACAAGTTTGGTCACCTGTTTATGTAGTTTTTTTTGTTGCTTGGTGGTACGATTAAACCGCGAAGAGACATGACCGTCTCCACGGTGTCACCCACTTTGTACAAAAGCCTGGTACACCATTTCCTTGTTTTCCGAAGTGCAAACGAACGCGGCCAAAGCTGAAAGCGATCACCACATCCATTATACAAGAACCTGGTGAAGCCATGCATCTAGTTCCTTGAAATGGTTCCATTCATTTGTGTTGATCTTGGCTTGATTCATCCACTTGTTTCATGGAGAGCATGCGTGCAATAACGTCCACGCCTCTTCTCCTTTTGGTCGTTCCACAGTGATGTGTCCCAGTCATTCCCCATGTGTCCCTGTGTCAGAACA
>CAXAMN010018447.1:35810-47713 GCA_963970005.1 Durusdinium trenchii | reverse complement strand
CCCCCTTGTGTCGGGGCTCCTTTCCCTCTTGCGCAGTGGCGTTGCTACGCCTGCTATGCCTCCAACATGGAAAGCGTGACCTGCAACACGTTCACCCGCAGAACTGTGCAATGTTGCTGGCCAAGGGATGTTTCCAAACATCATTGACTCTGCGTACCAGGGGCCCCATTTTCAAACCACTCCAGGAACACCTTTTTCAGCTGCCTGTGAATGTTTTTCTCTGACGCCAAGTTGTCTTGAAGGCTAAATGGAGGGTGTGTGGAGAAAGGGGGTCAGCAAAAAATCGCTTATACGAAGTTAGTGCATCAAAAATACCTTCCACGAAGTTCTGCGAAGGTTTCTGGAATTTCGTTGCAGTCAGTTCTCCTACTGGCCCACCATTCCACGAACTGTCCACGAATAGCCTTCCACGATGTTAGTAGAATAGGTTTTTGCAAAACCCTTTCTGTGCACTACCCTTCCGTTTGCCTCTGACGCCAATACCAAATCAAGTCAAACACCAAAACGACTCAAACACCACAAGGCCTTCCTTCCACCTCAGTCACTCCAAGGGGCGAAACGGAGCGTGCTGCGGTCTCGGGCTCCTTTCCCTCTTGGGCATCGGTGGTGCTACGCTTGCTGCGCCTCCAATTCCATGGTGCGCGTTGTATTGCGCCTGTGCGGCCTCGTGTCTCCTGAGCGGCGTTTGGGCCGAGCTTGGTTTCCAACGCCACAGTTGCTTGCAAGTTTGTATTCCTTCCACGCCGCGTGCAGCTCAACTGCTGTTCCAAAGCTTGTTTGTGAATGTCAACTCAAAACAAGCAGCGCAACAGTGCAGCAAAGACTCTGGTGCTCCTCGGCTTCTTCCTCTTGAAGACCTTCCCACTCCTCGCTTGGTAGCTCACCACCAAAAAGCAATGTACATGTGGGAAACGGCATGTGCTCGCAAAATGACTGAAGCCTCTACTTGAAAGCACTGCTCATCTTAGCCCCCAAAAAAACGATTCTATGAAGTACGGTGGTACATTGCACTGCAAGATAAGTGATCACTACATCCATTTGTATAGCTTTCATTTGTTGTGGCCGACGGACGCTCATAATAGTTCACCAGACAAGTGTCTTTGGCCTCCTTCCATGCCCGTGCGCCGTTGAAACGGTGGCCTTTGTAGTTGCGCAAATGTACTTCAAAGGTCTTCTCCTCTCGTCCCCAGCCTATGCGCCAGGCGCACGGACACTGACAGCGGCAAATCCTGTAGCGCTATTTTCACATCTATAGAACAACTGAGGTGCAGAAAGTCTTCTTTGAAGGCCAGGTTGATGTTCCTCGACCCCAGAAGCGACATTTTGTTTATCAAGAGGTGGGAGGCAGGAAGCCCTTTGCGGGCAAATCGCACCTCGATGGCTCCTAGACCAACGCCAAGCTGTACAAATGTTCTTGGATCTACATCGAAAACCGTCTCATTTTTTGTGACACGGATATTGCAAAATCCCTTAGTAATCTTTCGCTAAGCCCTGTGATAAACAGAAACACATCCCCGGCCTGGCGGGTAGGAGTACGTCTCCTCTGTCCATTCTTCGAAGGAGTGGAAGATGCTTGTAGGGCTAGCCCACTTGTACATCTCATCACCAAGGCTGTAGATCAGAACATAGCGCTTTTGGAACGGATCATCTACCTCATGCACAACAAGATGCCCGCTTGAGACTCTGAACGCTTCATGTGTTGGCCGTGTTTTCTTCCTGTTTCTCAAGCTCTTGGGAGAGTGAATCCGTTGTTTTCCTCGGTGTTTGTTGGACGCCTTCCATTTGATGGTGTGTCCAGTGTGTCCAAGCCCTATGGAGTGGATCAATCCAATGGACACAGCACAAGCGTTCACGTGAGCAACAATTAGGGGAGGCACGGTCAGCTGCCCGAACGAAATGACGGGCTTCATGGATCCATCACAAGGGCTTCAAGGATGTCTGCAAACCATGTATCTGAATGAAACGTCAATGAAACCTGTCCTATCCATCATAGATCACGATATATCAACGGGTATCATACATGGCATCAATGATCATAATGCACATCTAGATCACATTTAGGTCACGATGATCAACAGGTCACCAAACGGTCACTGAGCAGTCAACCAAAGTGTGTCAGTCTAAGGACTTGGCTCTGACCTTCCTGGTGCTCATCTTCTGTTGCCCGGCCGCTGGACCCTGCGGCATCTTGGAACCCTTCTTGTAGTCTCGCACCTCGGATTGAGACCAGTTTCGCCCTTCTGGCGGTCTTTCTAGGCACAATAACAGCCCTGATATCAACAGGCTTGAATATCCTTTAACTTCCCTCATCTGCACGGATCTTTTCAATGATCTCAAAGCAAAGTGTGATGAAAAGAATGCGCCGATCTCATGATACTAGTAAAAGGATGTAAAATCATGACATGAACGAACGTGGGAAAGCCGGACTATCTTTCTTGCTTTTTTCCGCCATGTGGATTGGATTAGCCTCCAGTTGGAAAAGGGAGACCATTGATCGCCCAAAACGACCCAATCTAGCTCGCTGGCCATGTCAAACACTAGGAGTGCCAACAGGCCATTACTTAAATGGTGCTGTACAACTGGGCAAAGCCTTCATATGTCCATGCAAAAACCGTTTTGATGATTTGGACCCATGCCAAGAGCCTTCTTATGATGATTTAGTCTTGAGCCCCTGGCGAAGTAGCATATGCTTTCTTCAAGATGCTCTCCGCGGGGCGGTAGAAGTGACCACGAGTACCATTCAGAAGCTCGTCACGCTCCTGGACGCGAAACAACGGACGCTTTCATGAACATTGTACTCGACTTTGTCATGGACCGATGAGATAAGTACTTCCGTAGATGGAGAAAGCACAGCACCAGTTAAACTACCTCCAAAGCACTGGCAACGGTGGTTCCTGCCCGAGGCGTAAAGCGAGTCTACCTCCGAACAATGCCCCGAGCGACGCTCAGTCACCAACTGGCAAGACTCAAGGAGGAAAAGAAGTACAATCACCCATCACCCCTGTTCAACCCAACACCTCTCAAGTTCTCCTGTGGTGGGACCACTACTCCAGGCCACCGAGGATGTCCTTCCCAACTAAACCACACCAACTCGCCCGCCAGCTCACTTTGCCTCAGGCCGGTCGTCAAAACCCAAGGACCAAACACATTTCCATTCTTCAAGGAGATGTCCCGATGTCCAATCCCCGGTCATCCCAAAAAGAAGTCACCTGACCAAAGGTTGAAGGACCCTATCTCGAGTATCCCATCCATAGATACATGGTGAGTAGGGTCCGGCTCCTCAGGTCACTTGGGAACTCTCTTGGGATGGCCGGGTCCTCAGGGCTCTCTGGACCAGTTCATGGAAAATCCTCGTGAATCCGCAGCTTTGGACAGGTGGCAGATCTCCATGGTTCTTGGAAGTCGAGTATTCACTGTTTGAACAGGTCACTCGTTGCCAATGAATCAGTAAGGAACCCAAAGCATACCAAATACAACCAGTCTCATCGGGCGAATTGAATGGACTTGCATTACACCACATCAAACTCCTTTTCTCCCCGAAGTGCGAATGACCCCAAACAACCTGAATCCTCAATCTAAATCTAAACAAATTCCAGAAAAAACTTTCAAGTTGAGAACACAATGAAGCAGGGAACTCCTCTCCATCCGTTTTGGGATGACTTGACTCCCACTCTTCTGGATCAGTTCCAACAAGAAACTCGACTCCACTCTGCTCAATCTAGGCCACTTGCCAGTCCAATTCAGCGAGGAGCTCATGGCAGGGCAGGTCGTCACAGGTCACCGCTTCCCGGATCTTCTTGAAGCCCAAATGGCTTCCGTTTGGCGGCGAAAGAGACTTGCTGGGCTCAGTTCGTGTCCGACAAAATGACACCAACGGGAATCAGCGACTGCGACTGGGACACAGCACGGATTTGGAAACACCTGTGCTTTCATGCCCTTCTCTGCCAGCCAATGAGAGGGCGGCCCTCTTCACAGGGTGATGGGAAGGGAGACAAACAAAGCTGTGAACGATGCTGGAGGACTCGCAACAAACAAAGCTGGACCTCTCTAGCTCACTGTCCACGGTCGCCGGAACCGCTTCCGTGCATCGAACAAGCTTGAAGACGTCAATAAGTATCCAAAAAGTACATGCCGTTCTTCAGGTGGTTCAGGGAACCAAGCGACCCATCTTAAACACATCCTAGTTTTCCACACGGGTGCATCCATTCCGTGTTCTGCATCCGTCGAACCAACTAACAAACGTCGAACGCGTTTGTACCGACGACCCTCGGCGATGCGAGGCGTCCAGGCCAAGGTACGAGCTTCCGCTTTCAGAGTCGCTGTCCATCGCATGGCGTCGGTTTTGAAGCGACGGAGGCAGTTTTTCTGAGTGCCTCATTTGGAGCTCATCATGCATTGAGATCTTCTCTTGGCTGCCTTTTTGCATCTTTTGGCCGTGCCAGGTGATGAATCACCGCGAGAAGACATCAGATGTGCGAAGGCTCCTTTGGCGTATGTTCTGTTCCATTTTCACTGGTAGGGTCGGGAAAGCAAATCACATAGTCTGGGACCTGAAAACCCCTCGCTGCATGGTTTCGATCACTGCCCTTGGTCCTTGGCTCATGGTGTTCAATTGTTTCGGAAAATCTTCATCCAGCTACAGGCTTGTTTCCGAATCTTTCATGATGCGCTCTTTAGCACATCTCCGTAGATCTGTACGACGTGTCTTCTTTTTCTGCTGTGATTAGCTATGTGGCTAAAATGCTTGGAGCATGTTGGAGCACATTCAGCCAGCGTCAAGGACAAGTCCAATTGTTTTGGAGCAAACTTGTTCAACGTAACTTCTGACAATAACGTTCAGCCTAAATTGTCCAGCATCAAAATGCAGTGCTCATGAGTCGGGGCGGGCTTAAGGTCATAGTTCCACTGGAATCTTGTCATTGAGCTTGACTTGCCAAATCCAGCCCCATGAGAAGCCTTTAGAACACAAATGGCAGCACAAGTTTTTGCGAAGTTTGGATTCTCAGGGAACTGTTGCAGGTTCTGCGGCAAAGCAATTCGGAGTCGCACATGGACGGTTTCTCAACTTCGTAAAACGTGCCCCACATCCTACGAATTCCCAATCCACTTGACATCTTCACGCCTTGACCATCTGCACATTCCACGCGGTGACACCAGCTACTCGACGCTCGGTCTGGGGCCCGCTGCGACGAAGTCGTCTGGAGTCCACTGCCGGTACAGTGTGTGGGTCGTGTCCCTCCAAAAGCGATCAAAGACTTCATGTGACCACTCACCAAAAGAACTTTCTTAGTTGATGTGCAATTCTACAAATTTGTACGCCAAGCCAAGGCAAAAGATTCCCTTCCTTTCCTCTCGCTACAGTTAAAACGAGACTTGATGCACTCCTCGCGTCACTGGCACGAGCCCAAGCTGCTACTCGTCCCGCATGGCTCGTGGAAGGCTCAGCAGAAGCTCTGGTCACCGTACTGGCGAGACGGAGGCAAACAAACGACGTTTGAAGACATTGACATTGTTGAATATAAGTTGGACCCCCTGAAAAATCACCCATTTCAAGGGGGTCGACAAGTTACGAGTGAGAGACCAATAATCTTTACAATGCATGATGACTTAGAGACGACAAGTACCATGCAATGCATCCATTGGATGCTTCTCATTGATGTCTCACTTGCATCACCAGGACCATGAAAGGCAAACAAACGACCCCTTTCAAGCATACCACTTCATGTCTTACACCAGATAATATTCCCAGATCATATGGCGCACCACCTCCGAATGACAGTGTTCCAACACCTTCCATTTTCCCTGCAGCATTGCACCTAAATTACACCCCGAGCCAAAGCTCTAGGAGCTCAGTGTTTGACTTATGAAATTTCATCTATATCTTCTTTTTATTCTTTCATGCCGCCATAACTTATTAAATTAAATAGGCGGCATCATTCTCTTATATTACTTCTATCTTCGCCCATATATTGTGTTTGCGCCCCAACCCAATCACGCCCCTCAGCTTGTTCGGTGCAGGTGGGTTTTAAGACATGTTAAATGCACGTTATATACTTTAAGATACTTAAAGGAACCTAGTAGCGATGACCTACACCCTACATGCTGGAACATAGGCAGCTTGGTGCCCGAAGGGGTAAACCTATTCAGCCCAGGCTGCCCACCTCTGCCTCCCTTCCGCTCGGGCTCCTGTGCTTCATGAGACCTTGCGGCTGAAGGGTTGCGCGACATGCGGGCAAGCTTTCAACAAAACACTTGGCAATCGCGAGATCATTGCAAAACGGTATTTCCTAGGGCTTCTTATGCTTCTCTACTATACCAAACCTTCTGGCGCCGTGCAGCAAGCAGCATTGGGGTGAAGTAGACCCATATCTCCACAATATTTCAGGGTAAAGGCAGGTTGGCACGAGATCATTGGACCTTGCGATGTCCTGCAATTAGTAAGAGGAGAGAATTGATAAGCAGTTCTGGATATCACATCTTCTCCCAAGGCCTGACGTGTCTGCCTCTCCCGAGCAACCGAAACACCTGTATGGCATTGAGCCAAAACAGCTCTGTCGCCACTTACGCAAATTCTTTGTTATGGGAATTTGGAGAATGCCAAAGCCGCAATAAACTCACTGAACGAGTTTTGTTTGGTTCGACCTGATCTCCAAAACTGATTCGGTTGCAGTCTTGACCAACAGTACGTCAATGTCATGACTGCAAACATGCAGCGAGACTGGTGACTAGCCAACGAACATCCACTCGTTACAAAGAAATAATTACACTCCAACAGTCTATGTCGCGGCCATTCACACCCCATTGCGCCATCCGTTCCTTTCCTGCACAAAGTCCACCATCCACTCTTTGTAGATGGCTCAGGTGAAATCTACAGCCACATAGGGTGTCAGAGCATGGCGTGGCCCAAAACTTCAGGTGCCACGCAGAAAGGTCCCAACAACACTTCAGGAGGCTTCTTCTCCTGCGAGTTGTTCGGTTTTACGTCTTCATGTTGTCCTGATCGACAACATATTTCGCTCTGGACACCGAGGCTAATTGCGGCCCAACATCCTCCTCTGGAGGCCTTTTCACCCGTCTCTTTCCATCCTGGAGAGGGCCAGCAATCAGGCTTCGCACAAAACAAGCTAGTCCGCTTAAAAAATAACGTGTCTGCAATAGCAGAAACTGTGAGAAAAATTCTTAGGCACATGAGTTTCTGAAGTACAGTTTTGATGCACACAACTTGCCCTACTCTTTGAATCAATACTGGCTTGATCCAAACAAGAATGCTTTGGTTTCTTGGTCCATTGTGATAAAGACGTCCTCTGGTGGAGGTCGTGGACCAAACAACTATCATAAACCGGTGCAACTGTCATGTTTGACTGTGGCTCCGAACAACCACTCATCAGTGGTTGAAAAGCTCCTATTTCTTCTCAGCTTCCTTGTCGTCGTCTTTCTTGGGCTCCTCAAAGGCGTGAAACAGGTGACTGCAAACGTTGCTCGGACGTGGTGTTGGCATGAAAAACTGTGTTAGCATCAATAGCCAGTCATAGCTAGCATGTCCATCTTCATTTTCCTCGAAAAGGACTCCGAAGAGCAGTTAAAAAATTATAGAAACTGGTAGATACCGCTGACAGTTAGCATGGCTGTGATGTTTATAAATTCTTGAAGTGAACGCAGAACGGATTGAACTTGTAGTCAAACTTTTTAATGTTAGCTGGATTTCGGTCTTGCTTGTAGCATTGCACCTCTTTTGTCATTGTCTTTGCTTCTCTCGCGGCTGCCTCTTTTTCGGCCTTCTCCTGGCTGTTGGAGATGCCGTTGGTTCTTTTTAAAAGTGCGCAGGGTATGGACATTCCCAACGTATAGCCTCAAAGAAAGCATTCTTACGTTTTTCTATGTTTTGCTTACGGTGACACATGTATGCATGGCTATTCTTACGTTGTGCTTACGGCGAAGGTATGCAAGTCCACCACGGTCACATATGATTTGTTGTTGCAAAACAAGAAAGGAAACATAATCAACATAAACAAGTTTTGCTTCCGGTAGCCTTACGGCATCGTTCAAGTCTGCACATCCTTAAGGCAAACCTTGCGGACACCTTACAAACATCAGCTAAAATCACTATGTTCAATTTTGTTCACTGATTTTTCGCCGGTCCCTGACTAAAAAAGGAAGGGTGAATTTAGAACGCTGCTCAGTTGATCTAAAACTTTGTTAACCTTAAGAAACAAAATATCTCGACTGAACTCTCAACTGACCAAATCTTCAGGCCGTTGGTAAAAAGGTTTTTTATAGGTAGGTGTAGCAGTCACCAAAACCAAGGACCTTTCAGAAGCAGCAGCATCCTTGTGAAAAGGGATTAGCCATCCCCACAGCACGAGCTTCCCACAGCGTGGGCCCTGGGCCTTCTCAGCCTTCTCTACCATCGCTTGCAAGGTTCCTTCATGACTCCACTCTTGCGCAACGAACCTGCGAGGGGATGGAAAAACCGCTGTTGTCAGATCTACATACGGTCGCTGCATGAACATGCAACATCAGCATGGCTTTTTCAAGCGCTAAACGACCAAAGGGTGCAAGCTCGCTATGTCGCTTCGCGTGCTACGAAAACAGCAACGGAGTGAAGGGACGAAGGCCAAGGAGCCCAGCTGACGCCCCGGAACTCGTAGCGTCCGGTTACGCTCCTAATAGTAGTAAGGCCAGGAGCTCGCCCCGAACGTAGCGAAGCTTGTTCCTAGTTATATAGATAACCAAGATAACCACAACAAATGAAAGGATTGAAATATCGTGGCAAACCAATCTCAAGCACTCTCCTTTTGCTCTTCGAATTGTGCAAAGAGGTGTTGGATTGCATTCATAGCATCCTTCCCCTAGTGCCAATTGAATGCCATCCGCGTCGCCGGTCTGGACGAGAATATACACTAAAAAAGGCCAGCACCATGGACACAACACACACACATACTTACACAGGTGTCCAAACAGGCTTTTCTATGACTGAACTTGCCAAGTTCATCTGCCCACTCTGCGAGCGTCGTTGGATCGTGAAGATGAAAGGCCGATGGATATGTATAGTGTGAAACCCTACAAGTGAGCCACCATTGAAAGAAACGTACATGGCAATCTTAGACCTAAGCATGCTTGGTTACTTAGCGTTCCTTGCGTGGACTACAGTGGATCACATCTGACTAAGTTACACACCTGTTCCAGACCCACCTTACTGAAAACAGTTGCACATGAAACCAGTATTTATGTCTTTTTACATATTTAAATGAAAGGACATATGAAACAATAAACACAACAATAATCAATACAACAAAACACGACATTGCTGTTCACGTTTCAATTGTTCCGTATTCCTGAAAGCTAGTCGCATTGAAGCTGTTTTTTTGTATTTCTGATTCAAGTAACTTTCTCGTTTTTCTCATAAAAGAAATGCAACAACAAGCTTGAGGAGTTCACATGTCTCAATGTAATCTCTATGCGATTGGCCACCTAACTGGGTCTATTTGAGTTCAGTTTCAGTTCGGTTCAGTTTCCTTTGGAGATGGGGTCTCAGCCTGTCTTTGTTCAAATGAGATAACATCTTCGTGTTCAGCGAGATTGTCACTAGAGCTGTTTCCAGCCTTCCCGCCTCAATCCACCACTGGCTGACTGCAGTAGGTGAAAACACATTGGACGGTCGGCAAGCTGGCACATCACCAAAGAGATAGCCTCCAACCTAAGAGCGATGGCCTCCAACCTTATAGCATCAAGCATGAGAACAGAATCTATTTTGCAAAACATAGCGAAACCATGCAGTGCATGCTGTGAAACTGCAGCGCGTCACGGAGACACGTTTGCGAAGGTGACAAACTTCGTGGTTTGCGCAGGCCTCGCAAAGGTCCTCGCAGAAACGGTTTCGGCTCTGATGGTTCACCCCACGCTGCCTGTCGTTGCGGCCACTTTGCGACCAACGCTCGTTGTCAGAGATTCGGCAATCACACAGAGTTACAATGAGTTACACCTGAAAGAAGTTCATCAGATGTTCTTTACACCTGAACATATTTTCGCCAAGTCAATTCTCAATATACTTACTATTCACGTATCTGTTTCAGCTTGCAAACGTGTTCTGTAGCATGTTGACTCCATATCATGCATCTTTCAGTGGCGAACTGCTCCTCAGACCTTGTTAGTGGCTAGTCACTAGCCGTGCAATTATTTTTTTATGAAACTGAAACAAATTCATGCAAGGCACGCTTGCGAATAAGGCAAACACAGTGAACACCTTGATGCTTTGGGGCGACAAGTTTCTGACCTAACCATTGCACCACGAGATCAAACCGTTGGGCATTTTGGCGCCGACTTCTCACCTCGCGGTGAACATTGCTGGGCGGTTCTGGGCGGTGTGTCCTCCTTGATGAAGACGTCGACCCTGGCACATTTTAGGATAAACCAAACCAGGATGAACACAGAAAACATGGATATGACATGATATGATATGAAGAACATCAGTATATGTGCGTCAATATATATATATATACACTTATAATACAATATAGTATAATAATATAAGGCAAGAATACTATATATATATATACAAATGTTATGTATGTATACATGAATATAAAGGTCATGTGGCCTTGCCGCGTTGCCCAGCATGACCATCCGCGCCTCCGCTCCTCGGGCACCAGCTCCAGGGAGGCCATGGCCGCCATGGCGCTCTGCCTCCGGAAATCAGATGGTCTCGTAATGTCTGAAAGAAAGCACCCCTAAGAGTGATGGCCTCCAAACTACTAGCTTCTGAAGAATTCACAAGATCTTCATCCAACTAGACTTCTTCCTGAATCGCTCATGTTGTTCTCTTTCTTGACAGCTCCATAGACTCCGATCTGCAAAAATGTATAGTTGCTCTGACGGGATGCTGCTAAAATGCTTGGAGCAAATTGAAGCACATTCGGCCAGCGTGAAGGACAAGTCCAGTTGTTTTCGAGCAAATGTCCACCAACGAAACTTCTGACATGTTCTGACAATAAAGTCCAGCACAAACCAAGGTGATTCAAGGTGCAGTGTTCATGCGTCGGGGCGGACTTAAGGTCATAGTTCCACTCCATCTTGTCATTGCGCCTCACTTTCCAAGTCCTGCATCATTGCTGTATCATGAAACATCTCCAAGCTCGAAGTTTGTGGACTCAAAGGCTGTGACTCAACTCATGAAATCCCACTCCACAAATATGACAACATGCTTTGTACTGTGAAGGCACCACATACTGCCACCCAGAAGCCTGAGGTACCGTAACTTCGACTGAAGATGCTTTTGAAGGCTGAAGGACAGGGTACACAAATGCATACAGGGTACAAGCCAAGAATCTCATTCATCTTCAACAAACCTTTCAACTCACCAAGCGAATCAGCAAAACCCTCAAATGGCCAACGAAAGCTGCGGAGAAAACCGCCCGCAGCTTTCGAATCACGACGCCTCTCACCGACGCCGTTTGAACGCCCGACGCCGTTGCCATCGCAGTCCCGGAGATCTGATCCGGAGTCACCGCGGTGTCCTGCCGGGCGCCGCCAGGCGTTCACCGGTCGGGGTCGCCCGGTATACATCGGAGCATCGGTGAAGGCGGCTTTCGGTGGCGAAAGATGGCGTTTCGGAGTCCATGTAGGAAGCAAGGCAAAGTTTCTCCTGATTCTTAACAAAACGGTACACGGCTCATTTTGGAACCTAGAAACGGCTCATTTTGGAACCTGGCTCATTTTGGAACCCAAACGAAAAGAAAACTCACCGGGACTGCAGCGTGAGACCAATTTCGCGGCTCATTTTGGAACCTGCATCATTCGGTAGTGCTTCGAAGGTAGTATTTGCTAGTGAAAATGAGTGTTTCGTACGAGACTTCCTCCAAAAGTGAGCCGCGGAAGTCTCCAGAACGAGCGTTTTGTACGAGACT
>CAXAMN010018447.1:0-35348 GCA_963970005.1 Durusdinium trenchii | reverse complement strand
ACGAGACTTCCTTAAAAAGTGAGCCGCGGAAGTCTCCAGAACGAGCGCTTTGTACGAGACTTCCTTAAAAAGTGAGCCACGGAAGTCTCCAGAACGAGCGTTTTGTACGAGACTTCCTTCAAAAGTGAGCCGCGGAAGTCTCCAGAACGAGCGTTTTGTACGAGACTTCCTCACGTTTTGTACGAGACTTCCTTAAAAAGTGAGCCGCGGAAGTCTCCAGAACGAGCGTTTTGTACGAGACTTCCTTCAAAAGTGAGCCGCGCAAGTCTAGAGAGAGAGAGACAGAGAGAGAGAGAGAGAGAGAGAAAACGGGCTTCGGCTTCTTTGGGGTCTCTTTTGGTTTTGCTTCGGGCTTCGGCTTTACGTTTTCTTTAGTCTTAGCTTCGGGCTTCACTTCTTCAGGATGTCTTTGGGTTTGACTCAGGGCTTCACTTCTCGAGGATCTGTTTTTGTTTTGCTTAGGGTTTCGCTCCTTTAGGTTTTCTTTTGCTTCTTTAGGATGTTTTTGTGCTGGAATTAGGCCTTCACGTGAGGGCTCCTTTAGGATGTCTTGGGTTTCACTTAGGGATTCACTTCTTTAGGGTCTCTGGTTGGTTGGGCTTAGGGCTTTGCTGCTTTAGGATGTCTTTCGTTTTCACTTAGGGCTTCACTTCTTTAGGATGTCTTTGGGTTTGACTCAGGGATTCACTTCTTTAGGGCCTGGTTTGGTTTTGCTTAGGGCTTCCCTCCATTAGGATGTCTTGGGTTTCAAATAGGGCTGCGCTTCTTTAGGGTTGCTGGCTGGTTTGCCATAGGACTTTGCTGTTTTAGGATGTCTTTGGTTGTGACTTAGAGCTTTACTTCTTGAGGGTCTCTTTTGGCCTGCCTTATCGCTTCACTTCTTTAGGATGTCTTTGCCCAAAATTCAACAGCATCTCTTGCTCAACATTTTGTGTTTTGTGCACATGGTCGTGATAATGATGTGCTTTGGCGAAGCTGGGTTTGGTTTTGCTCAGGGCTTTGCTCTTTTAGGGTTTCGTTTGGTTTGCCTTAGGGGCTTGCTTCTTTAAGATGTTTTTGGGGTGGCATTAGGGCTTCAGTGGAGAGGGGCTTAGGGCTTCACTTCTTTAGTCTTTTGTCTTTTGCTTCAGGCTTCACTCCTTTAGGGTTTCATGTGGTTGGGCTTCCGGCTTTGCGTCTCTAGGATGTCTTTGGGTCGAATGAGCCTTTACTTCTTTGGGGTCTCTTTTGGTTTTGCTTCAGGCCTCGCTCCTTTAGGGTTTCTTTGGTCTTAGCTTAGGGCTTCACTTCTTGAGGATGTCTTTGGATTTGACTCAGGGCTTCACTTCTTGAAGATCTGTTTTTTTGCTTAGGGTTTCGATCCTTTAGGTTTTCTTTTGCTTCTTTAGGATGTCTTTGGTTTGGGTTTAGGCCTTCACGTGAGGGCTCCTTTGGGATGTCTTGGGTTTCACTTAGGGCTTCACTTCTTCAGGGTGGTTGGTTTGCCTTAGGGCTTTGCTCTTTAGGATGTCTTTCGTTTTCACTTAGGGCTTCACTTCTTTAGGATGTCTGTGGGTTTGAATCAAGGCTTCACTTCTTTAGGGTTTGGTTTGGTTTTGCTTAGGGTTTCGCTCCTGTAGGGCCACTGTTTCTTTTGGCCTGGCGTAGGGCCTTGCCTCTTTAGGATGTCTGTGGGTTAGACTTCGGCCTTCACCACCACCCCCTCAAAACAAGAACGCTTCTCAGAAACCAGTCCCCAGAAACCACTTCCCAGAAACCACGTCCCACAAATCACTTCTCAAAAACCACTGCCCAGAAACCACTTCCCAGAAACCACTTCCCAGAAACCACTTCCCAGAAACCACTTCCCAGAAACCACACCACTTCCCAGAAACCACTTCCCAGAAACCAGACCAGCCCCCAGAAACCACTCCCCAGAAACCACTTCCCAGAAACCACTTCCCAGAAACCACTTCCTAGGTTCCAAAACGAGACGAATCTAGGTTCCAAAACGAGACGAATCCAGGTTCCAAAACGAGGCGTCGGCCCTGGGATGTCAAACCGCCCGCGCGGGTGGACAAATTGGACTGGGAGTGTGCGTGTGTGTGTGTGTGTGTGTGTGTGCCTTTCCTCGGAATTGGTTGGGATGTAGGTTTAAGCCCCTGAGGATCCCGGTTCTGCAAAACAAACCACCTATAGAGATGTCAAGGGGTCACTGGGGTCACTTTGCCCTTTGTTCTTAGTAGCGATGCCCATAGCTCCTAGAAGTAAGGCCAGGTTCGCCCGTTCGTAGCGTCCGAACGCTCCGTTCGTAGCGATGCCAGGTTCGCCCCGTTCGTAGCGAACCTTGTTCTTATAGACTCAGAACCTAAATCGGTTTGCTAATTTGGGTCGTTTCTCTTCATTTTCATTTGCATGTGCACTCACTTCTGGCTGACGGTCCTCCACCCCCACAGCTCGATTGGGTGCCCACGGTAGCTTCGAGCGTGTGGACGGTCCTCGACGAAGCCATAGCAGTCCGGGGACTCCAGCTCAACTCCCATGTCCATCGCAATGATCCACCGTCCCTCGTACCTCGATCGATGTCTCGTGGCGAGGGGACCGGGACGGGTGGGACCGGGAAAAGGGGATGAACACGTTCTTAGGTTGAAGGCCATCGCTCGTAGAAGCAAAGAAAAAAAATAAAGAAAGGACTACAGTATTCATATGTCAATTTCCTATTGGGTTGGAGGCGTTTACTTTCCTTCCTTTCGGGTGAAACGGTTGGTGTCGTGAGGGTGTCAACCAATGGGTATCCTTCTCGTCTAGGTAGAATGGAAGGTGTGGCATCAAAAACGAGGAGGGGAGACCATGGGACGCCCAAAAGGGAACACTTGGGAAAGTCTTTGGAAAGAAACCTGTGACAATGACGACAGCTCGATTCAGGGCTACTGAAGGCTTTGTAGGCAAAGTGGTGGCTTACTGATTGTGCATTTTTCTTTGAGGCGCTATGAGTCATGATCTTCTTGAAGATCTAATGTGACATGTAAACCCTAATGGCTAGAGTTCGTTGGGGATGGACGTGGACCGTACCAGTCCAATCCATACATCTCTCCATGAACCGAACATCGCATCTCTCCATCCTGGTCAACCGATGGTCACTGGAACAGCTTCTCCGGGGTCGGTTCGACTCCAGCGCCAAACTCCTGCGACGACACCCAACGACGGCACTTGACTGTAGATCGGTTTTCAAGTGCTTTCTTCTTGTACAGTATAATAGGGAAGAAAGCAAGGAAGGACAAAAGTCAGGTCTAAGTCTAAAGGGTTGTTGTATGTGTGTTTTGTTTTTCCCATTCCCTCTTTGGAAGATGAACTTGGAGCTTTCGTGTCTTGGACTGCATGGGAACATTGGCACATTGGCATCATCACAGTGGCGAGTGAAGGCCCTTCGCACTCCCCAAGGAGAGCTATCAAACCGGTGCAGGGAACACCCGTTTGCAAAGATAGAGTTCTGCAGACTTGGGGTTTAATCTGTCAGTCAACTATGTCAAAATACCAAAATGCCACGGAGACCTTGCGTATAATTGGAGTGTGAATTGTGAACACTTAATTACATCAAGTTTCATCCATTCAAGGTGGAGGAACACCCACCAATTCAGGGGACCAGCCTGGCTCGAGTGAACTGATCTACTTTTGGCCAGAACCTCAAGAAGAGACGACGCTTCACCCTATCTTGATCGGCGTTCTCTGCGGACCGGTGGATCCTTCGTCGCTCCGCCGAGAACGCCGCGAAATCAACGGAGATCGTCCTCCAGCGATGCATCTTGACCATCGGACAATGAGGCTTCCTTGCGTTGGAAGTAGAGATACCTGAGACGTGGGGGGTCGATACCTGAGACATGTCTTATTTAACCAACATCTAGTCATCTAATAGTCATGTCATATCTAAAAGCTGCAGGGATGACCTGCAGGTCTTACAGATCTAAAAGCTGCAAGAACTGATAAGGCTCGGCAAAACCCTGTGGCCTACATCCCAAACAGGAAACAGCGTCAGCATAATGAGTACAACTGCAAGGGTACTTACCTGTACAGGATTTGGTCTAGATTTTGACCCACAGTCCATCATGTTTCACTTAATTCGTACACTTAATTCGTACTACTATGTACTACTTATAATAACTATCAACCCATGACCCTTTCAAACCCATCAACGCCCACACAGCGCCGCACCCTTCCGAAACTCTCCGGTTCTCTCCGGTCACTCCTCTGGCACCCCCGGCTGGCCGCCACCTTCGTACTCGTAGACTGGGCGCCCGAAGAGCGTCATGGGAATCCTGCGGCGATTTTCCGCGGCGGCGGAAGCTCCGTGGGCGGCGCCAAAAGAAAGCAGAAGGATGAAGGAAGGACCAAGAAGGACTTCTGTCCAAGAACGACTTTGCCATCCACATGTCGTTTGAGACTCTCACTTCAATGTTCACGCCTCAACATCAAGCCCACGCCGATCTTCCCCAGGTGATCCGAGTTCCCAGTGACCTCGCAGGATTGCGATCGAAACGACGTCCAAAATGGTCGGAGATCCCAGAAAGAACCACCCGACCTCCTCCTAGCTCGAAGGACTGATTGAGACCCAGCAACTATTGATGTCATAGTTGATATCCACACCTGGACCAATCCTGTCTGAGTGCCCTGGCTGAAGATCCCTAAGTGGCCGGGTAGTCTAGCCATAGGACACCCAGACAGGATGGTCCATAGGACACCCATTGGAATAATTATATTGGATTTGTAGATAACACATGATTTTTTTTTGCACTTCAGAAGCCGTTGGTCTAGCCAGTAGCCTGTTGCACATAATTAATGGTAGATAAACCATGATAAAACATGATATCACCACTTTGGATGGTCCCGACATGTCCCAACAGCCCACTTGGAGTGCCGAAAAAGACCGCGCCTGGAAACCGACGATACTCTTGGCCTCGATCTTATCCACTGGAGCAGGTGGACCCATTAAACTCCTGCGGGACCCTCGGTGTTTTGGCCTCCCAGGCATTCCACTGGAGAAGACAAACACGTACAAAATCTGAGTTGCCACAAGATTTCAAGGGACGTGCTTGGAATGGAACATTGAGGAAAGAAGCGCACTCCCTGAGATGGACAGGTTGCACCAAAGGCGATTTGAAGCTGGGGAGCGCCCCGGGCTGCTCGATCGAACACGGGAACATGACGTTCAATTGAAAAACACCCAAGGCATCTTTTATGAGCTTCGCACACTGCAACTTACTCAAGCATCATCACAAAATTCAGCATCCCGTCACTTTCTGCGAGGTCTCCGAAGGCCTACTTTCATCTACTTTCTACAGAAGCTCCGGAAAAACACCCCTGTTCCAGATTCGGTCCTCAAGCTGAAGCCCTTCTCCTCGTCTTCATCCTCTTCCTGGTAGCAATCCCGAACCGTTCCCGGCAAACAACCCCCTCTCGGTCGGTCGGCAGGTGTCAACCGCTCTCGTGCGCTTGAAGGCTTTGGATACTATAAGGGGAGAAACCGCGCACCATCTTTCACGGCAGTTCGCGTGCAAATTTGAAGTTTCCCCTGTAAGGGAGCCGAGGATCATTCGACAAAACTTGAGCGAACTCCACCAGTCAACTGAACCATCTTGAGCATGTAGGAGATCTCCGGGATGTGCCGTTGGGTGCTCCAGGACGTGTCACGTCACCAAACGTTTTCTTTCACGTCACCAAAGTTCCCGCGCTGTTCGGGCGCTCAGAAGGCGGCCTTGATTTCCTCTCCATGTGCCAGTAAGGCGCCAGAGTAGCCATGCCACACATACCTGGTGAAGCAGGATCCACGGACGATTCGACGATTCTGCTGGATGCGCTATCCGTGCCTGCTCTTGTTGAACACGTTGCAACAAGCAACATTAGTTAGCAGCCTTCATGAAAGATGAAAGACATGTATGAGGTCATACAATATGAGGGTCATGCTATATATGCTAAGGGAGGGAGACCACAACAAACATATAGTTTCTTTGCATCCTTGGTCCTCTTGCCCATTGCGTTGCAATTTTTCCAGCGTCGTCACGTGTCGCTGACCCCGTCCGTGCGTCTCATCCAACACTGCCGGCGCACCAGGGCTTGGACACCATCGAGGGGTGCCTGGGCGATGGTTCCGCAGGATTTGACGGTCATGAATGAGAGAGAGAGAGAATATCTGTGAACGGGACCATGCCCTCTTGCGCAGGGGCAGCTGCCAAGCATATTCTCAACGGAAACAAAGCTCGTTCAAAAAACTGCTCCATGTCCTGTTGGTTCTTCAAACCCACACGTCCAGTGGCTCCCGACTCAGTGTGCTCCTCTTGAGCAAAAGCACAGCCAGGTGCCAAGCAAACGCCCACCAGCGGCCTGGGGCGGTTTCGCCAGTGCAATGACACCATACAGACAGGAATGACATGTGAAGCTTGGTCTCTGTGACAGAAACCTGAAGTGAGTGCAAAGGGTCTTCTACTTAAGTGTGATCCTGTTTGAACGTACTAGTATGCCTGTCTTTATTTTCCACACAGGTTGAGGTGGATGGTGTGATTTAATGCTTGATTCCAGGAGCAGTTTTTCGCTCAACCGTTGTGGAGAAAACACGGTGGACAATGGTCAAGTTCAGAATCTATGTATTTTGTTTTATGCTTCTTGAGGTGCATTCAAAGAAGGCACCCACCGAACCACCCTGCCAAAGGCATTCATTAGGCATTCATTTCTGACCTCCAAAAACCAACAAACTTCGTGCGGATACAAGACAATGGGAACATGGCAAACATTACATGGGACTTGGCATCGATGCTTTGAATGATTCTGGAATTGGCTCATACCATTAGAGCCAACCCTCTCAGGCTGAAAGCGATGAAAAGGAGCCTGCTCCAATCCCTTCCTCAATCAACTTAACCTCGAAGAATAGAATGCAAACCTTGATTACACTTATTGTGGATTTCACTCCATGCAATCAGGTTGGAACAGCTTTTGACCATTCCGGTTGCTGTTTGGCTACCCTGCGCCCATGCAGGGGCCCCTTGAACCTCGTTCATGCTACGCCATAGGCAAAAGACACGCCTCACTGTTTTTCACGCTTTCCATCTCGACACTTCGTGCGGTCGCGATACAACACGAGTTTCCACATCCGTGTTTTCATATTGGTAGCGGAGCCTCCTCACAGGAGGGGGCTCCAGCACCGCGATGGCTTCGTCGCCGACCCGCCGCGGAACCTCACGCGACGCGAATGGCGGCAGCTCCTCCGCGAATGCTGGCAAGGATCTGAAGGACAATTTCGTGCCCCGCTTCGACAACACGACCACGACCTATGCTGAATGGCGGAGGCGAGTGACCTTGTACGCCCGGAAGCTTGAGCTTCAAGGGCGGAAGAGCGAAATCGCCCTCAACGTCCTCTCAGTCCTTGAAGGTCCATCCTGGACCCAATGTGAAGATTTGGATCTCCAGGAGCTGGAGAAAGAATCTGGCCTCGACATCCTTCTCAAGCGCCTGGACCGCCAATGGGCGTATGACGCCAAGGTCGAAATGCCGACCAACTTCGAGCAGTTCTTCTTCAAGCTGCGGCGCAAGAAGGACCAGTCGATCCTGGAGTACACCACCGAGTTCCACCAGACCCTCAGGCAGGTCTCAAAGCACAAAGTTGATCTTCCTGAAGAGATCACCGGCTGGATGATGTTGAAGAGAGCCGGACTGACCAAGGAACAAGAGCAGCTCATCCAGACCAACATCGGCTCGACCCTCACGCTTCCAGCTGTCGAGCAGGCTCTCTACCTGATCCTCGGCCAAGATCATCGCCATGTACACCTTCCTGCACACCTGAGGAAGCCACAGCTCCCCGGCCGATGGAAGAGGCAGAGCCAAGTCTTCTGGGAGGAGGACTATGAGCTGGATGAGAACTATGAGAATGAAGAGACCTACTTCCAGGATGCCATCGACCCCGACGACTTCCAGGAGACCATGGGAGAATGGGACGACCCAGAGCCCGATGACACCTTCTACTACGATGAAGCTCAAGAAGAGCTGGACTCCATGTTTGACACTCAGGAGTTCGATGACATCTACAGCACCTACGTCGATGCCAAGAACCGCCTCAACCAGCTCAGACAAAGCCGTGGCTTTTACCCCGTCGTGGCAGTGGTTGATGGGGGAAAGGGTCAAGCACCTCTGATGGCCCAAGGTTCCGGAAAAGGCAAATCCAAGAGCCCTGGCAAGTCAAAGAGCTCTTCCAAAGGAAAAGGCTCAAAGCCCGGAAAAGGGCCTAGCGGCAAGCAGAGAGCTCGCTCAGCTATGGTATGCCTTCGTTGCGGAAAGTCTGGCCACTTCGCAGCAAATTGTTCGACGGCAGGTGCACAGTCAAGCTCACCAAAGAAGCGACCTGCAGATGATGACACAATGGTCCACATGGTCCTCAGCATTGAAGAGTTCTATGATGCTGAGGAGGGCTACGACTATGAGAATGAGATCTTCTATGACCCTGAAGAGGCCTACGCCCAAGGGGAAGCTTTGGTTCGTGCCGGCGGCTGGCTCACGCCGGATCCTGACGCTTGCATTCAGGACCAAGGAGCATCATCATTCCTGGCTGGCAGTGAATACATCCTGCGCTACCTCAAGTGGCTGGTCAAAATGGATGATCGAGCTACCAACACGTCTGGCTGACGTTGGCGGCAAGATCCAAGCCTATGTGATCTACGGTGCCACTCCCATGTTGTTTGGCCGACCCTTGCTTGAAGCCCTCCATGCCGAGATTGACTTTGGCCGCTCTCGGATGCGCATGCTTGATCAGGAGACCTGGCGGGATATCCCTCGTGGCCGTCAGGGAGCAATGCTGCTTCGCCTCGCTGAAGGGGTGACACGCCCTGAGGACTTCTTCCCCGAGACCTTCGATCTTCGATGTGAAGATGATCGCAACAATGGCCTCAAGCTGAATGACTTCTTGGACGACCTCAACGCCCACGAACGTTTCTTCGAGATGACCACTGAAGTGCACGCCTACTTTCAGGCATGTGAAAAGGGTGAAACTGATGAGACAACCTACATGGAGGTCGACCAGGAGAACATGACCGACCTACTACCTGGTGAAACAAGCAAAACGATTGAACAGTTGGAAAAGACCCTCACCATGTTTGAGCACCAGCTGGCCGAACACCAGAAGACACTTCAACAAGAAGTACATCATGCCCGGGAACATGGCCTTTCTCACCGCAAGCGGCTGATCTGGGAAGTCTATGCCGGAGAAGGCCGCATCACTCAACTCCTTCAAGCTCATGGCGATGTGGAGGTGATGCGCTTCGGATTCGAAGATGGATGGGACTTCAACAGAGCCGCACATCGAAAAGCTCTTCTACGCTTATGCGATGAGCTTGAGCCTGACGAGATCTACATGTCACCCAGTTGCACTCTCTGGTCGAGGATGCAGCAGATCAATGTGCAAAATGAGGCTCAAGCTGAAGATCTTCAAGAACGCCGTGAAGTGGACCGGCGAACCCATCTGACCATGTGCGAGAAGCTATATTACAAGCAGGTGAGAAGAGGAGACCACGCCCACATCGAGCACCCTCACCTGAGTCTAGCTTGGGAGACGCCTCAACTCCGACATCTTCCCGGACATCAAGCGATCTTCGACCAATGTGCCTACGGAGCAGTTGCCGAAGCCGATGACGGTTCATTCCTGCCCATCAAGAAGACTACCAAACTGCAGACCACAAAATGGGCAATGTTCAATCTGATGTCCAAAAGGTGCGATGGACAACATGCTCATCAACGCCTCGAAGGACGGAACAGGTGCAAGAAGGCTGAAAACTACCAGACAGAGCTAGCAACAGCACTTGCTCGTGGACTACTTCTTCATGAAGGCCTCAATGAGCAAGTCTACACCGTCCACAATGAAGATGACAAAGCTCTCACTGGTGTCCTTCGCAAACTCGGAAAAGTCCATGGCAGTGAAGCAGTCCGCATTGCCTACCGACTTCATCGGAATCTTGGTCATCCTCGCAAAGATGTTCTTCTCAAGATGCTCAAGGAGCGAGGATGCAATGAGGCAATTCAAGCGGCAGTTCAAGACCTTCACTGTCCGTACTGCGAGATCCACTCCGTCAAGAAGGGCAACGCACCTGGCCATCTGGACAGACCCACCGAGTTCAACGCCCAGGTTCAAGCAGATGTTTTGTGGTTGGAGATGGACGAGATTGGCATGCTCCTTGAAGCTGGTCAACGCAAGCAGCGCACCAAGCGCATTGCTGTGCTCATCATGGTGGACGTTGCCACTCGATACATGGCAGCTCGCACAGTCCCAGATGAAAAGGGCATCTCTCTTCAAAAGGCCCTTGAACGAGCCTGGATCCAGTTCCATGGACCTCCGAAACAGCTCTACGTCGATGAGGGAACTGGATGGGCTTCAGACTCCACAGCTACATGGTGTGAACAGCACGACATCGAGCTTCGCATATCACCTGGCCAAGCTCACACTCGCACCAGCATCGTTGAGCGCAGACATCAACTGGTTCGGAAGGCAGTCTCCATCTTCATGCTGGAGCACGAACTAAAAGGCCTTGACGGAGTTCAACAGGCTTTATCATGGGTGGTTCCCTCGGTCAACTCCAACACCTTCGTGAACGGCTTCACTCCGTCCCAGCTTGCATTAGGCCGAGAACCTTCAATGCCCGGACTCCTTTCTGATGAACGTACTGGACCACTACAACTTCAGATGTCCGAGCAGGAGCGACTTCACAGACGCCTCACTTTGAAGTTCTCAGCCCAGCAGGCTTGTGGCGAGGCTGAAATTGATGTCAAGTTGCGCCGAGCGCTCCTTCGCAGGTACACTGGCCGTGATGAAGACCTTCATCCTGGAGAACGATGTCTGTACTGGCGAGATGCTGCTGATCGAGCACACACCATTCGCTGGAAAGGTCCTGCGATCGTTCTGGCCATCGAGAGAAACCCTGACACTGGCACCGTGTCCTGCTATTGGTTGGCTCATGGAACCGTTCTTCTCCGTGCCAGCACCCAGCACGTTCGCAAGTTAGTCAATGACACTGGCACCATCGACGGTTCAGCTCGAGTTCAACAGGCTCTACGAGACCTACGACAGCGGCGAGCAGTTCGCATTGTTGACCTTCGACGCTCCAACAAGCGCTCCATCGATGAGGTTGACCCTGAGATAAGTGACCTGGAGTACACTCCCACCGACACCGAAGCTCAACCATCTACAATGGCTTCTCCCGGACAACCTGATGGACAACAACAGCCCGCTTCGGAGCACGCTGCTCGATCCGCACCCTCACGACCTCGACATGAAGAGCCTCAACGAGAGCCACCTGATTCACTTCCTCCAACTCAGGAAGCAACCGAGGATCAACCGGAACAAGATCCCCTTCCTTCAGAGGTTCATGACGATCAACCTGAACCACCACGAGAACAAGATGGACCTCCACAGTTGGAAATGGAAGAAAATGAAGATGAAGTTGAAGAACCAATGGGCGAACCAGCACACAGACCAACGCCCAGGATACCTCGTGATCCTGCTGATCTTCCTGCAGTTCCCGAGGACCATGACTTGGATCAACCTCCTGAAGCACCACCGACTTCATCACAAAGTCAAATGCCAGTGGATGCCACCTACATCCCTCCTGCTGTGCCTGAAAGCTTTCAAGATCGACGACGACGCTTCGATCAGCAGGAAACCATTTGGACAAGAAAGAAAGCTCGCACTGACGAGCCAGAAGTTGAAGTTGGCCTCCACTCCATGGACTTCTCCAAGACCACTCTTCCAGAAGGCTGGACCTATGACAAGAAGAACAACGAGTTTGTCTTGGGAGCCACTCAGGACTGGTGGAGCTTCGAGGATGGCTTTTTGGTCCGCAATCACGTTTGGAGCAGAACAAGCACCTACCATCCTGAAGAGTTTCCGGTCTCCACCGACTTTCTGCAGACCACCACCGGTCTGTCTATGCAGCAGGGAACTCGCACCATCTATGTCAACTCCACTGAGGAGCAGCACTTTGCTGATGGATGGACTGGCAAAACCCTGTACCCTCTCACACAGGCAGGTGCAGAGCACTATGGTCTTCACTACATCGGCGACCTCACCAACAAGCTTCGCAGATGCAAGACCTTGCGTGGCCGAGGCCACATCTGGCAAGCAGTTGGCATGAGCGCTCCTCGCAAGAAACATGTCAAGGAGAGCGCCGACCTCAATGAGCGCCGGATGTCACTGGAGGACCGCCTGACCTTCCTGGAGGGCAAGAAAGCAGAGCTCTCAAGCATCTTCGAAAATGGAGTTTGGGAGATTGAGACCGACCCCGCTTCTGTCGACCACAACAGAGTGATGAAAGCTCGCTTTGTTTTGAAGTGGGCAGCGGATGGTAAGGGCGGCCTCAAGGCCAAGGCCCGTTTGGTCTTGCAAGGGTTCTCTGACCCCGACTTGCTGAATGGCGCTCTGGACACTTCATCGCCGACTTTGGCAAGGACCTCCCGACAAGTGTTGCTGGCTATCAGCCAAGTCTCTGGCTGGAAACGCTGGACGGCCGACGTCAGTACGGCATTCCTCCAAGGTGATCCTCAAGAACGAGTTCTCTGGGCTCGCATTCCTCGAGACGCATGCAACATCATCGGTGTTCCTGCCGGAACATTGATGAGGCTGATCAAGCCCATCTACGGTCAAGCCGACGCCCCAAGGCAATGGTTCATTGTGGCCAGAAGGCGACTTGAAAGCCTTGGATATCGAGCTCACCCACTGGATCAGTGCCTCTTCACCTACCACGACTCCGACAAGAACCTGATCTCCATGGTGGGACTTCACGTCGACGACCTTTTGGGCTGTGGCAAGACCGACTCCTCCGAATACGAGCACCTCAAGTCCAAGCTGAAGGAAGCCTTCAACTTCAAGCACTGGACGGAAGAGGGAGACACACCTTTTGAGTTCTGCGGCTGCCACCTGAGCCGAGACAACACTGAGTCCAGGCTACACCAGAGCGACTACTTCAAGAAGGTCAAGCCCATGACATGCAATGATTATGATGCCAACCGTTCCCTCAACAACAAGGAACAAAGTTGCCTCAGAGCCCTTCTCGGAGCACTTCAATGGCCTGCCACTCAGACCTCACCTCATTTGAGTGCCTCGGTATCTTTGTTGTGCGGCGAAGTCACGGCCGCCACAGGTGACACTGCAGCTCAAGCCAACAAGCTCCTCCGCTTTGCGAAGAACAACAGCGATGCTGCCCTGATCTTTCGAGATCTTGGAGGGGACATGGAGAAGCTGTGCATGGTGGCCATGAGCGATGCAGCTTGGGGAGTTCGTCGCAACAGCGAATCCCAAGGTGGCTATGTGATCTTCCTCTGCAACCAGCAGATCCTGGAAGACGGCTCCACGCAGGACTACATCGTCCTGGACTGGAGAAGCTTCAAGTTGCCAAGAGTGAGTCGTTCATCACTCAATGCTGAGAGCCAGGCCTGCTCGGCCGCCATGGACGCCCTGGAGTACCTGTTGATCTTCTGGGAGGGCTGCACCCGACACGACTTTCAACTTCGACAGGTGGACGAGTTTTCACCGACTATGCCCTCGTCACTGGTGGTCGACGCCAAGGCGCTCTACGACTCGCTCAAGGCCGAGACTCCCAGCCTACAAGGCGACAAAAGAACAAAGATTGAAGTCATGGTGACCAAGCAGAAGATGCTGGCTATGAAGTCCCGGCTGAGATGGGTCTCATCCGAGGCTCAAATGGCCGATGGAGTCACCAAGTATGCCGCGAGACAGCTCTTTGCCGATCGTCTTCGTTCTCATCACCTTTCACTACAAGCTGATGTCTCCTTTCAGGCATCCAAGAAGAAGACCCTGGCAGAGCGACAGGCAAGCGCAAGACGCCATGCCATCACTCGGACTGGCAACCCCAACCACTTGGCCTTTGCAGTCCTCACCTCGCAGATGATTGGAGTCAAGGCCATGACGGTGGATGAGGTCATAGCAAACATGCTGTCGCCCGAGATGACAGTGACCCTGTATGTCATTGTGATTGGCATGCTGGTGTGGCGCTTCCTTTGTGGCAACGAGAGAACTTCATCATGGAGCTCCACGGTTACAAGAACGACCTGGACTATGACTTCAACGAGCTCTACAGCGGCCGAGACACAGACCGAGAAGGAGCCTGAGACCTCCTTTGGTGTCCTCCGCACCGAGAACCTGCGGCTGCAAGACATCGTGAGAGACCAAGAAGCTGAACTATTTGACCTACAAGCTCAATGCAGAGCACAAGAAGAAGAGATTGAGCAGCTCATCGACATCCGAGAGTACATGAGGATTGAGATGCGCGAGATCGACACCGAGTACAAGAAGGCCCGCGACAACTGGATCGATGCGCACAACCGCTTAGCTGCGGTACGTGACCAGCTCTCCAGAAACTGGATCCCTGACGCGGTCATCACGACCCGAACTGGCAAGTCCTACCACACACACCCTGACTGCCAAGCGCTGGCAGCAGCAGATTCGACTCAGTTGAAGCAGTGGAACTGCTGCGCTTTCTGTAGCCAGAAGTCTCTTGAGTTCTGGCGAAGCTACTGAAGTGGAGAACCACCACCGGTGTGGATTTCACTCCATGCAATCAGGTTGGAACAGCTTTTGACCATTCCGGTTGCTGTTTGGCTACCCTGCGCCCATGCAGGGGCCCCTTGAACCTCGTTCATGCTACGCCATAGGCAAAAGACACGCCTCACTGTTTTTCACGCTTTCCATCTCGACACTTCGTGCGGTCGCGATACAACACGAGTTTCCACATCCGTGTTTTCATACTTATTGATATCTTGAATTCAATTAGGTATCCTTTTTTGGTGGAAGCTTTTGGCCCAACCAAACCCGTTCGGGCTTCTCCGGTCTTTTGATGCATCGACCCACCCTGACGCCCGACTTTGTCGGGCCCCCTGACTTGGGCGAGATGGTCCAAGCGCCGCTCACGTGGTCCCAGTACAAATACCTGGTAAAGCCGTTGCTTTTGAAGCCGCTCTAAAGCCGCTGAAGCCGCTGAACGCTAAGCCGTCCCATGGATGGGGGAACCCTGGGGGAGCTGCTTGGAGGAACGATTGCCAGGCGTATGAAACAAGAACTCGAAAACCCTGTGAATCTCTTTGGATGTTTTCTCGAGATGGTCCGGCCGAGTGTCCAAAAAGACCACGATGAAACCGCAAATAGTTGGCCACCCCATAAAACCTTGTGCCGCTTGTGCCTTCTAACCCGCAAGAGATATCGAAATGACTTGCAGAGGCCATCGGGAATCGGCTGAACACGTCGCACCATGTTGCTGAGGGTCAAAACCGGGGGAACCTGGAACAGAACAGACCACAGGATTAGGTCAACCTACCAGGGATGATGTCCGGGTTTTGGCCCACAGCCATGTCACTTCCTTCCAACGCATGTGCCCCAATTGCCCCAATCTCATCTCTGAGATGTCTTCATCCGCTGCTCGCCGAATTCGCACCTCACTACTGGAGCAGTGTAGAAGCCAGTCTGTTTCACCTGAGTATCGGACTGGTCGAATTGATGAAGCGTTTTGTGTGACACGTCGAATCGAGAGGAGTGCATGGAGTGACACATGAGATCTCCATGTCCATTCTTGGGTCCCCAAACCATTTTGAAGGCCTTCACACCAAAGGTATGCATCCTCGGCAACGCGTGCGCACTCAGCGTGCGCCATAAGGAGCAAAGAACGCATCAGTTCTGGGATTCATCAACCAAATGGAACTTGTAATTGATTCTCAAAGTCCCTGGGCACAAAAATGCCTCCCAAGTGACACGCGCAGGGTTTCGCCAAGCAGCTGAAACGTAATAGATAAACACCTTAAGGGGTCTCATAAGCGTTCACGGATTAAGACACGGACAGCTTGAAATAAACACCGTTGATCACCTGATGCTCAAGGTGCGAGTGCGTTGCTACGAAGACACTGCTGCGCAGTGGCAAACCATTTTGTTTAGCCCCATAGCAACATTTGCTTGTGATCTGCATCCAGTAACTAGTAAGACATTGTTCATCATTGCTCCAAAGACTGATCTGTGTCCCATGTTGGGACGGAATTGGTCAAAAAGGATTGGGGCAACTGAAACTCCTTTCAAATTCCCTAGACAACTTTTTGAAGAAACACCTTGCAGAAGCTTTTGTTCTTGCACTTTCATCTGGCCCACCTCGTTCTCGCCAGTGCCACCCTTGATCAGAACCTGAAATGAAGATCCGTGCTGAAAAATGGCCTTCCATTCATGACAATAGGTCATCACCCGCAACTTGCAAGGAAAACAACTTCTTGGTGCTGTTTTGGTAGATCCCTCACGGACCCTTGGACTGTACCTCTCGACTGACATCTTCAGGTGCCGACATCCTCTTCAGGCAGTGAGAGATCGGTGGGTTCGCGCACCAACGCGGCTGCCTGGCCCACTTTCGTGCAGTTAAACCGATCTCTTCGCCGCCTTTCATCCGTTTTTGGTAGATCTATGACTCAGCTCTGAACGAGGTTTCTGAAAATCAGAAGAACACATGAACAAACAAAGAAATCAAAGAACATCAAAGGACTCGTCATGACTCGTCATTCTAGCTGCGAAGGAATCTTCTTGAGTTCTTGAATTCTTTAGATGAATCTGTATTCTTCATGTTCATATCCAGGGCTTCATGTTCATATCACCGTCCCAAAGCTGCTTTTTCTCTGTCCCACCTGTGGCTCAGCTCCAGCAGCGGTCTCAGCCGGGGGCAAATTCGGCTCTTTTTCAAATCGCTCCGTGCTTCACACGGAGAAAGGATTCGGGTCAAACACCTATGGAGAGCTCCCAATGAAATACACATTTCCCAAATAGCCAAAGCTCCTAGATGATTGCTGCCCCTCTTTTTTGCTACTCAGCGCTCCACTGCCGTGATCCCCCCGGAAATCATCCGCTCCATCCGACACGAACAGCGCTCACGGCGCACCGCTCCGCAGGGCTCCGCTCGGTCCCGGGCAGTGGCCATGGAACGCATCGTCATGACGCTGGTCATCGTGCTGTTCATGCGGCCCACGGCCTGCGCAGGGCACATCATCACGACTGGAAGAGATCTTGCAGACCTGGGTCTTACCCCGGGTCAAGCAATGGGCAAGGCCCATGGTTTGACATGGGGGACATGTAGAACCCCATTGACCCCAGAAGGTAGAAATCGGTTGAAGAACCCATGGATGAACGTTCCGCTTCCGCATTCCACGGCGCCACGAGTTCGCCGCGGAAGTCCCGACTGCGCAGTGGCCAGGGTGTGGCATCGGCATCCAAATGCTGATCTTGGTGGACAGGGGAACCCGACTTCTTTCCGCTGTAAGGAGTCTCCCTTTGGATTAAATCACAAAGACGTGAGTCTCACTTCGCATGGTTTCTTTCTCCATGAATTAATACATCCCCCTCGGCGACAGTGCGGCAGGTGCCTGTGTGGTTGGACCCAAGGGGAAGGCCTTGGATGGCGTCATCAAGTGCTGGGTCAAAGACTCTGGGTCAAAGTGCTTCTGTTCAGTTTGAAGGTTGAAACTGAGCGAGTTTAAGCCACGAAAAAGAAAAGGGCACATCGACCAAATGGATTTGTTGAGTCTTTCATGTTGAGCCGCGGTGGAGTTCCAGCATTCTAGCATTCCTTTTGGTTGCAGGAGATTCTGGACCTAAATATCTACAGTAGAATCAGTAGAAGATGCCAAGGTAGACAAAAGGAATCAAAAGGATTCACAAGGATGTGTGACATACGCGATCGATGCATTTGGAAGCCGGCATCGATGGCCACCCAGAAACCAGGTATATAAATAAACTAAGCCCTAAGCCCTTTGTCTTCCATGAAACTCTCTCAAAAGCGGACTCCAGAGCAATCGGCCAGAGCTTTGCAGGCAGCAATCATTGGTGGGTGGCATATGGTGAAAACAACCAACGACCGGAGGAGATGGTCCTTGGAGTCCGTCGACCGTGCAGGCTGAGGGAACCCTCACGGGTTCCAGCCTTCGGTGTTCCGGTCTGAGCTTCGGACGGTGTCGCGGAGGAATCGAAGCTCGTTCTTCTTGTCCAAGGCTTCCCAACCTGCGATGAATCGGCTGAATGCCATGGACATTCAGGACGTTGAATGGACAAAAAACGTTGGGCAGTTTCAGAAGAATGGACGTTGGGAAGGAGGCGCGGTCTCGCTCTGAACATGACAAAGAGGCTTAGAACGTGCTTCAGTTACAATCCTAGGCCGGATAGCACGCACATGATTCTGGTGAGATTCAGGTCGGACGCCATTGCTTTGTATCAACCAGCTCTGCCAGGGAGTCTCTTCCCATTAATCCATTTGGGTGCTCCAGTCAAGGAAGAAAAGAACGTCCCAACTCCTCAAATGACTTTGCACAAACTGGTGTGACAGTTCATGTGAGACTTCATCTCCGATCCAAAAATTTAGGACATCGAACGATCGACATGGCTCGAACGCACTTTCGAACTTGGCATCACGGCCCTGGGCGAATAAGTGCCCGATGTCTCTTGTGCGAGCAAAGTCCTCCCTCTTGACGCGCCACATCTAAGGCTTGGTGGTTGTCCCGACTCCTGTGTCGTCACCTATGCGGTTTTTGTATAAAGGTTCAAACTTGATCATCTGAGTATTTTTGTATACCTATACACATCTTTTTGTGCAAGGGTGTGGCAAGGATGTGTCTCAGCTTGGAATCATGTGCATGTCCAGTTCATTCCCAAAATTTCCACTGCGAACAAACTACAGTATACAGATTCTCAGCCTAATGCTTGTTAACCGTCTGTATGCCAGGACGAGGAGAAAACACTCCCTCACAAGGTCATCTCGAAACATATTCAATTACCTCTCTTGAACCCGAAAATTATCTTGGCAAAGAGTTGGGTCAATGAGAACTTCCTACATTGAGAAACTCCAAACTACTAGTGATGGCCTCCAACTATACACATTATGGGGTGATCATTTGTTTACATTATCTATATATATCTTCAGACTGTTCCCGACCGATGTTGGTTGAGATTCTTGAAGCCTCCATGGAGCCTCCATGCCTAAAGCCTTCGCAAGGACCATGTCAAACGACGATCTTTCCACTCTCCCTCTGAAATAAAATAGGCTCTCTCCCGCCACTCAGGTCTCCTCCAGGTTTGTGTGAGTGACTCGTTTCACTTGGCAGGAAGGTCTTCCGAAGGAGAACTCTTCCAGCCGCTCTTTCGCGGCGCTGGCACCGGTGTCTTTCGCGGAGTCGCAAGCGATCAAACACACTCCCCTCACTGGGCTTCGACACCTGAAGCAACAAAGAGCACCAGGGTTTCACACTCAGCAAGGGCATCGCTACTAGGAGCAAGGACACTACTAGTAGCTCCTGGCCATACTACTAGTAACAAGAAGCTACTAGCAGCTGGCTTAAAACGAAGAGCAACCCAGTGTGTGATCCGACAATCCTCCAGAATCGACTGGATGTTTTGTCTTCGGTCTAGACCAGAAGAGAGATCCACCGTAAGAGATCTTGCCTTCGGTAGACTGATTCTATACTATTCTATACCATAGTAAGAACTTCTCCACTTGAGTCCTTGATCTTGAAACTTCATCTTGACAGGGTTTCCGCCCTCGGTTTCTGGACCTTCCCTGCGCTGGTGTCATGACTGTCATGAGGGCACAAGAACCATGGACGGACCATCCGACCTTCGTGTTTGCACTGGCTTTCGACCCTCGTGACACTCCTCCAGTCGCTGGATGGAGACTGAGCCAAGCCACTCTTTGATCGGATTAAAAGGCGCCCGTGCCATCTGGCGTTCATGCCAACCTGAGCACTCAGAGGCCCAAATACAGGACGTGCACGTCGGTGTATTTCTGCGATGGGCAAGATGTCTGGGATGTCTGGGCAGCAATGTCGCCACATGTCGCCACATGTCTGGGCCGCAAGTCAAACAACCCGCAGTGAAGACACCCATTTTGCAACCCCTTTCTTTCGTGTCATATTCCCCCCGGTCTTCCGCGGCCGGTCGGTCGCTGGGTCACTGACTTTGGACTCCAAGCGGTAACCCTTCGCCGGGTCCTGGGCCGCACCGCTGTGCCCCTGGGGGCGTGGCAAACGAGACTTATTATTAGCTTATTGTTTCTACTACTAGTAAGGCACTTGTTACTACTAGCGTGGCACTTGTTACTAATAATATAAATTTCCAACCCAATAGTGATGGCTTCCAGCCTCGAGCGATGGCCTCCACCCTGAGAGCGATGGCCTCCAACCTACTAGCGATCGCCTCCACCCTGAGAGCGATGGCCTCCATTATAAAGCATATGAAGCCTTTGGGTGCCCACTGCCAAACGGCGCTCAACAAACGGAATGCTCGCCAGTCACGCTCAACAAACGCCTTTGGAGACCATGTCCAGCAACTAGTGTTAGAGTCTTGACATGTCTTGAAAGACCGGAACCCGGAAAAAGACTCTTGGTCCCGCCATCTTCGAAAGACAGCGATCCGAAGCAATCGGATGGCCATGCGACGCCCATCCCGGCCATGCGACCCTTCTTTCGGTCGGTCCTTGGCAAAGTCCCAAAGCATCTCAAGGCTCCCAGGCCGTTCGCCTTTCGCCGTCTGGAAGGCCTCGACTCAGTGTAGTCGAGTGTAGCGCGGTGGTTGCGCGGGTGGTAGCGCCGTGCGGACGCGAAGGAAGGGTCTAACGAGACCACGCGGCGAAGGTTCGGACATGTCCTCCTGGTAGCTTTGTTTGGGATGTCAGGGTGCTACCCCAAAAAATGGAGATGAGTGTGAAATGGAGATCACTCCTGTTTTGGTTTGCTTGGGTAGACGAGTGAGGACGAGGACGGGCAAGATGCTGGATCGCTGGGGTGGCAAATGTGCATTGGATATGCCTAGATCGTCTATATCCAATGCACATTTGTCCATACCAACAATTATACGGAGCGTTCTTCCGTGAATCTCTTGTGGCACTGCACAAAGGGAGAGCAACTTCAGTGCTGCAGAACCAAGCTATAAGATGCTATAAGAGCATCCACAAATTCATGGGTTCCAATGTATACAGTATTTGTCTTCTAGACTAAACACAGTGGTTCCTGGAGGTCATCTCTCGGCATCGATTCCTGAGACGACACTGATGCGTTCTCTTGTCGAACCGGGTGCTTGGTCCACATGCGACGAGCTTGGCGCCAAACTGGGCTCCAGCTTGAGTGTCGGAACTTCTGCTTCCACCTAAACGAGGTCCCGGCCTTGTTGTCCTTGGCCACCAAGAGATGTGTTCCCCACGGGTAAGGCTTTATGACCTCACAGCTCAAGGGAAGAATCCTGAACAAAAGGAGGAGTCTGACGGACGAGTGTCGAAGATCCGAAAACCGAACATGGTTTTTTTCGTACCCTTTGAGCAATGCGAAACATGGGCAAACCCAGTGGCTTTACGCAACTCCCCTTAGGAACAAAACGCGACGTGAAGTCCTTAGCTAGCTGAAAGGGCTTTCACTATCAATCCACCTACCAACCATGCTTGTGAAGAATTCTTAAGACTTAACCATACAAGAAAAAAAGGCACCATCCCCATACAAGGCAACACTAACTCTGGTGAAGTGAAGTACAACCGAACGACCGTGCCCACTCACAGCGCCTTCTCTTTGACACTGTCGTTCACCTCGGCTAATTCCCAACCTGCAGGTCTTCACTTCGGCCGACTGCGGGTCTTCGCTTTGGGTCCGGGTCGACTGAGACTTATCGGGTCGAGATTGAAAGCACCAAAAAAAAGGCTTCAAGGAGTCTGCAGTCCACTTCTTCAGTTGTCTATGGTTGAAAGGGCCTTGGGCCCCCCAACACTTCCACGAGACCGAAGAACGTCACATTTCACACGAAGCATCCCAACCGTCGACCGTACGGCGCTTCGTCGCCGCCTGGTGGCACCTTGTTGTAAGTCAAACCTTTGGAGCCTTCGTTGGGCCTTGGGAGCGAGGGTGAGAGGTATTGGAGATAGACTCAAAACGTGTCGGGGTTGGGAGAGGTTCACTTCTCATCTTGGTTTTGGGTGGTACGAATTTGGCTGTGCATCAGACACCTGTAGCCTCCCAAATCCTATTAATAAACAGTTGCAAAAGACCCATGGAAGCCCCGAGTTTTGACCACACCCATGTTTTAACAGCTTGCAATAGATCCTTAATCACAACTCTTTGTGCGACCTGGTGATCTTAGAGTGTTGCCCTTACCGCCTGAAGTGGAACACGACGGCGGCCTGAGAAGATCACTTGCTGATCACAAATGGGCTCCTTCAGGGTGCTATTTTAGCAGAGGAACCTGTTGGGTCTTAAAATGGGAACCGTTTTCTATGCTTTCCTTGCCTTGACTCTCCATATTCTTCCTATTCTCTACTTTCAAACCGTCCATCAAGTCTAAACAGGAGGCTTGCTTGCGACATCGGGAACCTGCTCCCTCTGGTGCCTTCTTTCAATCCCCCAAACCCAACCTGCCAAATACATTTTGACCACATCTTGAAACATGTCATGCCTTCCCCGCAAGAATCATGGAAGTGGACAACGAGGTCTTTCGAAGGGTTCATGCCATCCACGTCCATGATTGGAAGTAGTTCTTCGCCTTTGACTTTCATGACGAGACCTGCTTGTTCCGTTGTTCCCGTAAGCTGCCCCCACTGGGTCAATTGCCACTCAGTCGATGTTTCACTGATCGCAATCAACAACTTGTTATACATGTTATACAAAGCAGTAAGTAGGCAGAATTCCGTAGTTTTGCTTGGGCGGTTGGAAGACCTGGTTGACCCGGATTGTGGGCCTATGTCCAACCCCATGCGAACATTCATTCAAGCAGCTGGTAGTAGCGAGGTGTCACATTTAAGCCTTAGAACGACTTGGCGACACACGAAGAAACCACGCGACCTCTGCCTCCCTGGGATGCTACGGTCAGCGACCATAACTGAACTCGTCAGCAAAAGCTTTTTTTCATACGACGTCAGATAGGTTTCTCGAGGCAGAAAAATCAGATCACTCTGCAAAGCTCGGATGCCACAAGCGATGCGAATCCGATCTCATGTTGCCTCTCGAAGCGACTCCGACTCCGGTGGATCACGTTTTGGGGCCAGGGACCCAGGTCAGGAACAGACTGCGGCGGGGTGAAATCGATGCAGGCGTACAAATGCCTTAGTGAGACTGAACACACCGATGAAATGCAAATGTTCTGCCGTTGGAACACTCATCGTTTTGAACAATCAAGCAAACACCCGACAAAAAGGACGCTACTATACTACTATAGGAGCAAGACGCTACTAGTAACAAGGGCATCGCTACTAACCCCAGAACGGCCATTGAAGAAAGGTGGTTTGGACCAAGATGCCCATCGCATTCGATCGCATTCTGCCGCTGCTCCAAGGTGACCTTTCGAGCTAGTTCTGGTTAAACATGAACGACACAAAGGAGAATGGGCAAAGCAAAGCTTCTTGCAAGTTCTTTTTGAAATGTTATAGCTTCAGTTTCAAAAAGATAAGTTTCAGGAAAATCACCTCTGGAGACCCTATGAGACCCTGTGGGCCATATCTCGCAGAGACTTTCTAAGGGTCTCGCTCCTTCCTCAGGCTCCTCCTCCTGGAGATGAATCGGGAAAAACAAGAAAGACTAGCGGGGAAATATGGGGAAATAGTTGCACAATTCAAAGGTATTTGACTGTCTTATTCTTGGCGTTCTTCTTTTATTCTATATAATAACGGGTTGGCTTTGAACCCCTTTTAGAAAGAACGATGCTGAGGTCTTCGTTTCTTCAGGTCTTGGTTCAACTGCACAAAGCTATCCCACAATTCCCCAAGTTTGACCAACAGGTGGTCTCCAAGTGGTTAAGCGTCCGACAAAAAGCTAGCCAAAAGCAAGCCTTGGGCTTTGACAAGAACATAAATTTTACTCGAAGAATCCGTGAAAAGCAAACGCGAAAGAAGCATTCCGGTGATCTCAAAGAAGAAAACTCCTCCGTTCTTCTCCGTTCGACACCAGGCGTGTCCGTTCGTCCCCTGGAGCCAGGTGCTATGCTTCCCAAAGCAATGTCCAAAGCATGGCTCGGACGTCTCCTTCTTGGCTGGAGGAGGTATTCTAGTCATCACCTCTCTTCGCCGTCGATCATCCTGACAGCTCTGGCGCGTGCGGAAAAGCACAGCGCATGCAGCGCAAAGGCTGGAAGAAATCTGGGCCATGTGTTGGTCAATACCCTTGACTTCATAAACAGACTTGCAAGCAACAAGAGGATTCTCACGTTGAGGTTCCTTCGTTCTTGATTCTGTCTAGGGATTTGACTAAAATCTTGTTGATCAACAACCCCCCGTCAGTTAAGCCACAGCTGCCAGGTCGCTATCTCAGTGTCTAAAGGTCACTGTGTCCATGTGCCAAGGGCAACTGGGAGATCTTCAAGCTATGCAGGAGTGGAGCTGTGGTTCTTCATATATCTTAAAAAGGCCTTCCCAGGTGACGTTTTCTTGATCAGAATTGATGAGATGCCTTTCATCCCCCAAGAACTTCTGCAGAATTCTCCAGTACCCAAGCAGTCTGCCGGTGAAAGCTTCTGAGCGATGTTAAACTTGGAGATGATCAGCATCTTTTTCTCTCCCACTAACTAACCGCATCTGTGGCCAAATGGCAAACACGCTGCAGAAAAACGGGATACACAAAAGCACCAAATACCAGGAATGACTTCCCTAGTTTGCCAGGAAATCGGACAGAGAGTCATGGTATCGAACAGTTTTTTCCTGACTTCGCATTCCCCAGAAGACCTGCAGCATACCCCCGGTCTGCGCGTGGACCATCGCCAGGTCCTCCCGGGACCGCCGCCGTGGGCTGCGGGAGTTGTAGCGCCGGCTGCGACTTCGCCCTTGGAAAACGAGTTGGAGCTTTTGGGTCTCTTTTCTTGTTTCTAATAGCTTCTTGTTGTTACTACTAGTAAGGCACTTGTTACTAGTAGCGATGCACTTGTTACTAGTAGCTTCTTGTTTCTGGTAGCTTCTTGCTCTCCTAGTAGCGATGCCCTTTGCTCCTAGTAGCGTCCTCTATACGTTTCTTTCTGTTCGAGCTTTCTTTCAACCAAATGGTCCTGTCTGAGTCTAAACCAACAGACACACGCTTTGCGAAACCAGGGGGCCCATCTGCCGGGCCCTCTGCTCGGGGTGATGGCATGAATCAATGCAAACTGAGGTGAGCGATGATCTAGACTACCTAGATAGCGCAAACTGGTCCAACACGTCGACTGGGTAATTTCGGGCTCGACTGAAATCGGGCGAATTCGCTCCGACATGTCTCTTTCGTTGGGTCCGACAACTGCCATGAAATTGATGTCTCCCATCGTGATGTTCCAAACACACTTTTGATGTCGAGAGTGATGGTTCCGAGAAAAACACCTCAACGTTGGGGTCAGGTGCGACAAACGTTGGGGTTCCAACCACCTCAAAGCGAAGTGGTTTTCCACATGTGAACCCCCTCGCATGCGTCCACCATGTGTGTGTATCCGTGGCCGCGAGAAAAAGAACAGGTCATTACTCTGGGAAAGCATCTTCACTCAAAGGCCCCCGACGCTCTCGACTTCGGCTGTTCCGGCGACCTGGGCGCCGTGGGGCCAAGCGGATGACGGCATCGGATCACTTGCGTGCGGGCTTCCAGGAGGGACAAAAGAAGCATCCTTATGTTTACTTCATGGTGGAGGATAGACAGCTGCTTTTTCTCCCACTAAGTGGCGGACCAATGCTTGAGCTCTGCTAAAAGGGAAGGCACAAAGGGGTTCAGTTCAGCACCCCTGTTGAGCACAGCCCTGTAGCATTAGTTTCAAGTGGCAAGACATCTTTACACCATCAAACCTATCTGGTTTGTCTCTTCCCACACATCATCTGGCTAAGGGTCATGGCACGACTGACCTCCTGTTGTTCACACTAGGCTTCTTACTGATGTCAGTACCCCTAAACACAGGCCTTTCATATGACCCAAATCACTAGGTTTCGGCACACATACTTCAGGCCAGTGCAAACACACACGCAACTTTAAGGCACACAATAGACGTTGCACATGGGATCATTGACCCCTTGCCTCTGTTGGCTCCGCTTGAGCTTCCGGCTGGGCATTGCTTTCGTCCGGAACCCGGTGCGGCCGGCCGCGGGCGGGGTGCTCCGGGGCTTCTCGAGCCGCGTGCCCGCGAGGGCCCCTTCTGCTCCGCGATGCGGAATGGTGTGGAATCGAATGGCAAAGACGTGGCTCCTTGAGCTTACAGGAGTTGTGTTATACAATAAACCATCTATTTGTCTGTGTATACAATATCATATACGTATATGATAGACTGTATCTGAATGAATGTTCTCTGTTTTGGATTCTTGGGCCTACAACTATCCTTGTGAAGTCACGAGAAAGCATCTTTCAAAAGGAGATAGTCACACTCGGGGGAACCGAGACGATGCGGCTTGGATGGGCTGCTTGGAGCTCCTCCAGATAACACGCAAGAAACGCAAGAAAGTGCCCATGTTCGGATAATGTAGACTCGTGATTGATAACCCCCTTTCATCCCCTTTCTATTAGGCTTTAATAGAAACCTCTTCATATGGGAGGGTATATTCATCAAGAGTCTACATTCCACGGAGCTTTCGCCCGGAGAAAGCCGAAGAAGAAACCGCCGATGTCCCGAAGCGCCTTCAGACTGCTCCTTCTTCAACTTCTGCCCGAAGGATTTAACCAACGCCCAAACGGGGTTGTTCTTCTCGGGCAACGCTTTCTCAGCCTGGCATGACGAAGGCATGACTTTTTGACGGAGTGCGTGGCAGTGCTAGTACTGACCTTTGTGAAGAAACAAACAACAACAGCACTCTGTTCTTTCATCAAACTACCGTGAAGGTTGCTTTGGAAGGAAATCGTTTCTTGCGGAAGTCTCCTTTGTCTGTCAAAGCGGTCTGCGGTTATACATATCTTTGATATGTGTGTATGGAGTCGTGAGTACTTCAAAGCATGTTTCTCACTCCTCCTTCATGCTTTGAGCCTCTTTGCTCGATGCATGACTTCATGAAAAGGCCGTCTCATCAGGATGAGGATCCATAAAGGAAAAGCATTCCTCCATCACCCTGTACATCTTTCCGGCCAAATCCTGGTCATTTGCCCTCATGGCGTGGTACCATGTGGCTTCTACTTTGGCCAACTCTTGTCTGGCCTTTAGATCTGCCCTGTTATAGGGCCTGTTGAAAAAGTTGAACTTCTGTTCAGGGATCTCAATTGGCTCAGGTTGCCAAGCATCTGGGGGTCCTGCTGGAGCTTCAGGAGTTGTCGTGCTCTCCATGTCCTCGTCCTCATCACCTGGACTTGGTTCTGGTTCAGGTGGTGAACCTCCTGCTTGTGCCACTTCTTGAGCAATCTCCACGTACTCAACTGGCACTTCGACCACATTCCCATCATCGAGTCGAATCGTGGCTGTGTCACCACTCAGCATTCGACCATCATCACCTTGTTCATCTGGTCCATCTTCTCCACCATCTCTTGGCGGTCCAGGATCATCTGGCGAAAACCTGTTGGGAATCCTTGACTCTCCTTGCTCTTGTCGACGCTGGTTGACCACATCCCATTGAACCTTCAGATGCAGTCCTTCATGTCGTCGATTGACTTTCTCGATGTAGTGGAGAGTTTCCCATTCCAATCCATCACGGATCGAGTGATCCTCCACAAAGCCTCCTCTATAGATCAAGGCTCTATGGATCCTTTGGGTGTAGTCCATCTGCATTGACCACACTTTCTCTTGTTCATCCAAGGAGCTGCGGGTGCTGTACTTGTGAACCTCTAACTCGCTCTCCAAGATCACGATCCTCTGTTCCAGCTCCTTGAACTTCCTCCTCAACCACCAAACCAGGAAGATCGCCGCCAAGATCATGATCAGGTAGATGAACTTTTCGATGTAGCCATAGCCCTCTCTCTCTGACAGGTCTGGTTCCACCCTTGCGCCAGTAGCCAGCTCAAGACCGCTAACGAAGACCAGCCTGTTCAAATACTTTGCGATTTTCATCACCTTGCCCTTTTCAATGTGTTGCTCGCTGAACTGCTCAAACTCCCGTTGGCCTACTCGACCTCCATCTTCATCTCGGGCCTGCAACCAATAAAGTAGGAGTCTCAGCCTCTGTTGGGAAAGCGGTTTCGTCCCGATGTCAGCCAGGTTGCGAGCTGTCCCAACTTGTCGCACCTCAAGGTCTCCAGATGCAACTTTGCTCTGGCGCCACAACAATTTGCCACTGACGTGGCGCAACTTGCCTGCTCCTCGCTTGCATGCAATCTGCCTTGTAGCTGAATTGTCCACCCAACAAATATGATGCACATCATCTCCTGTCAAGAACTCCAGACTATGCTTCAGACATATGCCATCGCATGCTCCAGAGACCAACGCATGGAGCTCGCTCTCTGCAGATGACAAACTGACTACCTTCTGTCCCCTTGACGAACAGTGCACCACAATGCCATTGATGGTGTGGACTGCTGATGAAGTGCTCCGTCGGGTCACCTTATTGCCACTCCAGTCTGCGTCGGTATATGTCTCCAGAAGCCAGGTGTGGTTGCTATGCATATTCATCCCCTCTCCCCGTTGTGGTAGAGGCAGCATCATCGATTGGTTCTCAGTGTCCTTCAAGTAGCCCAGAAACTTCCTCATCTTCTGGATAGATATTTCTGTGGGGCTTGACATCTTTGAGGCCAACTCTTTGATGCAGAACGCAATGTCACACCTCTCCTGGGCCAAGTAAATACCCATGCCAACAACAGATCTGTATACAGCTGCATCTTGCTGTGGGATCGTGCTGGAGCCATCATAGTCCTGAATATCTGCTGTCGCCGGCAATCGCTGACGCTTGACTGGTCCAAAATGGTCCTCGAAGGTCTTTACCATATTGGTGGCATAGCTCCCCGGCTTCACTGACAAACCTTCAGGTGTGTAGACATATTTCCTTTTCAGGAAGGAGAACTCATCGCCATAGTTCTTCATCACATTGACTTCAATGTCAAATCTCTTCTCCATGCTCTGGATGAAATTGTTTACAGGCTCCTCCTTCCCCGTGAACATAATGTCGTCCACATGGATCAGTACACACACCAAATCCTCTCCAACTCCTCGCTTTCCAAGGCACGGGTTGATGATGTCAAAGCTGAAGCCCTGTTCCTCGATCAAGTAGCTCCTCAAATGTTCATACCATGCCTTCGCCCCAATCCTCTGACCCGGCAAATTGCGTAGCACCTTGTACTCCCCAACTGCCGTGGTGATGCGCAGTGGTTTCTCCTGAGGGACTTGCAAGAAGGCATCCTTGACATCTAGAGCTCCTATCACCGGCTTTCCCTTGTAGTGCTCAAAGTCCTTCTCCATGCTGGCCGCACTCAAGAAAAGCACCGGCAAAAGGCGGAGAGCATACTGTCCACTTGCAGGGCTGTACACATCATCTCTCTTGTCATGCGCATAATCTCTGGCTACCAATCGTGCTCTTCTCAACCACCCCTTGCGCTGAGTGCCACTCTTCTCAACATAGGTTTTGATGCGCCAGTCATAGACGAACCTGGTGGTGAGCACATCAAGATCAGCCTCTTGAGGCGTCAGCTTCTCGATGACATCCATCCTCATCAATCTTCTTTCCTCCACTCCTCGTGCCAAGGCATCTACTTCTTCTGCAGGTTGAGGTGGCGTATTGGTCAATGGATGATCAGACCATAGCTCTTCAGGAACCACCCCATGTTTGAGGCCTTCGACATCCTCCTGGTCCTCGTCGATCACGAGAGTCTCCACATCCACTACCTCGTCCAAATGATACATGTCCTCTCCAGCAACTCGGACATGCTCAACACGTCTTTCAATCATAGCTGATCGGGAGGCAGATGTGGAGTGGCTTTCTCGTTCAGGTTCATCTATCCTCAACCTCTTGCTGTCCGGCTCGATCTTCACTGCCGATGAAGGTGGTGGGAGCTTTCGCAAAACTCTCCCTTCAGGAGGCACCTGCTCGTTCTCCTCCCATGGGAGTGGTGGAATCACCATGGGAGTATCTCCTCCTGGGCCCCTACCCTCAGACTGCTCAACAGGAGCTGGGGGTGTCACCATTCCAGTATTGGGCTCATCATGTTGCGGGGCACTTGGTGCTGGAAGACCTTCAACAGCATCTTGTATCTCTCTCTCTTGCCGGACCTCATCAATCTCCTTCTCGTGTTCAGCAACACCTTCCTTGGATTGGGCATACCTCTTCACCTCTTCAGCATCTTCATCCTTGTATTTGAAGAACACTGACTCCAAAGCGGGCATATTTCCGGTCCTCAATGGGATTCCTGTGATGGCTCTCTTCGTCGGAATGATGCGTCCACCAAAATTGGTTTGATATTCCCAGCTGGCCGTCTCAAAGTTCTGGTAATAGCTGAGGAATCCTGTCCAAGGCCTGTTCACCCGTCTGATTGATCTGGTCAGCATGATCTGGCTGCCATCACCAACAATCCAGGCATCCTGTCCATCAGTCTTTCCCAGGAAGATTGACATTCTCCATCTCGGATTGCCTTTGCCGCTCTGAGGGCGAACATAGGCGTACACTGGACATCCAAAGGGAACAATGGCTCCGTCATATGTTCTTCCATGGGCCAACTCATAGCTGGTGATACCTCTTGTAGCTTGGTAACGGTTCAGCAACCAGCATGCATGTCTTGAGGCCCAACTCCATAGAGCGTGGTTGGTATTGTACGCTAGGCCAGTTCTTTCTGCAACGTCTGCCATCACTGTACATGTCAGCCCTCTCACACGCTGAATGGCATTTTCTGCTAGGCTGTTTCCGGCCGAGTCACGGACCTTGGTGGTGTAGAGCCTGGTTCTCAGCCCCATTGCACGCCGACTGTTCAGCACTATGCGAAGGAGGGATCGCATAGTTGGCTCGTTGTCTGCGTACAAACCAACCTCGACATGGCCCAAGCTCTGAATGAAGGTCATGATCTCCCTGGCCATCAAACTCAATTGTCCCTTCGACTTCAACGGGACTGACCCCAAAGCTCCAGTTTGGCTATCCACCATGATTAACCACAACGCGGGCTTGAGCTCCTTGATACGAAGTTCCTCAGCCTCCTTTCTCTCATCCTCCTCGTAGAGGTCAATCGTTATCTCCTCCTCCTGCTGCCCTCGGTCTCGAGGTTGTGGATTCCTGTCAATCTCTCCGGCCTTCGTGTAGCATAGGTCCAGCGAGATAATGGGGATTCCACTCAACCTCGAAGCACCAGTCCTGAGATGTCTGTCAGGTCGTCCTCGGTGCTTCAAGCATGATGCGCACCAAGGCTGGTAGGGCACATGGGTCAAACAATGTCGATCCTGCTCCTCCTGCGAGGGAACTTTGATGCCCAGCTGTTCTCGTGGTTGACGAGCCACCTGTAGTTGTGCTGCTGCAACTGCCTCGGCTGCCGCCTTAAGCTCCATTTCTTTCATATGGCTAACCAACCTCTGGTAGCACTTCAAGCGGCTGCCTGACTGGCTCACACCAAAGAAGTTGCAAGCTGCTCGAAGTTGTCGCAGTGGGCTCACTGATGTCAACTGTATCCCATTCACCAGGATATGGTCTGGCATTCCAGGCCCTAGAGCCAACTGTGCTTCTTGGACCACCGCCTCTTCCTCAATCTCCACTCTTTCATCCTGTGGTTCATCAACAGGAAGCTCACCAGCTTCCTCCATAGCCATTTCATGATCTCGAACTCGAATTGGCTGCTCTTCTAGATCCAACCCGATCTCCACTTCAAAGCCCATCTCTTCAACACTCATAGCCTCCTCCGTGAGGATGGTAACCACGAGCACATTCTCAACAGCCCCCTCAATCACCTCCTCTTGATCGAGAATTCGATGCAAATCCTCGCACATCTCCAGAAGCTGCCAATTCCCAGCTACCTTTGCCAGAGTTGTTCGCTTCCAGCTCGTCGTCGATGAGATGTCTCCCACATACTGTGGACTCTGAAAGGTCTTTCCCAGATGGACTCCAATCCACCTGTCTTCGGCCTTCCTCCATCCCACCTGATACTTGATCTTCTCCTCGAGGTCCTGCTTCAACTTGGCCTCGAGCACACGAATTGTCTGGGGCTCTGCCGAAATGGCTCGAACACTTCCCTCGGCCACCAAACTCTTGTTCTGCAACCGTAGGGGAATCCTGATCTCCTTCTTCCCCACGCCATACACTAGTGAATGGTCTGAAATTCCCCATCCACTCTCCATCAACCTCCCAAATGAGAGGATTGGCTGAGTGATGCCGCTCGAGAAGTGGGCCTTCTCGAAGACCTGTATCTCCTTCCCATTCTCTGCCTCGAAGACAAAGCACACGCTCTTGTAACCCTCGATGGCGATCTTCTCACCTTGGGCGTCCTGAAGCACAGGCCCTTCCTCCTCAATTTCAACTCCAGCTGCCAAAAATGAGGTTGGCAGCACTGTTGCATCGGCACCTGAGTCCACGATGATCGAGCAAGGTCTATGGTCACTCTGCACCCCCTTGCCCTCGCTCACCATCATGATGTTCAGGTCCTGCTTCACCTCCTCATTGAAATCCTCGCTGTCCAGGTGGTAGAACTGAATCATCCTCACCTGGCCACCATGCACGTTGCCTCGTAGATCGAAGATCAAAGGCTCGTCAAACTCCTGTGAAACCAAGTCCACCTCCACAATCCTCTTTACAGCAGCTGTCTTGGCCGTTGTGGCCTGGCTAGTACTTGAAGTCCAGGTTGATGATGCATCACCTTGACTCTGCTGCTGTTGCTGGTGGGGTGAACCATCTGCAACTTGCCTCACTCTCCAGCAGTCACGGGCGAGATGTCCGGGCTTGCCACACGTATAGCAGGTTTTGACAGGTCCACCATCTCCTTTTCCCTTCTGACCTTTGTTGCCATCACCTTTGGCATTGCCCTTCTGTTGACCTTTGCCCTGACCATAATCTTGACCTTTCTGCTGGCTCTTGCCTTTTCCTTTCACATTCTTGCCATCTCCCTTGCCTTTGCCCTTGCCGTTGCTGTAGGCCTCCTTGCCTTTGCCCTTGTTCTTCCCTTTGTCGCCCTTCTGTCCAATGCGGTCGATCTCCATCGGTGTTGGTCCTCCGGAATCCTGACCAAGCATCATTGTCGAGCTCCACCTCAAAGTGGCATTATCATATTGAATAATGGCTTCACGAAGCCGGCTGTAGTCCTGTGTCTCAGCCACGTTGAGTTGAAGCCAGGTCTTCAACTGACCGCTCACACATTTCATCAGAATGGCGAACTTCAAGCTGTCCTCAAGCCGACTGCCGGTGCGCTCATACTCGATGAAGGCTTCTTCCAACCGCAGGAGTTGAGCCAAGATGCCACCTTTCTTCATGTCGAACTGGCTCCACTCCAGGATCATCGTCAACAATCCCAGCGAGCGGTTTTTGCTCGCTGGTTCAAGCGACTGCACCAGCATTCTATAGGCCTCTAGGCCATTGGCTTCTTTCACCTGCTTGATGAGGGACAAGGGGCGCTGTCGAACAAGTGAGGCCAGCAATGCATAGAGAAATGACCCTCGTTGGCGTTCTTCATCAGATTGAATCGAAGGGTCAATTGGGCGATCTGGATTCTCCCGAATCTCTTTGAAGTCATCCGTGAAGCTGGCATCCAACGAAGCCAAATATTGCTCCAGCCCCCAACTGAAGTCTCTCCACATAGCCAGCTCATCCTCACGAGATTTCGGCTCGAAGTTGCCTGGCTTTGGGAGCACTCGAAACCAGGCCTTGTCATCCTGACCTCCCTTCTTCTGAATAGCCTCAGCGGCCAAACGAGCCGCCAAGCTAGCAGATTCAGCTGCTTGGATCATACGCAGCGCCAGCTCCTGCCCATCAACTTGTCCTCCTGTCGGTGAGCCTGCAGGGGACATACCAGGTGACCCCGAAGCTTCTCCATAAGTTCCCATTCTCCTTGGAAAGGACCTCCTTGATGTCCACGATGAGGCCACGAGTGATCTTCACCTTCAAATAGCCTCTAGCAAGGATTGCCGAGATGGCTTATGACCGCCCCTCCGGATCGGGTCCTGTCCGGATTGCTAGGAGCTTCCTGGAGCCTCAGGTGAGAGTCAAGCAATCACCATCCCGGGCTCCGCTACCATGCGGAAGTCTCCTTTGTCTGTCAAAGCGGTCTGCGGTTATACATATCTTTGATATGTGTGTATGGAGTCGTGAGTACTTCAAAGCATGTTTCTCATTTCTACACTTTTAAATTTAGTAAGTGAGATGTCTTTGCCCGCACTGGATTCTGGCAATGACGTTTGTGACTGAATGATCCTGGCCTCTGGATCCTCGGTTGTTGGCAATGGGGTCACGTAGGCCCTCTTCCTGCTTGCCTACATGACCAGGAATGATGCAACATATCCAACCAATCAAAATCTTGAACCGCTCTGTTGACTCCAAGACTGAATGAACCACTGGCTGCCAAATTCCTGCCCTGCAAACAACCTGAGATGCATGCCAGAAACGAGTTTGCAAACGACGTGTATAGTTTATGATTGTGGTTTGGTGGAGGCCATCGCTCTCAGGTTGGAGGCCATCGCTCTTGGGGTGCAGGCCATCGCTATTAGGTTGGAGGCCATCGGAGGCCATCGCTAGTAGGTTGGAGGCCATCGCTATGAGGTCGGTTTCTTTTCAAACTCGTTCGGAATTTACAGTCGAATCCGCCCGTGGACCTGCGGCAAGACTTCATTGAAGGCTGCGCTTTCAAAGCCTGGAGTGTTGTCGAAAGTAGCAAATCGTTATCAAACCACGTCACTATGAATGTAGAGTACATGCGGTACCCTAGGGTGACTCTTCTGTGTTTGCAGCTTGCATCCACTTCCGTCGGTCAAGGAGAGGGGCTATCTTTCTCTGTCGAAACATGACACGGCTCCTCATATCTACCTACCGGTTGCCTGTCCCTGATGCTCAACAGTTGCCATTCGCAGGGCTTGAGGTCGCGTGTTCCCAAAAAGGTGCTTTCTGTTTCGCGAGGTTTTGCTTCACTGAAAGGTGCTTTGCATTCCCAGTCAAAAGGTGTTTTGGCTTTCCTTGTTGAGGTGGAACGTGCCCGACATGCGGTTTGCTGATCACATCTTTTAGGCCCGACAAAGTGTTTATGGCGTAGGTTACACGCAATTGATGAAGATGAGTCCTGGCAGAATTTTCTGTTGCTTTGCAGTTTTCACCTTTGAACGCAAAGGGGAACACATACAACACACATTTTGTACATTCAGGTTGGAAAACAGCGAGGGCAATACTCCAAACAAAAACAACTTGCACAATGAGGTGATTTTCACCCTTTCTCGTGGCTGGAAATCAAGACTTGGGTCGCAACGCAATGTGGTTGTTGTGGGGTGCTGGAGTTTTCTGGGGCATAGGTAATCCACCGAAAAAATAGACAACACACACAGCAAACCCAAAAAA